>VZRW01000774.1:53281-102979 GCA_013398125.1 Aegotheles bennettii
GTAGATGCATCTATAAAAGCCAAAGCACACTGACAAGTCATGTCTGCCTGGTAGAAAGCAAGGGAGCCTGGCCCCAGGAGCACAGCATGTACCAGGAGAAACATTATGGTCACAAAGTCTTAATGGGAGGTGCCTTATTTCCTCCAGAAAATATGTCCCTGACATTAAGCTTTTGGAAGTCTACTCTGATCTTCTAGAGGTTGTGCCCTCCCCTGCTTTAAAGTGATGGACACCAAAGGGACTGCCTTTCCTCTTGATCCTAAAAGGGAGGAAGGGTGTCCATGTTCCTTGACATGGACAAGGTAGATTCTCCAAGAGGATGGTGAGTCAGGTGCCATTTTGGCACCCAGTGCCAACTACCGCAGGCTTGAGGCAGGAGAATTGATGCAGACTCAGACTCTCCCCTCGCACTCCTACTGCTACCCTGAAATCTCACCAAATTGCTGGATCCTTAAAGCTGTGCGAGCCTGTATTGAAAGTCACACTGTAAAAGTTCAATTGGCTAAACACCTGAAACCCTCAATTCCTGAACCTTAGGAAGCAATTCCTGAATTTGGCATCTGATTGGGACAGCTGAGGGGCTTCCCATGTAGGAGTAAAGCCTGGCAAAACTCTAATCTGCCTTTTCCAGGAAACAAGATTGTTCTCCAAGTTAATGAATTTCTGGTTCTGTTTTGTTTATAGAGACCAAGTTGTCAAGCAGGGAGATCTTATGAAGCCTATGAAGGGTTTTCAGAGCATTCCCTGCCAAAAGTACAAAGCCTGTCCTGAAAGTTTAAGGCTTGGCTGCCCTGAAGAGAGGTGTTCAGTACACAGCCCAGTTTTGAAGATGTGGCTAGTAAAGGACAAATCCACAGGTGGTCGAGAGAAAGCCTCATTGGCAGTTCAGGGGAAATATTCCAGAGAAGATGATTTTGGCAGCTTGGTTTTGCCTGGGAACTGCAAACACTGCAGAAGCTTCTTTTTCCCTGCTTATAGTGATAAACAACACATGGGTAGGTTCATCAATTTGGTCTGTACAAGAAGAGGGTGAGCTGTGTCCTGTATCAGGTAGGATTTTGCTGGTGTAAGAAACAGAGGCTAGGTGCTCCTGCTGACATGTCCACATGCCCTGGGTCCCAGCTGTTGTGATGGCTGCTGGTTTAACTAAACGGAGGAGAAACATCCGGAGTGTTGTATCGGAGAAACCAGTTACCACATGACGAGACTGGGTGGTTGGATTGGGTACCCAGCAATTGCCCTGGCTGCAGGGCATGGGCAGCACTAGGGCAGAGGCAGAGGTGAGAGGAGGTCACCTCTGAGCAGAGGGAGGTGGGAAGTTTCCTCACAAGAGAGCACCCTGGGGGCACCTATGTTGCAGATGGAGAGCCCACCAGCAACAGCGAGCTTGAGGGCTGCTGGAAGGGGATGTCTCTGGGGCAGCAGGCATGTCCTGGGGACACACTGGCTGCCCTTCCAGGGACTATCCCACGTAGGAGAAATGACCCTGTGTCCTTGGTGTCCAGGAGCCTCACCTGGCACAGACTAGATGATCACCTTTTAACAATGCTGCAAAGATTATATTGATTTTCCAGGCTTTAATGACAAGGAATTTTCTAGTCATTATGCAGCAGTAAGTTTTAAAGCCTTGGTCTGATTATTTAATTTTAGCAGGCAGACAATTCCCAGTAGATATGGAAAATTTGATACATGTAGTCTTTTGAGCAGACACAAATTATCTCAAAATGAGGTTGTTTCACCTCTGTATTAACGCATCCATCTCAGTGACTAACACTCATTGAAACAAGCTCACAGAATCAGTCTAGGCAACTGAAAGTCCAGTGCTATACTTAAAGCCTTTTTTATTGTATGTATGACCCAGTAGCATTTACCTAAAACACAAAACAAGAATAGAAAAGCAGGTAAGTTGAGAAGAATGCTTCTAGCTGATTTAAAGCAGGGACATGTGGGAAAGCCTGTGCCTTCATCCTCCCTGCACAGTTGCAGAGTGTAGGGAACAGGTGAGAAGGAAATTGTTTATTTTCTGCCTGGGAGAAGATGGGCAGAACACACCCTGGGGAAGGGCATGGGGGAGGTTGCAGCCACGAGAAAAGGAACCCAGAGTTGGTGCCGGGATACTCTCAGCCAGGGGACATGGACTGAGCCCTTGGGTGTGGGTCAAGCATCCACTCATCTAAAAGGAGAGGTTTGGGCAGAATTTATATACTCTTACTTCTGGTCTGTTTTGCAGTATAAAATCTCAGAAACTGTGAGCACGATCCGTACAGACTGGCTTTGCATACCAGAGAAGCTGCTTTGGTGTGGGAGGTGTTTGTGAAGAGCTATCAAATGGATGAGGCAGCAGGGATGTGGCTGATGGCTCCCATGTGCCTTTCCTTCAGGTAACCTCTGCTCCCTGTCCTAGAGCTATGTCAGGGGAGCTCTGATGCCTTCATGACCAAACATTATTTAAATAGTCTCGTCCCAAGACCCAACCTCAACAGTGTATCCTAAAAGGAAGAAACCTGAGACTTTCTGTCCCATTTCAGACCCTATGATGCACTCTTTTTCTTCTTTAGAGCTTGCCCATGTTTTGTTAAGCTGCTGTCTCTGAGAGAAGAGACCCTGTCTCTTCTGCTCACAAAAGCCTTGGCTCTTCCCTCCTGGCCTTCACGAGCTGGAGGCACTGGGGCCGAGGGTTGCATGATGTAATGGGGGGGTTGGCATTTCTCCCGGTTTGGAGTCACAAGACTGAGCAACAGGAAAATGCCACCTACCTCTTACGGTTGCAGTCCATAAACTGAGAGCAACATTAGTAGTAGGGTGAGGATTGCAGACAGACCATGATAGAGGACACAGATTATGTATGACTGGTCAGGTTGACCCATAAGACCATGTGTTTTCCCCCAGAAGGCTTTTCAAACCAACCACTTGTTTTTCCAGCACACATCTGCAGCAGGAGCAGTGCCAGAGCACCATGCCAGCTCTTCTTTTGTAGCAACAGAGGTACAACACGTGGTTTGCAAACACCATCCCCATGTCAGTTGGTAGGGCCTCTGCCACCTGGGCTCTGGCTGTCTTCTGCATTGCTGCTGATACATCCTTTGGGAGCTATGTTGCTAATGCAGAGGGTGAGACCAAGAAAGAGGTAAAGTCCATTGACAGACATGGCCAAGGAGTTGTGATCAGGTCTCACCTTGTGGCCTGAAGGGATGGTTTTCCATGGGAGCAAACCCTCTGAGTCCTCCAGAAACGCTTCCATTCCAGTAGGGTTGGGACTAACAAAACTGGACTCTTACATTGACAAGACAGACAAACCTTTACCCCAAAAGCAAGACTTGTGAAAAGATGTAGTATTCAGTTGCTTTGAATTCTGCCCCTGCACAGACACACACACAGTAGGTGAAAGAATTGTCCTTCCAGTAGAAATGGTGTCTTCGTACCTTTGGAGCCTAACACACATCAAACCATCCGAAGTATCACCTTGCCCTCAAGAGATTTACTTTTTACCTCTGTTCTCTTTCCAGCCCCCTTAACTCACACCTGTTTCACCAGCGGCTTTCTCTTTCTGATGGTGTAAGGTCCTATTTATTTTTGTTCCTACTCTTCACAAATATTACTATTTAAATAGGTACTTTTTGCATAGATATCTGCTTAAGTTGAATGCTTGGAAAACACCAAACCAAGTGGTTAGGACATTTACAGAAATATAAGTCATGGAGAAGTAAAACAAAATATTTTTTTTTTGTGCAAATATTATTTTTTGACGTTTCCCAAACACAGAGGTGTAGTGCTTTTCGCAGGAAAATCTGAATGATCTGAATCTGACAGAATGAGTTTTGGGGGTTTGTGTTTTACTGCCTTTTCAAAAATGCAGCCAAATCTGGAGAAATTATAAGAAAACTGTAATAATGAGAGCTTTGCACATGCTCAATAAAGCCTTTGTCAGTTTTAGCAGTTTAATTCTCTGAAAACTCTGTCAGTTTTGGATATGTTCCAGAGCCAACTGTGACTTTTGATACATTCACAGAGAAAAATCTCTGCAGTTACAATTTTCATTTGGCTGATGAGGGAGTCTTTGACTTGGATTCAACCTGCAGGAGAACATCGTCTCTTCCGTTACCAGTAGCCCAGAGAAGGGAGTTTGCCTGGCTTAATGTCAAAAGGATGAGAATTAGCCCACTCAGAGGTGAGGTAAGAGTGTAGCCGGACAAGGAAACTGGGATAGAGACTTGGAAACAGGCAAAGAGGAGAGAAAAACTGGTTTCAAGAGTCAGAGCTAAGAGACGCAGGGTCTGGGCCAGGGACTCCCATACGGTGAGGCAAGAAATGATCAGGGCTGGGTTGTAGAACATAGCTGGGGGTAGGAGACAATAGTGGGACCAAAACAGAGACATGAAGCCAGAGGTCTGGAAGAGGCTGGGTTTGGGGAAAGGGTCAGGGAGAGGGACAGGCCAGGATAAGTCCCGTCTGTAGGTGGATGGGGTAAAGAATTTACCTCAACGAGAAAAGTGATGATGCTCAGAGACGAAGAGCGTCTCAGCTGAGGTTGGCATTGGCAGGGGGAAATGTTTTGGACTAATGAAATACAGGTAATGCCAGAATATTATAAGACAACAAAGTCCCCCAGTTAGTTACTACTTTTGACTGTGACCCTGTGCCTCAGCTCACCCCAGCAATATCTTCTCTCTTCCTTTGTCTGCTGCACTTTACACAGGAGTGGTGGAGAAAAATACTTGTGGGGCACTCTGACGCTGCTATGCCCATGGATAAGGCCATGAGGACACAGATAATTCCCCACAGAGCTGCAATAGTGTTTAGTAAATAAGATGTACTGCTACACACCAAACAGTAATGAGAAGCTAAATACTGAAAGCTGCTCCCTAAATCAGTGCAACCAATATTTAGTAAGAAGGTCCCTCAGAATATATGAATTTCACACACTCCAAAGGAAAAGGGGGTGCCTGTCCACCTTCCCTCATGTTGTGCTATGTCTCTCAGATGAGAAAGCTCCCTGAGGGGCTGTGGTGGAGTTCCTGGGGGCAGCATTGAAGCACTGTCCTCTCCCCCGCTCCCTGGCAGGAAAGTCCTTGCCAGTGCCTGCTTAGGTCAGGGAAGGGAAGAAATGACAGCCAACATCTTTGAACCCTGGGACAGGGGTTGTAAAAGGAAATTCTGGGGAAGAATTATGATGGGACAAACTTTAATGCCAGCAGGCAGCTCTGTGAGGTCTTGCCAGATGCAAGGGAAATTGTCCTTCAATGAGGCTGAAGTCACCATGGGGAGGACTTGCCTGCAACTTCAGTAAGTGGTTAGTATAACCTCCTTCCTGAAAGAGGCCTTCTTCACATTATCTTACAGCTTTTCCCTTTTGAGCATTGCTTTATCAGCTTCAGCTTTATTTCTAGGTCATGTTGTCACTACCCTGACATGAACAGTTTCTAAAGTCTGCGTTTGGTGTTTTCTCATTTTTGGGTGGAATGGGTCTACAAAGCCATTTGATGAGGTCAGTTTGCCAGGGAACATTGTGAGCATATCCCCAGGTACCTCTCTGTTCTTTTACACTTCTTGGTCCTTTGCACTATTGTTGGGGGGGGCTTCCCATTGCCCATCCCTCCCTCGGAGCATGGCTGGATCTGAGAGCACCTTTCAGATCCCATTCTGCCCTTGACTGTTATAAGCCCTGCTACAAATGTCTCTAAAAATAATAATTTATCATATTGTCTACCCCGCAGCATATGGTAAGACACATGGTACAAATGCTGTTAGTTGCCATCTAGTTGTTCTTCATTTTAAATGGACTACTGTAGGACCAGTAAAGGGGCAGTATACAGGATGATGAAGCCCATAGAAAGCCAGGAGAAATGTATGTAGGGTACGGAGCCTAGATCTTCCAAAATACATACATACATCATGGAATTGTTTTGATTGGAAAAGACCTTTAAGATCAAGACCAACCATTAACCCAGCACTGCCAAGTCCACCACTAAGCTATGTCCCTAAGTACCGCATCTACACATCTTTTAAATATTTTCAGGGATGGTGACTCAACCACTTCTCTGGGCAGCCTGTGCCAGTGCCTGACATCCTTATTAAACAGGATGTGTCCTAAAGTTTCTGCTGTTTTTCAGCAGGGCATGCTGAATCTCAGTCAGGTGTGGTGATGCTTGATGGTGTTTATCCCCCGTTCAGGAAATCCCCCATCCCCCCTGATGTTGGGTGGGCATTGGAAGGAAGATGAGGGCTGGCACTGGAGAGTTTGGTGGCATGCTTAGATCAGTGCTGTTCCTTACCATTTGAAAGCAGTTTCTTGTGGAGAGTTGTGTTTGCTTATAAAGAAGCAGTTGTAATTAACCTGCTGGTGTTGAACATCGTTGCTGCAAGTAGAAATAGATTTGGTTTTCATCATGTCTCACAGCCTGTAGATATGATGCTCCATCACTTTTGATCAAATTTAAGTGGTTTAATAAATCTCACTTTATAACTTTTTGAAGCCTTATAGACACAAGGAATGCTTGTGTTTTGACTGGCACTCAGTACACATCTTTTTGCCATGTTGGTTTTGCACTCCCAGATTGCTATTGTTGCTCCTTGCTGCGTTACACCAGGAAGACATTTGAGGCTGAAGCAGCCACAGAAAATTCAGTTGCCTTCTCCAGGGAAAAACTGCTTTTTGTCCAGCCCTAAACCCAAACATAGCTGCAGAAAAGAGGTAGGGGATGCAAACCAGCAGAACAGTCAGTGACAAGAGTGGATGGCAAACAAAACGTACCTCTGCACTTCAGTGGTGAAGTAAGATAACTTGCACCAGTTTAGCCAATACTTTGTGTATGCAAAATAAGTGTGAAAGACAGTGGGAGGTGGATGAATTTTTCCTGGAAGAAGGTAACAAGGGCTGAAGTACCATGTTCTTCACTGGGAGTAGAAGGGATGCAGCTCCCTTGACTTCATTGGAGCTTTACATTTTGTTAAGTGTACAGAGGAGGGCTGTTTATCTTGCATTTCCCATTACCTGCTTCTCTGGCTCCACTCTGCCATGGAGCTGGAGCTGTGTTCAATTAATGCAGTCGCTGGTCTGTGAGAACTGATCTGCACTCAAGTTTTCATACTAATTTAACACAATCAGGTTAGGATTAGAGTAGTTAAAGCGACCTGTCCTCAGAAGTCAGACCGATAGGAAGAGATGTGTAAATCTTGCGCAAGCAGTGCCAACACGGCATCTGAGCTAGCCCTCAGCTGTGTTCATTTTTTGTAACCATATTGGGGCAAGCCGTGCTGTTTTGTTACTCAGTGCTAATCTGACATCTGAAGTCTGCCTCGCATTATTGTCTCTGGCACAGCTGGATTCAGCCCAGAAACACCCACTGGACTTGCACTCTTTAGTACTCATTTTCCAGCGCTCGGTGCCTTATTTGCGGGAGGCCAAGAGGGCTGTAAAAAATCAATCATTTGGTATGACAGCCCTTTGCACCCACTTTGCACAGGCAGGTACGAGATGCTGTAAGAGGTGTGGGTGGTTGGGAATGGCGCTGCTGCCTGTGGGCTTGCTTGTGGCTGGATTTGGCCTATTCCTGTGTGTAAATGTTAGGAGTCAGTAAGTGGGCTTCCTAAATATTATGGCAGACTTGCGTCTGCAAGCCTGCTTGCTGCTGCAGCTGCTTCCACACCTGTCTATTAATAGCCTCCAAACAATCTTTTTTTTTTCCCCTGAAAGTTGCTGCTGCAAATTCACTCTGCAGCGCGACTTGATTATCCGAGTTATTAGCACAAATCTTGAGTTAGACCTTTAAGGAAACACAGCGAGGTATCAGTTGTTAACTTAACACAGCTCTGCAGCTAGGATGAGAGCTAAGGTCGTGACCTTATAATGGCCAACCAGCCTATTAGTTTAGCAATGCGGGACTCAAATGTCATTTCAGCATTGGTCGGATGCTTGAATTTATTACCCAGAAAGCTCCTTACTTGAAAATGATAGGATTTTTTTCCACCAGCTGCTAGAAGTCCCCTTTTTAAAAATAATAACTACAAATCTGCACTTTAAAAGTTCTCTCTGCATAGGGTGACCTATGGAGAATGAGTAGGCAGAGCAGGTACAGCAAATCATTCAAACCTGTGGGCTTCTGAAAAAGGGGGGAAAAGGAGAGATGAAGGAAAAAATGCCAATCAAATTTAAATGATGATCCCATTAAATAATGATTTTCATTCAGACCTCACCTTTCACAGTTTTCACATTTTATGGTTATGTCTTACAGGAAACAAATTTTGACACTTTATTTCTCCCCCACACCTTGCCCGCCACTCCCCACCCCCCATTGATTTGTGATATTCTGTGATAATTTTAAGTAAGGGGAAAAAAAAACCACAGAGGAAAAAACCTGACCAAAAAAATCTTGCTGTATTCAGTCCCCTGAGAATGTTGGGTCGAGTTTTTTGATCCCTGTTGCTCATTGATTTGAGGGCTGATGTAGTGCAAGGGGTCCCTATTAGTGGCGTCTGTCACTGCTGTAATGTTTTTGTTATTTTTCCTCATTTGTTCGCTCTGACATCATGTCATTACAGAATGGTGCTGTTCAGGCCCTGCCTTGGCTGTTCGTTAGCGTGTGTTTAATGAGCAGCTTAATTGAGCTGTCTACTAGGCCACCTGTCACCCTCCGGACTTATTAACATACTAATGGCCTGACATTGTATTCTCTGACAGGCAACAGGGTTTACTGATTTGATGTCTGGACATGGGGATTTTATGCAGGAATGAGAGAGGATATTGGGAAGGAGGTTTAAAAACGCAAATTAACTCTTTGGTATCTATGTATTTATGGCTTGCTTGTAAAAGTTCAACACAAAGTAGCAGGGGGAAACGGCCCTGCTTAGCAAGACCGACTTTGTCATTGCAATTGCAGCACGTTTCTTCAGAAGAAAATATGCTTGGTGTAAGAAGAGCAGGCTTTACTTCTATTACAGTATTATTGTTGTTGCTGCTTCAAAGGAGAAATCTTCTTAAGCACAGAGGAAAGTTTTGTGACTAGTCTTTTCTCTACTGTGGCTAAACAAATGAAAGGCAAGAAATTTCCAGTTAAGGGATTTAAGTGCATGACATTGTTCCCACCTTTTAAAGCCAGATGAAGACATTCATCGCCAGTGAACACTGTGCTGAATTGTAAAGGTTCAAAGAAATGGCTTAAGTGCATGCAAGTTTAATAAAAACACTTGTTTTGATTTGGTTGTTTTTTGTTGTTGGTGTTGGTTGTGTTTTTCTCCAGCAGAGGAGAAGCAGACCTTCTGTCACGAGAAAACTCGGGTTACCAAGCAGATAACAGATCCAGATGGGGTGGTTTTAAGTCCCGCACTGCAGTAAATCCACCTCATATGCATATTGCACACCCAGACATCAGGCCATATTTTTGGGTGGTGGGCTTTCCTCTCCTCTGTAGGAAAGGCTAGGGCTGGGTGGATCGCATCAGGCTTTCGCAGAGCAAAAGACCCACTATGAGCCAACGCAGTACAGAGGCAAACCCCAAGGAGCGTGGTTTTGGCTGCCAGCTGTTTGGTGGTGGGTGACACGACATGACACGGGACTCAGCCAAGAGTTCAGGCAGCTGTCAGGACTCAGCCACAGTGTAAACATGCAGGGGTTTGGTCCCACGGCTGCCCGGCACTGTCTGCCTGGGAGCCTGCAAATGGGTCAGTATGTGGGACAGCGAAGAAACAGACCACATGGAGCAAGAGGGGTCCCTAATGCCAAGGCAGAAGGGTTTGCCCAGTCACTGTCAACCACCTCAGCTCCCCTCAGGCAGTTTGATGACTAACAGCCAGTTGTGTTTCAGCATAATAGGGCAAAATAACTGTGCTTCCAGCAACACAGCAGAGCTAGGCAGAAGGAGTCCTACGAAATATCACCCAGGGATGACCAGCTTATTTTGGTGCATCTGATTGAATGACAACCACCCATGACAGGCATGGGCAATATAGCAGTGTCCATGGAAAACCTCAGAAAGAATTACAGGTTGAGTATTTAGGACGGTGTTTAAAGTAATACTTTTAATATGTTGAGGACTACGTTTGTGGCATCAGTGACAATAGAAGCTTGTAGCTGCTTGTTCCCTCTTAGTATGCAGTATTCAAGTTGTTACATTAGGAGGTGCATTAACAACAAAAACTATTCTGCACTGTTTGAAGATTAAGGCTGAAGGATTTAGGGCTGCAGAAAATAGTGCTAAACACCACTCAGGTGAGTAGCCTGATCAAATATCATTTCTTTCTGCTTCACTGAGGACTGCTGTGAGAGATCAAAAGGCACATTTGCAGGTCACAGCTGGACTGCAGAAGGTCACCAAGGGGTAGAAGATGGACATGAGTCCAGCTTTTTGCAGTGCTTGTCCAGGATCCTAACCACAGATTCAGAGCCTTGACTTGGGAGCTGCTTTCTGGGGATCATTTATTAATAATATATATATATATGATAGAAATATTATGGTGTAAATATATAGAGAAGGATACACACAAAGTACTGGAGAATTAAGTAATCCTAACTATAATGACATGACAGAAATGTGCTGCCAGCTTGATCTGGAAGAGAATAACATATATACAGCAGGATTTATACAAGTTGGCTGTTTTATCAGACAGAAACATGCTCCATCCCCTTAAAATAGTTTGGTTTATTTAATTTCTGCCCAGGGTATTTAAAGGTATTTTCGGAAGACATCTCTGTGGTCAGAGATATCCAGTGCTCCCATCATCCACAGCTCTGGGCATGGGTGGTGGGCTATGTTGAAAGATGAAGCATCCATCATGTCCCAGGCTTCCTGACATGGAATTAGAAATCTGACAACCCTCAAAGTTTTACAACCCCTCTCCCTCCCCTTCAAGGTGTCCATAATTCACAGGATCTGAGTTCCTGGCAGATCAACAGGTGAACAAGATGCCCATAACCTTGGGGTTCCTTGAGGATTCCTTGAATCATTCTGTGGAGTGCAGAGCCTACAAACTCTGGCAACCATAACAGGGCCTCAAGAAATTGGCACCCAGGGCTCCTAGATCCCATGCCAATGGGAAATGTTCAGGACAAAACATTTTAATGATTTTGCAACTTCCAGAATTTATCATAGGAAAGAAATTTCTGTTTCCCTTGGATCTAAAACCAAGGGAATCTGGGCAGTAACCCCTTCCTCATTCAAGTTAAACCACCACCTGAGTATGTGTCTTTTTTTCACAGGGTGCTTTCTTTTAGGAAATGTTGGGTCCTACTCCAGCAGCTACAGAAAGAGTGTTCTATTATCTTTTTCACTGAAAGATTTCACAAGGATTTTGCTTCAGCTGAGCCATTGTACTCCATATGTTAGATATAACCAACTAGGGAACACACTCAAGAGCTCTTCCAGCATTACAAGGACCGCAGACACTCCAGAACACCTTCTCACACAAACAATGACTGGGCAGAAGCCTTGATGTCCTGACACTTCAGGCTGTATCCAGATATACCTCTTTAGCAGAAAACAACAAAAGCCCGGAAATAAGAAGTTAAAGACAAATCTCATACATGCCTTCATTCTTTCATAAAATGACACTCTTTTACTCTAAAAGACTTCCTATCCCTCTTCAAAGTGGCACATACATTCAGCTCCTGCAAACGTACACAGAAAAAGGAAGTCCTCTTCCTTCTGACTGCCTCGTGCCTTTGTGAGAGAGGGTCTGCTGTCGACTGCAAGTGCAGGACTGCGAAGGCAAAAGCACTGCCCTGACCAGGTCTTTTCTGAAAGGTTTTGAGGCTGTTATTAATAAACATGATTGTCTTTTTGATGAATATTAATAGGACACAAATTTACCTTTAAACTTCTGGCATGTGGGTGGAAGAGTTATTTTCCTGACTGTGGAGAAACTTACTTACTTCTGCAATGCAGGGCTGGGTTATACCAGCACGCAATGGGTTTTGCCAGTTCTGTTAAGGCTTGTTCACTCTCTTCAAGGGGATCAAAGGCCAAGCTCATGCCCCTTCTGGGAAAGCAACAGGACACTTTTGTGATTAGGATGTCAGTAGAACTCAGGCTGATGGCAGAAGCCAAAGTGGTTGAGCTGGAGGTCTTTGTACCACCCCTGTAGTCATCTCTTACAGTTGAAAGTTTAGCTGCACAAATCAGGGAGCCTTTATCCCCCCCCTTCCAAATATTGCTAACAGATCTCAAAATTTTTTTCTGAATGTTTTAATTTGAAAACACGAGAGATAAATTCCTCAACCTCACAGCTGATTATTAAAGAAGAACATGAACCAATGTAATTTCAAAACAGCCAACATTACTGTTGAAGGTTATTTGTTTGCCAAAGCATACATTCCTCATTAAAAGAAATAAAGAAAGCCAGGTAGCCAGACTTTGTGGCAGTGCAGGTCATAGGTAATGATGACAAATTGGCTCAGGCAAGCATAGGGCAAGGCTGCAGAGATGTCTTTTTGCTCTTGAAAGTAATGGGCAAGGTGCTGAAGCAAGGGACAAGGTACAGAACATTGCAAATTTGTCCCAGTTCAGTGTTCTTGTTTCAGCTTAATTGGACAAGACACTATTCAGCTCTGTTACTATTGAAAAAACACATATAAAAATATTTTTATGAAAAAAGAAAAAATAATGTTTATGAATTCGCCACCATCCTCTTGATTTTTCACTGGCATTAGAAGGACCCCAAACCTTTTGCCCCAAAAACCTGGCCACTTACTGCAAGACTAGTTTGAAAACCCAAGCACAGTTCAAGGGCAACACCTCAGCAGGATGTGCTGGTGCATGAAAACACAGACTTGCACTCCCATAAAAGAGCACAAATGAAAAGGTAATAAGGGAGAATGTAAGAGGACTTAGGGCAATAAATGAATCTATGCCTTAGGGAAGAAAAGACCTCCAGGTCTATCTTATCAGAAACAAGACAGCAACACTTACAATCTGCCAGATATCTGCAGCTTGGTGTAAGATGGTGTTGTCAGCTACAAATGGAAAAGTGATGAGGACTTCCTCACAACCTCCCTCATAAAAAAGTCAACTATTCCTGGCCGGGACCAGGCACAGGAGCTAGGGAAGAACTGCTTTAGCAACTTGCAAGCCTGAACTCAAAACCCATTTTATCCCACACACTCTGTTTTCTACCAGGATCTGCCTTTATCTCCCTGACGTCGGTGTCCATTAATATTCAACATGCTGGGCAGGACCCTGAAAACCTCCAGATCCTGGTCTAGCAAAGACAGTAAGTGCCTATACAGCCCTTCACAAGGAGGGAGGTCACTTACTTAGAATTAAATTCACTTGGCTCACAGTCAGCAAAAAAGCCAAAAATTCTTGCTTTTAAAAATGAAATCCTGCAGGACTTACAGCAAACAGTGATGTGGCACCTCTTCTTTCCTGTCTATGGAGAAGAAAGGAGACATGGTCACAGGCCTGTCTCAGGTATCACAGATGGTAAATTTCATATAAGAGGAAGATCATAGTGCTGGTGACAAGAGAAACAAAATTCTTCACCATTAAAGCTGGGTGACGAGTTTTCATTAAGTATTTTGCATCCTGAAAAGTAGAGCTTCACTGAATGAAACTGCAAATGTTTCAAATAGAATTAGAAAAAAAAAATGTCACAGATATCTGAGAACCAGTAAAATTCATGCCATACCTGAGAAAAAAAAACCATGAACAACAAAATCAGTGTATGATAAAGTGTGAGAATGCAGAGCTGATGTCTGTCATATTTACTTCTGCTTTTGGATCCTCACCTTCCTGTGCAGCTTTTATGGACAGCCCATATTTCTTCTAAGTATGTTGGCATGGGCTGTCCAAACAACTGCTCAGGGATGTAGAATCTTGGGGATTCCCCTAGGTGGTCATATACTGCTACAAACCACACAACGTACAGGTCTGAGGAGAAGCGTTTACACCCCAGCTTTTGCTTTCAGCTTGCTTGTGTCTGGTGCTATGCTTTGTCTACTCAGGATGCCTCGGAGGAGCTCCATAGGCCATTTGGAGGTTGTATTACTGTTGTTATGCAGACAACAGCAATTCTCTTAAAAGGAAGGATCTGAAAAAGCTTGATTTTGAGGCCACTTACAACTAACTAACTAGATAAATAAATTAAAAAAATAGCAAAGATTCTTACATTATCTGTTGGGTTGCTCAAACTGTTCCATACTATTTCCTCTTTATTTACCTGCATTTGTATTATAATGCTTAGTATAACACAAAATCAAAGTAATTTGACACACAGAGCCATGCTGAGTAGTTGAGAACCCGACAAGAAAGGTGAATGTTTAGTTTCAAAAAGACCAAAATGTCCATCCAAAGCTGCAGAAATTTTCCCTCCTGAAGCAAAACTGCACCAAAATAACCTTGATTTATTCTTGTCACTGAAGTGGTGTTTGTTCAACCATTTTATCATATTAGATACATGATTCAGTATGTTAATAAAAACTTCAGGGTGCAAAGTACAAATTCAGTCTCCTGTGAGACCAAAGGACCTGGTGTGTTTTATAAGGGTCTATAGCTTACTGGTATATGCATATTGTGCACTGGCAAACACTTGTGACATCGTTCTGAAGCAGATGCAACTTTGAGAGGCATCGTCAGGCTCATGCTAGCGCAGGCTCTTCAGCCAGCCTTGCAGCAGGAGCTGCACCCTCATCCTATGGGCGAGTCTACAGGATCGCTGCATTTCTGTGTTTGGTAGGAGGATATATCACTGCTGCAGGCACGCTGACAGTGGAAATGTTTTTGCCAGCTTCTGTTTCTTTTCTAAGTGATACATTATTTGTATTCTTCATGTCTACCAAGCAGGAACTTAGGAAAATCAGAGATGTTATCCTGTCAGTTTGGCGCACAGTTGGTAATATTAGCAGCCTGAAAGATCAAGGAAATTCTTCCTGAGCCTTATCTCACCTCTAAGTACTAGAAAACCAGAGGACAACTGGCACCGAGGACTTTGCTGTGACACCAGAGCAGCCTATCATTGCTTGCTAGCAGTTCCTGGGATGCAGTCAGTGACATAAGTGGCTCTGTTTTGTTGCCTGGCACATTCTGGGAAGAGTTAAGGCAGGCAATGCTGGGGGACAACAGCTTTGTGACCTGGGGCCCTTTCTGCATTGTCAAAACAACAGCCAGGGCAAAGGAATGCTTTTAGGCCACCATCCGCTCTGAAACCTCTGGACAGGATGGCAAAATCTGTCCTGAAGTGCTGCGGTCTCAAATTTACATTTCCAGGTTTCCTGCTCCCCAGGGTTTTTTCAACATCACCACCACAGTGAGCATCTGGAAATGTCAGTTTAGATCAGCCCATTTCTATGTTTGCTCCAGTGGCTCGTTCTGTTCACAGCAGTGTATTGCACCTGACAGGCAGAGAACATGTGGGGATCCCTGTTCTCCCACCCCGTGTGCCCCTGACACTTCTGTGTATAGATACAGGCTGCATCATTCCACTCACCTCCACTAACCTGAACTGACAAATGTTTTATCAAAAAAATTGTAAAAAGCCTTTGTCTCACCTCAGGAGCAGTTGTATTCTCAGCATTGCTGTCCCCAGTCGCTCCTCCCTTCTGCCTTGCTGGGGACATTGGATGTTGCAGTCTCACAGTCGGCATGCCAGATGAGATGACACTGCCTCCAACCTCTGACCTGATGCTTGCTGCAGGTGAAAAGATCACTCAAAAAAAAAATCTATATGATTAGGTGCTGCTGTCACTCATCCTCAGAAATCTTTCCACTTATTTATGGTAGCAGTTGCTGATCTATATGGACACCCATTTTGGAGATGGTAACTTTATTCTAATAGGTAATTCTACGCCTTCTTGTTCCTGCAAAACAGGCTGAGCTATTTCTAAGGTCATGGCCCAGATCTGTGTCTCTACAATGAACTTTGACTGGGGTCATGCATTTAGTTTTCAGTGTGTCTGCAACTGAATGGACATTACACTGACCCCTGCTAAAGAAGCCAGTACTGAAAATGCTGCCTTCAATAATTAATAGTAACTCGTTCTGATCCTCAGGCTGTCCAGTTAAGATAGCAGATGTCAGGAGCAGCTAGGGCAGATGGCCTTGAGCCTTGTCCTGCTCACCAGTTGGATGTCACGAAGTATAAGGACTCTTGTTCAAATGTGCTTTCAGTTTCTCATTTTTGCTCAAAATGAAATTATCAAGCTGATAATTATTCTTCCAATTCCTGCACTTAGGAAGAAGTATTAGACAAGCTTCACTATATTTGAATCTGTTTTAGAGAAGGGATGCGGTGGCAGTGGCAGCATTCAGTGAAGCCCAGGAACCGAATGAAATATGGGTCATGACGACATCATAACACACAGAAGACAAAAAATTTTCCCAAACACATTAAATCCAATGGGATAGAGAAGTAAACTGGTATTCTTACTTCATTCTACCTGGAGAGGAGAAGAGACAGGAAGCACCTCCAATTAGTAATGTTCTCCAGGGTATTTCCTTCTTCTGTCTCATTTTCAGTTGCAAATTAAAAAGACCGTGAAAACTTTAGGGGTTATTTTTCCTTCACAATTTCTTTTCCATCAGAGCCGTTCCTGAAAATGAGGACAGAAGAAAGCATGGTGTTTTGCTCCTATCTAAAAACAAAATCTGTGAGCCTTTTCTCTAAAAACTGTCAGATTCCCTTTTTTGGAGGCAGTATATCTTAAACCTAGCAGCTGGTTAGCCTTTTCATTAATGTGAAAATACACCCCATCAGTCAAATCTCAGCCTTTCAGAAAAGAATAGCTTGCATATGTTTAACCAGACTTGTTAGGTTTCAGCCGGTGACATCCCTGAAGAAGACGAGGGCAGGCTTCAATGCCAGACCGAGCCTGAGTCTTTCTGAAACTAACTCCAGGCAGCACTAGCAGAGCAGAGGACGTGTCTCTCTCCTGGGGACCTCCCCACAGAGAGCTCACGTAAACTCAGGATGAAAACCTCAAAGATCAGAGAACTCTGATTTTTGCTTCCCAGGAGGCCATTTCACCTGCTATTTTTCGCTACATTATCACTGAAGCTCTGAGTTAAGCTTTGCTTATCTAGATGACTTTGCTGTCCAAATAACAAGTGATGTGCAAACTGGAGCATGCTCCTCTATGTCAGTGTGCCCCTATAGCCTGCCCTGGCTGGGGGTGAAGCTGTCCTGATGGCTGACCTGGGTCTCTCACAGAGGTAGTATCTAGCTAGTACAGATGCCAGCTACCTGCGGTGATTTTACAAAGTCTGGAAATACGAAACATGACTTCTTTTTCTATTTTTGGGAGTTAGCGAGGAGTCTCTGCACATCCACATAACCCTTGTTAAACTACAAGGAAATGAAGATTAACCAGCAAAAGAATGTACAGCTGGGAAAATAATAGAAATTAGTATCATTACATGCATCTGGTTTGCAGGAAAAATAAGGTAAGGTCATAAGCTCTTAATAAGGCTAGACATTATAAACATAAAGGGAGGAGATTGTAAGTGTACCAAAACCCAGTCTGCATAAAGTGATTTATCATAAGCATGTTATAAGGTACTACTATGCCCTTCCCTCTACGAGATGGCTTAGGGTCTAACGAATGAATGAGGAGCAGCAAGCTCCCCGGACACAGAAGTTAAAGGTGACAAGATTTACTACACCCATTCAGTCCTGGACCCACAAAGGAGCCAGCTCTCATTATTTTCAAGGGGGGTTATGGTGCTAAGTATGTCAAGGCCATATTCCTCACTTTTGAGTGCCTGCTATTGTTGCTAATGAAAGCCACCAGAGCAGTGTCAGCCTCACTCGTGGCTCTGGCCCTCCACGTGGAGCCTGTGCTGGCTGCAGATGGCAACCAGCAGAGCCCTGTCCTGTGAGCAACAAAGGGCCGGGAGAGTTACGGGGTGACCACTTAACCCGATTAATGCTCTCCCTCCACTTGTAGGTAGACAACACAATCTTACTGCCTGTTCCCAGATGCTGACCCGACTGCTTGGAGAAGCTGTGCTACTCTATCCTTGCTGCTTGTTCTTGCCTTCCCCTAGTGTGGGGTTGTCACATTAATAAAAGGGGAGAGAAAGAAGAAAAGGAAAACCTCTGTGAGGTGGCTGGGGGAAAGCCCTCCCATTGAGTCGAGGTTTAGATATAACTTTGTCTGTCCAGAATTCTATACCAAGAACTTGCACTGGAACAGATTCACAAAGTCATAAGAAGCTAACTTTGTCTGTCCCAGAGCTCTACTAAGACCTTTCACCGAAACAGATGCACAAAGCTGTAAGATGCAAACTTTGTCTGTCCAGAGTCCTGCTAAGGACTTGCACAGAAACAGATTCACAAAGTCATAACAAGATGACTTCGTCCGTATCAGAGTCCTAAAGGACTTGCACCGAAATAGATGCACAAAGTTACAAAAATAGGGTTTATTAGGGTGACAGATACAACAGGTTCGGAATTGCCGTTGATAAATGCACTGACTGCAAAAACACTATTAATGACAGCGCTAGCACCAATAGTAAATACTACAAGCCAGAGATACTTCCACTCCAAAGGTGAAAGGCACAAATGCTTACCCAGATAGGTGTCTCTGCCTGGAATAGAGGAAGAGAACACAGTCCTTCAACTGGTTTGTTGTCTTTCCAGTTCTTCTTGTTCTCACTGTGTGTATGTCTGATTAAATGTGTGTAAGTGTGAGTGAGTTTGTAAATGTGTGTGTGAGTAAATGTGTGTGAATGTGTGTCTGTAAATGTGTGAGTGTGGTTGTAAGTGTGTGTGTGTGTGTGTGTGTGTGTGTTAGTAAGTGTGCGTGTATGTGTGTGAGTAAATGTGTGTGCCAATGATCCTTTTTCCCGCCTTTTATCCCCAAAGCTACAAGGTTCCCACCCACAGGTGACATGTAGTATGATTTGGGTGGAGAGACGAGTGCTATAGTCATATATATATAGCATGTACACCAAAATCTTCATTAGCATAGACGGGGGTGTCAACTTCTCGTAGGTAAATGAGGAAAAGGTTACCCTTGGGGCAATCATGGCTCCTTGAAACAAAGGACTGTTATCAGTAAACAAAGTCAAGGACTGTTATCAGTTTTATCTTGCTAGCCCAGCAGGAGTCTTTGCCTCCACAAAGGCCTCTGCTAATAAGGCATCCGGTGCTAGACAGAAAGGTTTATCCCTTCCCGGAGTACACAAGATTTAGCAAGGTTTTTTGTGGATTCTTTGTATAGAGCCATCTAGGAATTTCCTCAAATTCCACAGGGGTCAGGTCCTGTCTCCTGTTTCCTACCATGAGGTACTGGAGCAGATCAGCTGCAGAAGCAGTGGAGCCTTCCCCTTTGGGAGGCTTCAAGACAGAGTACACAAACTTTTGCATATGATGGATTTTGGAGACTGACGGTTTGAGGGAGAGACATGGGATGAGTAAGTTGACCTGTCTGGACCACACCTCACCCTGTGAGTCCATGCCTGCTCTGATCACCCTCATGGAGATGCCCTGATGTGTCCTTACAAGCCTTGCAGTAGCTGCTGAGGGCACCAGCTCCCAGGTCTGCTGTAACTAGTGCCTCACTGCTGCCCATGTCAGTAGGAAATGGATTTTTTCAGAGAGGCTCAGGAATGGTGCTGATTTAATCCCCATCCGCTCTTCATGGAGGACAGCAGCTCTTTAGAGGACCTGTCTGCAGGGTTTACACAAGTGACCATAGAGCTCTGGAGGCTCAATCCTTCATCATTCTGTTAGTGATTAGAGCTCCGTGCTGTCCCAAGGGTCCCGAAGAGCCAAGGCTATGCACTAACTGGAGACCCAGCCCCATGTTTTATGAAGGCTCTTCAGGATCCTTACGCAGGCATCCAGAAAGCATGTCAGAAGCACTCAGAGGAGAGAAAAAATAGAGGCTTACCTGTGTGCAAAACATAGAGCTGTGCTGGGGATGTTTG
Organism: Aegotheles bennettii; assembly: GCA_013398125.1. Classification (NCBI taxonomy): domain Eukaryota; kingdom Metazoa; phylum Chordata; class Aves; order Caprimulgiformes; family Aegothelidae; genus Aegotheles; species Aegotheles bennettii. Next base: position 73,138 of record VZRW01000774.1, read on the forward strand.
TTCTAGAGATGCTGGCTGGAGGGTGCGTGTGGTGCTGTGAAGCAGCTGCAGAAATTCTGTCCTGACCCTCAGAGGCAGAAGTGACACTCAGCTGCACTTTCAGGACAATGCTGCCACCTTCTCCTGGCCTCTGCTGGGTGGTGTAGGCAAGACTAGTGGGGGAGAGAGCCAGAGGTCAGCCTTGAGTGGCTAGAATGAAAGACCCGTGTTTGGTGAGAGAACATCAAGGAGAGCAAGCAGGAGAGCTAAAAATCAGTGACATAGACAGTTGACTCAAGTGCATCCTCAGCAGGTTCATGGACGACATCAAGCTGAGTGGTGCAGTTGACACAACTGAAGGACGGGATGCCACCCAGAGGGACCTAGACAAGCTCAAGAAGTGGGCCCAGGGGAACCTCACGAGGTTCAACAGAGGAAAGTGCAAGGTCCTAAGGACAGGGCAACCCCCGGTATCAACACCGGCTGGGGAATCAAGGGATTGAAAGCAGCCCTGCTGAGAAGGACTTGGGGGTACTGGTAGACGAAAGGCTGGACATGAGCTGGCAATGTGCCCTCGCAGCCCGGAAAGCCAACCATATCCTGGGCTGCGTCAAAAGAACTGTGACAAGCAGGTTGAGGAAGGCAACTCTGCCCCTCTACTCTGCTCTGCTCTGGTAAGTACTGCGTCCAGCTCTGGAGCTCTCAGCACAGGAAGGACATGGACCTGTTGGAACGGGTCCAGAGAAGGGCCACGAAAATGATCAGAGGCATGGAGCACCTGCCCTATGGGGAAAGGCTGGGAGAGTTGGGGTTGTTCAGCCTGGAGAAGAGAAGGGTCCAAGGTGACCTCATTGCCACCTTTCAACACCTAAAGGGAACCTATAAAAAAGATGGGGACAGGCTTTTTAGCAGAGCTTGTTGTGATAGGATGAGGGATAATGGTTTTAAGCTGAAGGAAGGTAGATTTAGGTTAGATATAAGGAAGTAGTTTTTCACCATGTGGGTGGTAAAACACTAGAACAGGTTGCTCAGAGAGGTGGTGGGTGCTCCCTGTCCCTGGAGACGTTCAAGGCCAGGTTTTATGGGGTCCTGAGCAACCTTGTCTAGTGGGAGATATCCCTGCCCATGTCAAGGGGTTGGACTAGATAACCTTTAAGGTCCCTTCCAAATCAAGCTATTCTGTGATGCTGTGAAAAGCAGACTGTGTTATGGAGCTTGACCAGAGATCAGGATGCTCATTTGTGTCTCCAGCGAGGTCTTCAAAGGAAAACCTCATCTACTCTGCACTGGCATTGAAGGTGCAGTGGCTCCTGACTGCAGGGCTATGTTCTGGTGCAGCTCCAGCTCGTGATGCCACTGGGTCCTGATTGCTGTTTCCTCTTCCATATCTCAGTGGAGTCTGACAGGTATGATTTGTGAATTATTTTGACAGGTCCTTTCAGAGAAGATAAAATCCCAAGGAAAAAAGTGCAATTTGATTATTCAATGCTATGGTTTTCACATCAGAGCTATTTACCCATAGCTGCTCGTGTCTGGTGCACGCTAGTTGCTCTTGAAGGTCTACGACTTGGAAGAAAATTTTGCTATAATATCACTAATTCAGTCCTTGATATTTGTAAGAACAACTCATTTCTGTCATGCTGTGTTGGGGCACTGCCAAGAAAAACCTAGATCTGATTGCAGAGCTGAGTTTTGGTTTTTATAGTCTTTGTATACCAGATTGGTACTCTGCTGCTGCAAATAACCCTGAGTACACCTGTGTCAGGACTCCAAGTACATATTTTTAATTTTATGATTCAGGACCCAAAAGAAGTGAAATTCCCATGTGCTTTGTTTTCAGATGGCTAGCTTGGCTTTACCAGTGCTTGGTTACATTGGAAGCTTGGGCTGTTCCCTTTTCTTTCTTTTTTTTTTTTTTTTACTGGAGGTCTCCTTAAGGCTTTTGAACCTGATAATTGTTTTATTTCTGTTGGGTAGAACTCCCAAAATCATTGTTTCCAATAAAAGTCACCCTTGCAGTGGACAAGCTGGTTAGTACTGCTAATCATAGGGATATGCTATAAGGAGTTCGTGATGGGAAAAAAGAGAAACATCCAATATGTTCAGCAATTTCATCCCTTGCTGAGATGGCCTGGCAAGTGGCTCTTATGCTGGGATGCTGAGCTATAATGGAGCATAAAACATCAAAGGCACCAAGGGGACAGCAAGGGAGCACAGACACAATCAACTCTACAATTTCCAGCCGTCCAGGCTTCTCAGTTAAGACAAGTGATTGCCTCCAACGGATCCTTTGCAGAGCTGCCAAGTTATTAGGAGCTGCTCAAGGGAGAGGGAGCGCAGAAGGTGTTCCCAGGGGCTGAAACCTTGCCCACTGCCTTGCAATCACAGCCCAGCTCAGCTCCAAAGTGTTGTCAACCTGTTTTCCTTGAGGTGGTGGGAGAGAAAGTGAATCTGAGTTTCTTTGTGGCTGGTATTTGGTGCCCACATCTGACTGAGTTATTGTCATCACAGCTTGGTTCTGCAACTCTGTTCTTCCCTCCCTACAGTCAGCCTTTGGTCAACACCTCTGTGCAAGGCCTTCTCTCACGTGACCTTCTTCCTTCCCTTTCCTCTACCCTCCCACAGGCAGGTCTCTGCCCTTAAAGATAGGAAGTGTCTATGGATGCTGTCCAATCTTTACATGGGACTGTCCAGATGTATCACAGGGGAGACAACCTGTAAAAATAAATGGCTTTTAATGTTACCTGCAGTAGCAAAAAAACCCAAACCAACCAAACAAAAAGAAAACAAAAAAACACTGGAAGGCAAGTGCAGAAGGAGTGGGGGAAAGTTGGGAGTCCAACAGGGATATTTGAAAGTCAGGTAACAGAGAAGTGATGGTGAATAGTCAGTTGTCAAGATTTCCCTTCCTGGTTATAATTCTTAGTGCATGGTAGCACTAAGTCAGGACACGTACAGACAGACACAGCTGCAGTGTCCCTGTTTCAAAGAGCTTAAGCCAGGTCAGTAAGATGGTGCGTGTACCCTGGCAAGAAGAGGAGCTGCAGGGGTGAGCAGCAAAGTCCCCATGTGGGATAAATCAGGCACAAGTGGGACAGCAGGAGATGAGGGGACTGCAGGCTCTGCTGGAGCATCCACTGAGAAGGTGGAGTGGGGAGCTTGGGCTTGAGCACCTGACAGTCTGAAGAAAAGGGCTGAGGCAGAGATCTGAGTCATGCAAGGCTCTGCTAGTAAATGAATCTTCCATTTAGAACCTGAACGGAAAAAATACTCTCAGTTTAACACGGTTGATAAGTGATTTTTTTCTTATTGAAAAGAAAACAAACAAAAAAAATGCACCCATCAAGCTAAGTATGGGAAACCTGCTGGCTACAGTCCTCTTCTCAGGCAGGAAAACAGGATCTCAAAGCTCCTTGGTGTGTGTGAAGGGGGTCTCGCTCGGGTGACTGCTGCAGCCTCTGTGGCTCCTGAGCAAACCTGGAAGCAGCTCCTCCTCCTGCAATGAATCTGATCCTTCTGGGTTTGTACTTGTTTTTAAACTTGGGCAAAACACGTGAAGCCTGGCCAGATAAGCAGCTTAGGTTACCCCAACCACTTGTACTTTCTTGTGTCATTGCTATTGGGCAAAATTTAATCCAAGACTAACTGAGAAAGTTTCTCCCAAACAGGAACATTGGTTTTACCTCATTGCTACCCATCCATCCTCAGGGATGATGCCTGACCGGAACAGAGTCCCTGTCCCATAGAGCAGGTAGTCTGAGTGTGGTCAACTCCACAAGAAGAAATGCTGTTTCCTCTCCTTTTCCCTGGGGGTTGAGGGGCAAAGGCAGTGACTTGGTGCAAATCAGGATGGGAGAGGTGTTTCCTCAGGGCTCCCCTTGCCCCTGTGTGGGAAGTAAGAAAGAGGTGGAGATGGGGCTGGGCAGAGGGGGCTATCGCTGACTTTAGTGATAGGGATAGCTCCTCAAACTGAAAGGCGAACACATCAACCCATCAAACTGAAAGGTGGCACTAAAATAAGATGGGATGTGAGGAATTCTCACAGTTGAAGACAGGACATCTAACCTTGGCTCCTTGCACAGCTCATGGAAGGAGGGGAAATCCTTCAGGGAGTTATTCAGAGCTCCTTGAGGGAAAACATGCTGCAGGTAACCCAGGTAGTTTCTGCCAGGCTTCCTCACAGGTATCCCTGCGGGAGACGGAGGTGGCAGTAGTGTCCCATAGCCACCACTTTTAAAACCTTGCTTCTTTCCGCTTAAATTAGTGCCTGGAAGTGGTGAGGCTCCCTCAAGGAACAAGGGCTCAGCCCCTTAGGATAGCAAGCTGGGTTATGGCAGACACCAGCCGAGGTGAGGGAAGCAGCAGCAGCTCATGCTCCATGGGCAGTGCGGATGCAGGTGCCTGGCCACTGCTCCAACACAGCAACTGAGAGCTCCCAGCGATGTTTTCCCAGCAGTGTCACCCTCTCCACCAGCGTGACTGGGTCCAGACTGTCCAAACAGAGACTCTACCAGCCAGTCAGCTCACCTGGCAGCTGCTGGCCTGCTCACTGCCCCAAGAACATCCCTTTGCAACTGCTTTCGCCTGGCTGCTGCGGGGCAGACAGCACGGTGGGTTTGAATAAACACATGCCGAAACCCCCAGACTGAAGCAGCAGCAAAACCCCCACCCTGTGTGTGGCAAGGGGCTGCCCCAGCCCCCATTAAGAAAATGGGGGGGTCTGTGTGTTTTCCTGTCTTGCTTCCAGCAGCCCCGTGCATATTGGCCCCCAGCTCCAGGCCCTGTTGTGCGTGTCTATCAGATCTAAGTGTCAGTAGGCGAGGCCAAAACCTGCAGGTAAGCCTCTCCCTGGGCTACCATGGCAGTGCAGAGAAGAGCTGGACTCCCACTGGGTGCGACATAGCCCCCCGGGGTGGGGACAACCAGGGTCAGTGGTGGGGATGCAGGCACCCGCAGCCTGGCACTTGCTCCTGTTCGGTGCCAATGGTCATTGTTGCTTCCCACTGACCAGCTGCCTGGGATCCCCCAACCAAAAGCAAAACGGGTAACACAGCCCCCATTCAGCAGAGATTAAATGCCTGAAATGAGCCACACCTCTGAACAATTGCTTCCTCCAGGAGGACCAGCATTCAAGAGCCAGGGAGCCCATTAATCCCCGCTATAAAGGAGGTGGGGGCCCACAAGAACAAGGTTTCACTCCGCCCCTCACACCAGCTCTCCGAGCCTCCCTTCTCCGACTGCCCGCTTCTCCAGCATCGCCCCTCGGTCACGTTCACCTCCCCAGGGGCAGGTAGCAGTCTGTAAAAGCTCTCACATTCGTCCCGCAAGGCATCGTATTCCTGGCTGATCGCATTAGGACCATCATCTTACAACTCTCGCTCTCTGACAATTAGTTACTATCATTCACACTGTGCAATCAGCTGTTAAATCCTCATTTATGTTAATTTGAATGTGAATGTGCTGCTCAGCAAAATGTTAGATTGCCATGTTTACAAATATACTACAGGTATTTAGAAATTTAGATGATACAAAACATACTGCTTAAGCTACTTGTGATGCCAGTTTAAATAACTTAAGCCTATTTATCAGTTATTTAGCAATTCTTTGCACATACTACTCTTTTTCTTCATGCCACCCCTTGTCACACAAGCAAAAACATGCTTGCTTTTCAAAAAATACATATATAATCTAATAATTGGTAATCTCAATGATAGAATTTAATTACATGCAACCTCTACATGGGTAGCAGGATTTAACGAAAACACGTTTTTCTAATCCGTGAAAGCATCCTTTAAAGCTGGTGCATTTAGAAATAAAGAGGAAAATAACCTCTTTGGCTTAGTGCTAGTAGAAGCTCTTTCTTAGAGAATGTAATATGTCCATGTGAAGTGATTTTCCAAAAGCTATTACAGTATAATAAGCTGAAGAATTAGTTTCAAGTTAAAGTTTATCTCATTATGTGCTCTGACCTGTATGCATCTCACACTTCCCATCAAAAGCTGATTTCTTCTAATGGTTTTTCTTCAATGCAGGCAGCAGTGTTAGGCCACTTAGCTGCACAAAACCTGCCTCTGATGCAGAAGCTCCTCTCCTGGTCCTTGCTGGCAGTGAGTTCAGAGGAGATCCCACCTTCCACCACATGGAAAACAGGCAGGCTCTCTTCCAGGTAAACCACTGCCTTTTCACCTGGAGCATGATGGTCAAGGCCACCCTGGTTTACTGGCTTAAGGATTTTGGCAGGTCCAGGTGTCCAAGCACACCCATGCTCCTATCACACCAAAACGGAAAGCCAGGGTGAGACCAGCCTGCTCGTAATCGTCTCTTTGGGAAAACAAGTTGTATTAAATTAATGAGGAGAAGGAATTGCATGTCACTTGAGAGAAAACTTGTTAACTTTCAGCAAAGCTGTAGATTACTTACCAGGTCCTGTACAGCAATTGCATGAAAGCTGCTTCTGCTTCCCTCTGTCCCTAGATAAACAGAGAACAGCAAGTCCCAGTCTTGCCATTAATTTTGATCACTGAATGAATCATCAGAGCAGCAACGTTGGTCCTGCCCTGGCCTCCTGGAGTCAGAGATGCTATCTGCCACTACTGATCCTTCAGCTCCCAAGCTGTCCTGAAGCCTCTACCACTGACAAGGCAGCAATCGGTGAAATTCCCATAGACCATTACCTGAAACAGAAGAGCTTTCAAACTCAAGGAAAGCTTGCATGCTTGCAGTTTTGGGGATGGCTGGCACTGTTTGTAGCAGCACACACGTAAGGATGGCAGGACATTCCAGAGGGCACAGGAGGTTTGATTGCCAAACATATGGTCTATGTCCTACCTCTTTTTTACACAAAATGCATCTCATCTAGAGGAAAAGGAAGCATCTTAAAAGGAAGAGTCTGAACATGAGAATAGCATGTGCAGAGTTGGATCAGGCAACACGTTCAATGGACCAAGCACATGGTCCTGAGGCACAGCAGCTTTGCAGGAGCTGCAGGGGAGCTTGATGGAAAGTGTTATGAGAACACCAGTGGAGCAGATGCTGCTTTGTTGGAACTGCGGATGCTGCGGGCACAAGTTTGCTGTGAATGCGGCTGCTGTAACATTTGCAGCTGGCTTGCATGCCTGCAGCATCTGCAGCTTCAGCCAGGCAGCATCCACTTTGCTGGTCTCCTAGTGCTGAGGAAGCCCCAAGATCGCCACAGGAAATTTTACCCTAGTGGATGTGGACAACAACAGGGTTGTGTTTGTAGAGGGGTAGTTTGCCTTGTTGGTCTCTGCCACTATTTGGGATGTGTGTGTGTGTGTGTGCGTGTGTGTGTTTCACCTGCAAAACAGAGTGAAAAACAAGTTAGATCATTCTTGTGGTGTCTTTTGATTGGGTGATGGTGAGAGGTTTGGGATTCCCTGGAGCTGTAGGCACCTTCCCTGTAGATGAAGGGTGGAAGCTTCCTACATGCTCAGGTCTCCTTTCACACCTCCAAGCTTTCTTTGCAGACACTAGTGCCTGCTGGAAGGACCCAGGCCCAGCAAAGGAGATGCACAACATAGCAGAGAGTTGCCATACATGGGAGTAAGGGGTGCAAAGATAAGAAAATCCTCACTACTTTAGGCCAGAGTCATCTGAAACAGAGCAGGGGATGGTGGAAGCCATGCGGGTGGTCTGGGACCAATGCTCTTGCGTCAGGAGTTTCCCCCCACCAGCCAACATTTTTTTCCTTTGCAAACTGGTCCACAGTGTGACTGCCATCTAAAACTGAGAATAATCTGTTTCTTGCTCCCATAAATTGGGATCATCCCATGCCTGAGACATCAGGAGGGCAAAGGCAGCAGTAAAGAGGCTGGAGGACAAGCGACTGCACCACTGGGAGCAACGACACAGGGTAAAGGCTGATATCATCTGCTGTCTACATCCTTCTTGGCCCAGGCCCCAGTGTAAATAAAACCAGCAGTACCCTCTTCACAATTATTCACCTCATTAGCAGGCTGAGTTTCAGTCCTGGCTCTGGAGGTGCTGGTGAAGTGCTGCGACCCTCCAGTGTCTTAACAGCGCGTGAAATGTGCAGATTGCTGGCTGCCCACACCTCCACGTTCAAATCCATGGGTCAGGCTGAAGAGGCATTCCACTTTTATAATACAAGATGGCTTTGATTTTTAATATTTCTAATGTATTTCATGCCTTTTGGTGAAGACCCCTTTCATTTCTACTTAGCTGTGATCGCCAGGTGACTGGAACAAATAAAGTTACTTTCTGTCAGAGAACCCCTCCTTCAGAGAATGTCTCCACCAGATTCTCAGCCCAACAATTGGTGATTTTAGTGAAAGCACCGGGAAAAAATTGTTATGTTTATTCAAAAGTAGAGACATCTCCAAGGGGAAAAGTTATCTTTATAACTTTTTTAAAAGATGAAAAGTCAGTTGTTCAGACAATCTTCAAAGTGCTCGACTTAATCTGCAGGGGATTCAATTTTGCTTTTCTCAGTGCAGATTTCTTTTCTCCTTGTTCACACACCTTGAGACAAAGGCTATAGTTAAGATGGCGAAGGGGGAGGGGAAGAGGAGGGGGTTTATTGTGCGGGATGCGTAGCAAATTTATTCTAGAGACCGCCTGAAATAGGCTTCAGAAAATGGATAGAGTGTCTTCTGGAAGAAAAGGCCCCTAAGTAAACTCCACCACCATTCAGAAGATTTGCTCCGGCACTTAACAAGTGGAGCAGGAAGAAAGAAAAATCTGTTGTCAGGTTTGGGGTGTTTATCAGCTACCCTCTAGACACTTGACCTGATGCCGGGGACCCCCTAATCCGCTGATCTGCATGCGGCGAGCCTTGCAGGATTCAGGCCCGCGGCCGCCACTGCAATGGGCTGGGGCACTTGTCCTAATGCGCTGATCCCGCGGCACATTGTGTGCCACTCACCTTCTCCCGCCTCCCCCCACGCCGCTCCCCCCAAATTTAATTCTACTCACAAATTGTGAAATAAGTTGTTTGGGCTGGATTTGTCGAGTGAATTGTCCTCCTAATGAAACAGTCTGGTCATTATACAGTTGTCGAAGGAAGATTTAGCTCTCCCATACCCCAAGACCCATGCAGGTTAACGTTTTGCGACGGACGGTTGACAAAGGAATGAATAGCCCAACGCTGTCAAATCAGGCTTACAAACAGCTTGGCATACAAACAGTTACTGCTTGTGTGCATGTGGATTTAGGGTCCCAGCTCTCTTAATGGCACAGATTTGTAAGTACAAATCGCTCAGTCTTCAAACTGTTTGCAAAGGGAAGAAAATGACCAAAAATTAGTTTGTTTTAGGAGTTGTTTCTTCCTCTCTCCATCATTAGAAAAAAAAAAAGAAAAATAAAAGGTGGATCGGGGAAGCACCTACTCCTACATTTGGCAAAGGGCAACCTACTTGGGCAGCCTGGTTTTGCCAGAATCCCCTGGGCTGCTTCTCCCCTTTTTCTGTCCAAAGCAGTAAGAAAGCTTATCGAATTAATTCTCAAATCTTGGGCATTTACAGCATTCATTTCAATGCCTTTTAATACCTGCTGCTTAAAACAGTTCACAATATTTTTTACATTTTTAATTGCATTAATCATTAACTAGAATTATTTAGATTTATAAACTCTTTTGTTCAACAGCTACATGTGAACTAGAAGAAAACAGCTTGATTTTCATAAGGTAGGGTGACTTATTTTACCTAATGAATTGAACTAAACAGAAATCGCAGAGCAAGAGTAGACTGTGGAAAATTTTTACCAGGTGATTTATCACCAGAGGGACACTTTAAATCTGGATCAGTTTTATTAAATCTGCCAGGCATTTATTAAAGCTGAGGCAGGAATAATAGCTGTCTGCAATATCACATAATGACCATCATTCTACAAAGCCCCAGAATAGCCAGCTGAATATGGTTTTCAAGTAACAAGGATAATCCTGGGACGTGTTTGAAATAACTTGTGAACACCAGCTTCATCTGACACGGGTTCTGCACGCAAGGACGTGGGTTTAAAAAACCCCTTCCCCACAGAAGTGCAGTGGCAGGGCTGGGGGTTATGCTTGGATTCCCCACCATGGCTCCTTACTCCCTCAAAATTTGGAGGAACTGAAAGCCACGTCCCTGGCAATGTGTGGGGGCAAAGAGGTGTCTTGGCTGCTCACCATCAGATGTCCCGCAGGGACCACCCTGCAGATGTAGTATGGTCCTCCTCACATCACATTGTGGGGCTGTTACTGTGACTATGTGGGATAATGGGGACAGGTTTATTCCAACAGCCCCGGGAAATGGCTGTGAAAGCCTCTAAGGTGTCAGCACAAAACTCTGCTGTGTCCCCATTGCCCCGATAGCTGAGGCTGGGGGCTGCGGTGCTCAGCTCCACTCTCACAAGACCTGGACTGCTGTGGGATTTCAGGGCTAGTGGCAAGACCATCCCCTCTGACAAGGGTTTTATTTGCAGTGGATGTGATTTCCCTCGTAAGGGGCAGGAGGGATGTGGTCTCTCCTGCTCACGGGGCCATTTATCCTGCTGGGCAGCCACTGCCCCATTCTGCAGGGCACTGAAGATAGCAAAGGGCTTCAGCTGAGACAATGGCCTCTGCTTTTACAGGAGAGTCGTAAGGCAGGAGGACGTTTGGTGTGTGCTACAAGCGCATGTGCCTCTTGGTTGGCCAGAACCTTTTTTCAGGTGACAAGGAATTTTTTTGTTTGTTTTTTCAAGTCATTTTGAGGATGTTAAGATAGTGGTGCAGATAACAGCAGGCATCCTTCAACCTGGGTCTGGATTCACATGGCATATCTCCTGCTGCATCTGTTGGGGAGCTGCCAGCTACCTCTGCCAAGGCTCCCCACCAACCCGAAGCTGTGGGGCTGCCACATCCGTGCAGCTGAAGCCTGAGCTCAGAAGCCATGCTCAGCCACGTGGCACCTAACTGGGCATCTCCGGATTCTGTTACAGGGCAAAAACCTTCCCCTTTGGAGAAGTTAGTCTCCCTCTCCCCTAACTATAGAGGGAACCTGGAAACGCCTTCAGGCTGGGCATCTCACTCAGTTGGATGAAGGGAGGTGAGATAAATCTCACACTCTGATGTATCCTGAGGTGGCTCCAAAGATCTGGGTTACTGCTGCCACTGCTGCAGCTCCAGCAGAGGACAGAGACAAGGAAGTCTGTGCCTGAATCCCCTGAAAAGGAGAAAGCACAGGGTAGTTCCTCATCTCCCAGCCAGCACTGGACCTGCAGGAGTAAGGACACAGTGGTACCTGTGACAGTATTTGCAGCCCCGCTCTCCTGGCTCTTACCCACCTAGCCACGTTCCTGAGCCTGGAGGCAGCCCACCACCAGACATCACTTATTCAAAAGTTGACATGGGTGTATCCAGACTGCACAGCTGTGATTGCAGGGTAGAGGCATCCCAACGTGGACCAGCCATGTGGTGAGATGCAGGGACCAAGATGGAAGGGTTGAGGAAGTGGAGGTGGGAGTGTCCAAAATGAATACAGCAAAAAGAGAAAACATTGGAAAAAATTTTCCTGATGCCCTTTGGTAAAAAAATGGAATTTTCAGTTGTGTAGGAAAAGAGCTTTTGCATTTTGGAGAGGACAGAAGGCAGTGTCTGCATGGATATCTGATAGGGGGACGACAGATTTAGTGGAGTTTTAGTATTGTTTTGGATTGAAGTATTTTTGTGAAATTATAGTGTTATTGACAATCTGTTGAAAAATAAAGAGGAATGCACTTGTGAAAGTATTGCAAGCAAGTTCTGCCCCCCGGCTTCTTAAAATGTTAGGTGGCAGCTGCAGTTACACAGAATTTCTGAGAATCGGAGCAGAGGGTGTAAACCTGTCCTCCTTTACAATGAGCCCTCCCTTCCCCAGCTTGCAGGCCCTTCAGAAAACACAGAACTGAGAGGCTTGCCAGCTGAAAGAGCACAGCTCAGCCTTCAGACACCTGGTCAGCCTTTAACATACTGTGCAGGGTAGGGTAGAAGTTATGCATGACCCAGCGTTTCTAGAGACACTGAGGGGTAAATAGCATCATGTAGAGGTTCGTATTTTTTTGTTTGTTTGTTCAATGTCCTATCAAGGAGAGAAGGCCAGGTTCGTTTTGTGTAGGAGAGGGAATGAGGCATAAAAACAGCCTGATAACATGAAGTCACCGTAACGTTTTGGAACAATTTTACACGCTGGTATTGTCGAGCCTTTCCTCTTTTAATTTGAAGTATTCACACCCTCTTGATGTAAATTACCACCTTATTTGTAGGCCCCTCAAGACCACTAGGACAGCATGGGTACTGTTTATGCACTGTAGTACTAAAACGGTTGTGAACTGTGTTGCCATTAAAAATGGAAAGACAATACAGCCCAGTGTGACTACGTTATGTTTATTAGTGTGAGGAAGAAGGGCAAATAGGAATTTTTATTCAGCTGCAGCTAAAGGTTCATGCACAGGAGTTCAACAGTAAGATTTTTAAAATTCAAAACATAAGAAAAAGCGACACTTCATTGCAGAGTTGAAAGATAATTGTGCAATTAACTGTACGAGGTCAATAATGCCAGAGCTGGATGCTTCTGACAGATAGGGATAATCAATTCAGCCTCTGTATGAAAGGCTCGGAGGTAGCAATGGAAAAATAACATAGCACAAATGTTTCAGTGTTATAATGAACACCAGACAAATCATTATTGACTTTTTTTTTCACTTATTTTAAGTGCTAGCACACAAGTATCTTCTTTGATTAAATGTAACTTTAGAATTTTGCTTTAAGTTCAGTCTTTGTCCTGATCTAAGTGAGGACATTAATTTAGAAATGTAGCCAAGCCTTCTCATTGGAGTTTCAGTGCCTGCACAGGTAACTGCCATGAAAATTGTCAGCAATGACGTCCCGTCCTGGTTTGTTGCAGAGGGGAAGGGGACTATCTGAGCTCTCCTCATGTTGTCAGGCATCCAGACTTGGGTGCATCAAAATTCATTTAAAAATCTGGTCGTGCATATGTGTGCATCCATGGCATGGGAGCCAGGATGGGCAGTGATTGGCAATCACAGATTCAGGGGGAAAGAAACGTGGAGCTGTGAGGTTATGGCTATGGACAGTGACATCTCTTTCCTGCTTAGGTTTCCCTGTGTAATCAGGCTGAGCTCCATGCCAGCAGTCCAGGCAGAGGGACTTACAGACAATGTTGTGACTTGCTTGTACTCACCCCATTAAGCTATTGTTCCAGCAGAGGGGATCCTTTCACAGCCTAAACTATGTCCCAGAAGCCTCCTGGGAGGATGCTAATGAATGACGGTGAAGAAACTTTGCTGTCCGTGCCTGTGCTGCATCCCCACCGATGCCGAAGTGGCATGGGCTCAGTTGTCTGTGGCTGCCCTGGCACTTGCCAGTACCAGAGCCAAGTAGGTGTGAACCAGCACAGGGTAAGCAGGGGCAGTGACCGCAGTGGCATGGTGACACCAGGGGAAAACAAAGCCCTTTCTATCCTCGTGGTTAAAGCCTGATGCTGCAGGTCTTACCATGATCTTGTTCATGTGCCTTCTGGGCCCTGGAGATGTGGGAGAGGAGCAGCCCTACTGCCAGAGCAAGGGGAGGATGGTGCCTCACCAGGCATCCCCTCCACCTGCAGCCCTGCAATTTGGCCATTAAAGCAAACCTCGGCCTGCAAAACAATTCAACTTCAAGTGATTAAAAGGATTAATTTGGTGATGCTGCAATCAGAGTGAGAGCACGTGATTCATTATTCATCAATTAGGGGTCTCATCCGCACACAGCTGATTAGGGTGCATCATTGTCTCAAATTAAGCACAAAAAGATGTTTTAAAGCAACCATATGGTTCTACTTCAGAAGCAGTTAGCTTACAAATTGAGCACATTGACTAGTCATAACTATTGATGAATGGGGGAAGAGTGCACCAAATTTATTTAGAGAGTTCTCCCTTCACTTCTGTTGTTTTTTTTTTAATGTGATCTAATGAATAAGTAGAGTCAGCTTTAATTGCCATCTCACCCTCAGATGAAAAAGAGAGCCTCCAAAAGACCCTTTTCCTCCTCCCTCCCTGCATCACTCGCCGGAAAAAAAAGGCCAGGGGAAAATGATTTTTCCTCCTGGACTGAAGGCAAAACCTCGACGTTCATTTTTCTTTACTCTGTGGTACAATGTCAAATTTAACCATCACGCTGTGGCCAAGCAGGAGAGAGGCTTTAAACACTTGTCAAGGAGAGAGATGGGGTTTTTGGCTGGCGGGGGGAGAGGGTCTATAAGAGGCTGGAGGGGTGCGGAGGGATGCAGCAAGATGCTCTTATGGGTGACAGGAGGGGTTGTGCAGAGCTGCCACCTGCAATGGCCTTGTCACTGAAAGAAGAGGCAGGGACTGGAAATGGCAGCACACAAACAGCCTCTTGGTGGAGAGAGTGGCCAGTGCAATTGCTGTGGTGGGACCGTTGGCACGTCCAGCAATTATGTCTAGAGAGAGAACTGTACTGGCTCAGGGTAGCCCAGAGCTTCCCTCTTGCAGGTCACAGAATGATTTGGGTTGAAAGGGACCTTAAAGATGATCTAGTTCCAACCTTCTACTACACCTCCCACTACACCACTACACCACTACACTAGGTTCAATCCAGCCTTGAACACTGCCAGCAGGGGGCAGCCACAGCTTCTCTGGGCAACCTGTGCCAGTGTCTCACCACCCTCATAGTGAAGAATTTCTTCCTAATGCGTAATCTAAATCTGCCCTCTTTCGGTATTTTTTTTAAGTCTACATGAATATGTAATTTGGGGGACACCACTCACAGTCAGCTCAAGTCAAAGAGGAGATTCCTGCTGACTTCATCAGATGCTGGATCAGGCCCTAAACCACCACAAACCAAGGAGGAGTGCCGAAATACATGAGATGAGGCTCCTACCCAGCTTTCTAATGTCAGACTATTAGGGTCAGAGGTGGCTTTCAAATTACAAATACGAATACTTTCTTTCTTTTTGTGATACTTTGTAATTTTCAGTAAAATTATGACCTGTTAGTCTTCCTGAGCAACAATAGAGGAGGAGAGTCATTCTGACTGTCAGTTTTTAAAACAGAGACTTCATTTCTTATTTGATTGTACCTAGATGAAGAAAACAGCAAAACTCAGTTTATTTACAGGCATTTCCCCCTCTTGTTTTGATAATTTAGTGTGCATTGACAGGCTGCTTTGGGGCTGCAGTCACCTGCCTGGAACCCAGGGTCATGTAAATGCAGTGTGGACAGAAAATGACGCTCCATGTCAAGCTCATGTGTAGTCAGATTTATACCAAAAAGGTAAAAAACCTCACCCTTAAAATAAAGCATTTTGTAATTTTTTAAAAAATCTGTAGTGACGTGATATTTTATATTTGTTTGAGCTGATATTTGTGTGGATTTTGAGTTATGGAAGCTGTCAATATTTCAACATATTCTTGTTCAGAACTGGAAAATTATGTAAACTGGTGGCAATTCTTGAGGTTCTGGTGAACTGCAATTCATTCAGGCCTACTTCAATTCAGTGGCTTTGTGCTCTTTTAATTACAAAACAGAAACTAATGTGAAATCTCTGATTGTTTTCCCTCTTTCCTTTTCTCTTTTTTGTTTTGTCTGCTTTCTTTTTTCTCTTTTCTTTTGTCTCTTTAATTTTTTCTCTTTTCTTTTTAAAACAAGGCGTATCTGGCAGCCAGGAATTTATTTGTGCTAGAAATGTTTCTTTATAGGATTTCCATGAGCCGAATAGGAACCAGAGTCCTTAAACAGTAGGCAAATATCTTCCTCCTATCTATGTGAAATGCAGACTTTGATTTTGCAAATCAGAGTGAACCACATTATCTTATGCGATTTTCATTTCTGTTTGAATACACAGTATACACTGCAATTAACTGCTTCCTCCTGAAACTTTAAATAAAAGGTGGTTTCAAATAAAAAATGGCATCCATTAAAATTTATTAATTTCTCATGCAGCTGGCCTGGTAAAGGGGCACCTGCTAATTGAGAGAAGTTTTTAAACTGTAGATTAGTGAGACTACTCTGAGCAGTACTAGGAAAGGTATTAACATTTTTCCCTTGTACTCAAATGCTGTGGAAATCTCCATGTGTAAAACTTCTTTCAGTCATTTAACATGAAAGCAGAGTTTAAGGGGAAGGTCTTGCTAACAGCTCCCTGGTTTGGTCCCTCTGACCGTCCCATGCAATGGATACAGTGCAGGTGGCACCACAGGAGCTTGGCAGGAAGCCTTCCAAAACTGAAAAAGCCCCTGTTTTAGCATCCTGGTCCATCCCCTGGAATTGCCAATGATGCTTGGTCCCATCAGGGACTGGTTTTGTAACATGATCTCCAGGAGTTAATGTTCAGCCACCAACATTGTTTTCACCAGACTACCAATTTTGGAGCCCACTTGCTGCCCTATCAGACAAAACAATGTGAAAATGGAGCATAGCTTTCTCTATCCTTTCACAGGCAGTGGGATCTTCTCCTTGACCCAGTAAGCCCCGTCCAGGAGCGGAGGAAGGATCCTGCCAGATGACTGCTCTGGACCCCAGTGGCTCCAGTGCTCCAAGCTCTTCCAAAATCAGCTGGGTCCCTCTGTGGCTTTGCTAAAGGTAGTGGTGGGGAGGGTAATATATTGAATTCATAGTATCAGAGACCGTTTTTTTATCCAGTGCTCCAGTTAAGAAAACAAAGATAATAAACAAAAAAAGAAAATGGTAAGTTTAGGACAGCAACAAAATGTGTACAAGTTTAGGACAGCAATAACGCGATGAGTTTTAAATGTAACATGGCCAACTTGCTCCAATATAAGAATCCCTAATATTAATTCTCCACTTTTACAGCTTGATTTTACAGCCTTGTCACTAATAGTGGTGATAATTGTCTCGTTCCCTTGTTTTCATTTTATTGATGAAGAGAAATAGGAGAAAGGCTGGAGGGGAAAAGATAATGCTTTCTTAGCATGTCTTTCTTCGGTATATCCTTCAACTGTTACGGGAATTTTTATCAACACATACACACCACTGCAAACTGTGCATGCCTCTCCCTTCTGATGTAAACTATCTGGAGTTTTGCAAGTATGAAATAATTATTCCTCCACCTTGTATTGCTTCACGAGTAAGGGAAATAAAAATATGCAAGGCTGGTCATAACCATGATTCTGCAAGCAGCATTGCCATCTGAATGTAAAAGAAAACTCTCCCCTTGTTTGCATAACTCAAAGAAGTCTTGAGCAGGCTTTCTTTAAGGTTTCCCAAAATGGCCTCTTCCAGCTGAGATCAAACAGGAAGCTTTAGCACAAAGGAATTTCTCTGAAAAGTTACTCAACAGGAAAGCAGGATCAGAGTGGAAACTACGTCATTAGTTATTACTGTGTTTCCTAGCAGCAACTGGATAATAAAAATACAGGATCGACTTCTCTTTTGCAGGCATCACTCCATGACCTCCAGTCTGTGCTGGTGCTTATAACAAAAAGAGAGACAGAAAGCATCTTCTGTATTTTCTTTCTTAAAATGCATGATTAGAAAGGATTTGGCTTTTAGCTTCCAGTTCTTTTTACAAGTGTTTAAATATTCCAAAGCTCCTTGAATAAAACTGGCAAGATAGGGCAGGAAGCTTTAATCTTCTCCAGATCAGCTACTGGACAGGGAGTGGCACACTGAGCTGGTCAGGAGGGTAATGTTAAGATAGAGGGTGTTTGAAGAAGTCAAGACAAGAATGCAGAAAAAATAAAAAAAGGAGTAAATTTAACTGCTCCCTTCTCTCCTCCTCCAAAAGGAGTAATCTGGCTTGGCTCACTCTCTCATTTGGGATGGAGGGGGAAATAGATAGTCTGATGGCATCTGAAATAGACGGTCATCCTCCAACAGCTGCAATGAACTAAAAAGCTTGTTATTTAAACACTAATGTTCTTTAGCACTGTGTTATGCTGCAGTTTTAAGTTACACTTCATATAAGAATTGCAGAGAGCAGGCTTTTTTGCAGGATCTGTTTTTAACTAGTGATGGAAATGTAGTTTACGCCTATGAAACGCCTGCAGCTGAAGCAAAATATTAGGTCAGGTCAGAAGTATCTGTAGTCTTTGCAGGATGTGCACATCCAACTTTCCCTTCAGGAGTATGTGTGAGACTGACCAAGTGCATCAGCAGATATCACAAAATTACACAATGTATTAGAAGTAGATTGATGCCAAAGGAGACATTGCTTCAAAAGCCAAAGTTACCAGGACTGTTGGAAACAGTGTGATGAGAAATGTGTAGAGCCATTTGATCAACACAGACCAGCTGCTAAAACCATGGGGACAACAACTGCTGGATCAGGACTGGGCTTTCGAGGCGCTCCCCCAATTTATTCCCCTGGCTCCTGAGTACTGCACAGCTGTCTGTTGCTTGGGACATACAAGACCTTGTATGCTTGTTGAAAGATTCAGCACAATATATGCTGATATTTAGTATTTGTGAAACTAACAGAAACATGTCATAATTTGGAATATATATGTCAGTTACTGAAATTTGTTTTCTAATGAGTTAACTACTTTTTGCGTAGAATTGATGTATTGAACAATTACTATGTTCATTGAATTCATGACAAACTTTGAAGGTAACTCTGGCTACACTTGAATGAAATGTTTGCAACATCAAAAATCACGGCTATTAGCCTATGACAAACATCCCTCCAGAGCTTATACATAAAGTCGGTGCTTCTAGTACAACACTGAGCCTGCTGTTTGTACTTGCAAGGAACATACTTTTTGCTTGACTACTTTTAAAATCAAATGGCAGCAGTTTGGAAAGTTATGCCAGGTGATGAAACATATTTTTTAATAGTTTGAGAGATGATGCAAAATGCCTCCTGTATAATACTGAATTTACTCCTACTTTGGGAATAAACCGTACCATTGATGCAGAGACACCTGAGCTAGAGCTAAGGTTGAGTTAATCAGGATTCAACAGGGACTACTGCTTTCCAGATGACTTGGATATTGGCATTGTATTCCTGCAGCCAGGCAAAGAGGGGAGCACCATGGAGAGACACCTGAATTAGTGTCACACAGTCAGCTCTGGTGGCAGCCCTCAGAGCCTCAGCTAATTAGACCATTTGGGCCAGAACTCATTCTGTGTGGAGTTATTTTGCTAATTTGAGTACTGATTTGAACCACCTGTACCATATTCCTTAGAGCATCTCAACTTTCATATTATGTTCAAAGCACATCTCTCCTCCACTTGCTGAGATTGTGAATGTTAGTAGAAACTGTACTTGAATATTTTAATTTAAAAACAAAGTATTTTAACAGTTGTACCACGCCATTAATGATCTCAGACCACACAGTATTATGAATGGACACAAATCCCGCTAAACATTACTGTTGTCAAGCCATGAAAATAATGCAAAACTAATTTGAGTCATATCAACATGAAAAAACACAGTCAGTATGGAACTTGACATTTCCTTTGGGTATTATTTATAGTCACTTATACAGTCCCATTTTTCTTCCCTGAGTAGGTACCAGTCCTTAAACTTCTCATCATATTCCCCAGATTTTTTGCGCAGCAGATCCCACTCTCCATGGCTCACCAACCCACTTTGCCCTGCCACCTTCCTCTCTACCTCCCAGGGGCAGATTCCCTGCCTGGGCAGATTGATCATCAGCCTCTCACACCACCCCTGTGCCCCTGCCCAGCCACCCAAGCCCCATCTGTAACAGGGGTTTCTGGAAGTGAGGTGTCCTTTTGCCCATTGGGGCAGCAGGTCTCCCTACCTTGGAGGTGCTACCAGGGTAATAAGGAAACATCTTTCTTACAGACAGAAGTCCAGGGGCTGGAAAGGACTGATGCAGAAAGAAACAATGCATGAAATGCCCATTTCATCAGAAGGCAATGTTTCTGTTAACAGACCCATGAAGCCATACGAACTGTGTTTCATTTAGTTAGTCTTTACCCTGTCTCTGTTGGACTGCGACTGATCCTCTTTAGCTGAACAACTTCAAAGTCTTTGATTAGATACCCCTTGTAAGCATTCAGCAGCTGCCTCTTTGCCTCTGGTTACCTGCTGACAAAAGCTGCCAGAAAAGGTGTTATCAGTGACCATCTGATCTGGTGCTTCGGGTCAGCCCTCAGGATCCTCCCTCCCCATCACAGGATGCTACTCCCCAGCAGGCAAACTTCCAGGCTGACCAGGTCTGAGTTACCAAAGCTGACCTCTCACCATCTCATCTGGGAGGGAGCAGGGGGAGGATGGCAGTCAGGTGGGAGGGCAAAAGCAGCGGGTCAAACCCTGCAAATCCATCTCTCCTATGTCAGCAGGCCCCGTGGCACCAATTCCAGGAGAGGATGTACAGCAATGTGTGCATCCCATTGCAGTGCTGCATGCCAATTTACATGCATTTATGTATGGAGAGATTGAAAAATGTCACTGTGCTAGGACTGAATTCTGTGATGCAGAGGCACCTGTTTAGAGGTTAATTTTATAAAAGTCAAGGATTAGAGTTCCTCACGTGCAATCACACTCGACTTTCATAGGATGCCCACGGCAGTTATATATGCTGGGCAAAAGCAACATTAGTTCTGGATCTCTGCTTTTCAGTATGATGTTCAACCTCTAGTTGTCTCAGCCTGTGTGTTCACTACAAACCCCACTGAGACACAGCCTCTCCTTGCAGCAGAAAAATACACAAAACTACAGCAGCACATAGTCTACTTCCCCAGGAAAATGTATCTTCCATCAGTGAAACTCCAGCCCCAAACAGTGCCTGGTAACACCTTGGTACACACTTGTTCAACTGATAAGAAAAATAAGAAAGCCTACAACAGAGAAAAGATATTTTTTTCTTTAAGACTTGGTATCATCACTAGTACTACAGAGCTGTATTTATAGGGATGGATGTCTCTCGGCTGTCCTTCTGGTTCTCCCTTATCCAGCCTGTATAAGTAAAGAACAGCAATGCACATCAGGCAGGAGCCAACAGTAGCTCTAAAACAACATAAAAGCTCTATGTATATAACTATTTTTTGAGTTCCCTAGTTAGTTTTACTTTTATTATTATTGTTAATATTATGTAGAGGCCAGAGTTTTAGTAAGAGGTCAAGAACTGGTTACTGTTTAACCCCAAAAATCTCAAGGTGATAGCTGCAGAGCCAGTATACCCATGGCACGTGCCTTGTTTTGCAGCATCTCTGACAGACTTGCTTTGCTGGATGTGCCAGATTTACACACTGGGAATAAAAATCCCTGTGTGAGGAAAGTAATTCCACAACAGCTGCTTCCTGGCAGTCTGACATGGAGCAAAAACCAGCTTCTTCTCCAAACACTTGATGCAATGAAGGCATGCACCAAACAATAACAGATTATAATAATCAGAGTATTTTGCCTTCTTATGCAAAGTTTCATTACAAATTTACTTCCTTCCAGGGTGAATGGTTTTGAGGACAACATGAGACCTGACCAACAGCACTTGACTTATCTACACCTTCATTTGGGCTTGAATCATTTTTTTCGTTCTAATTTTCTAAAAAATGGGAGAAAGCAAAGGCAGGAGAGGAGACAACTGGGACACTTGTTGTGTTTGGGTCTCTGCAGCACAGCCTCTTCTTACAGCATACCTGTGAAACAGGGAAATGCTGGCAAACCCATTCTGAGGGGTAGGGAAGACAGCAAGATGTGCAAGGGTTAGATTTACCACACAGCATCTTCAATGTGTGGGGTACGCTTTGTGCACCCCAACCCACCAAAGTCAACTTCATCCCACTGGTGGTACCACCAGACCCCCTGTGGACTGGGGTTCAGGGAGGTAAGACAGTTTATATCTCCCCATTTTTGTATTAACTGCTTGCAGCCAGGGTCTTACCCTGGTAACCCATGGGAGTGGCAGACAAAAGGCTGGACATGAGATGGCAATGCACCCTCACAGCCCAGAAGGCCAGCAGATCAAGGGAGGTGATTCTGCCCCTCTACTCTGCTCTAGTAAGACCCCACCTGTAGTACTGTGTCCAGCTCTGGAACTCTCAGCACAGGAAGGACATGGACCTGTTAGAATGAGTCCAGAGAAGGGCCACAACAATGATCAGAGTCCTGGAGCACCTGCCCTATGGGGAAAGGCTGAGAGAGTTGGGGTTGTTCAGCCTGGAGAAGAGAAGGGTCCAAGGTGACCTCATTGCTGCCTTTCAATACCTAAAGGGGACCTATAAGAAGGATGGGGACAGGCTTTTTAGCAGAGCCTGTTGTGATAGGATGAGGGGTAACAGTTTTAAACTGAAGGAGGGTAGATTTAGGTTAGGTATAAGGAAGAAGTTTTTCACCATGAGGGTGATGAAACACTGGAACAGGTTTACCATAGAGGTGGTGGGTGCTCCGTCCCTGGCCAGGTTTGATGGGGTCCTGAGCAACCTTGTCTAGTGGGGTATGTCCCTGCCCATGGCAGGGGAGTTGGACTAGATGACCTTTAAGGTCCCTTCCAACTCAAGCTATTCTGTGATTCTGTGAGAAGGAAGGAAGTTTTCTGCTCCCTCGGAGAAGGGACATTTGTTTCGCATTTACTGCTGAGTAATAGCCCACTTGCAAACAAATTGCCATGAAGTAGCTGTTGTACTGCACGTTAGCGGCCCAGGTTGATTTACAGCAAATTGTCCATCTGTCAATATCTCTAGAATAGACCCCTCTCTCCAGGCTGTAATATTCATGTCTAGTTAGCGCAGCACTTCTGAATTTAGGAGCTGAGCCCACACTTGAGATACAATGTCATTCAGCAGTTAAATCACAAAAAGCGCTTGCTCTGTAAATAGTGGCATTATCAGAAAAGTTTGGGGCTGTTGATTTAGTGCTAGCTAGAGCTCAGTTCCCTGTAGAGGATCAAAAAGGGAGATTTCCACAAAAACAATTTTTTAAAAAATTGTAGAAAAAAAGAAACAAAACCTCAAAGCCAGACCTTTTGCTTTGGTCTAGATAGAAGTGTTTTGTTCTGGGTTTAGGTACTTTGGTTTTAGAGAATAAAGCAGAAGTAAATTTAATAGAAGAAATGCCTAAGTAATATACATCTGAAATCTCCTGCTATAAACAATAAACGCTTCTGGCTGCTTTTCCCAAAATTGTCCACAGCGGATAAGACTGGCATAAGCTTATGACATTTAGTGGATGTCCTAAGTGTGCATTTTCTTCTTTTCATTCATTCATTCCATTTTGGGAAGTTCTACAACTAGATAATTGTTGCATTTATACATTCTAACAGCAGTCGCTGCAAGCACCACGTGGAATTGCTGTTCTGGCCCAGCATCCTGGCTGCCGCGCAGGACAGTGACAAACGCCTCGGGGTCCTGGGTATGCTTCAAGCACAGCATTCAGAAACCAGCACTTCATTAGCTTTGCAGCATCTTACATACTTCCATGCCAGAGTGACAGGGGAGAAGCATGGACCATAGCATTTCATAACCTGAAGATGAGTGCAAAGGAGGAGCAGCAAGATTCATGCGGGAGTATTTGGGGGAACCATCTGGGACTCTCCAAGGCTGGTAGGGTCTGCTGAACGCTGCAATGTTGGCTGTGAACCAATCCTGCACACGTTTCACAGCAGAAGAATGGGAACTAACTGCTAATGTTCAGTTTCACCCGAAAAATAATCAAGTGTCAATCACTGGTTGAATATAAGAGAGCTGGTGGCAGCAGGGAGGTTGCTCTTCCTACCATATGTCTTTTCTCTTGCTTTGGATCCACTGTGGCATTTGTGAAGTGTCAGTACTTAATTCTTTCCATTACCTGGTTTTAATTAACCCCCTAAAGCCCCTTTGTGTGGCTGGTGATATCAGCTGGGGCTCTGAATAGAAGCCACCCCTGTCAAAAAATTTTGGAACAAGCTCCTCTTGAATGGGCCCAGTGAGCCAGGGGGCTGTTTCCTCCTTAATCCCACATTTAATAGCACGAGCTGGGGACAATAGGCAGCTTCTCCAGCTTTTTGCAGCTTGATTCCGTTTGACATATCCAGCCCTTTGTCCCCCTGGTGAGGACACGCCACCTCCGCGTGCTCCGCACGGGACGCCCTCCCCGAGTGTCACCGAGATGAAATGTCCCCAGGCAGTCTCTGCCTCCACACCACGCTGCTGGCTCCATTGCTGCCTGCAAAGCTGCCTACCCAGCAGGGAGCGCTCTGCCCAGCAGGGCAAAAACCCATGGGTGTGCCAGTTTTGAGTTGTTTTGGGTTTTTTCCTTATATTCCTATAAGGATATGTTTCCATCAAAGAAATCAAGGATAATAAGACTTCGCCATGGCAACATGCTATTATAAATGCAAATGTAAAACTGGAAAAGGGGGAAGCCTTTATTTCTCATAATTAGATAACAAAAGGGTATAACATTGTATTTTTCCATATACTTTGAAACTGGAAAAATCATCCTGTCCTCTGTCATCTTTTTTTCTGGAGAGCTATTTTTCTTCAAAAAGAGTTTTTGGCTGAAGACTGCAGAGAAGGAAAATTTTTAAATTTCATTTTTATTTTATTTGAGTGGTGAGATTGACACTTCACCTGAACAGTGGCTAGATCTGACTGGCTGCTGCTGTTTTGGGCAGGCATTTGCTACCTGAAAGGGTGAGTAAAAGATCAGTGAGACCATCAGTCTGGGAGCCACATTTTAAATCAGGAGACTTCACAAGCAGAAGCTGTTCTGCCTGTGACCTTTCATTTGTATTTACAGCACCAGAGCAGATCACATGTTCGTTAGATATTTCTTCAAACGTCTGCTGCATGTAGAATAAATGGGCTAATTAGGTTTAGTTTTGGGGGAAAAAAAGAAAGAAGTCCTAGCACATGTATAGTTGGCTAAGTGTAAAACACTGAGCAGCGCATTGTACAGAGAACACCTGTTAGCATCTTTTTTTTACTTGCCTGTCAATATTTCTTCTTTGCTTATGCAAAAAAAAACCTTTGAAGAATAGCATAAAACCAAGCAATGACCAGCCTCAGTGTCAGATTACTCCTACCTCTGGAAAAGAAGAAAAGTGTGAATTACAGCATATATTAATCCAATCCATTTTCACACGAAAGAAAAAAAAACAAAACAAACAAAAACCACTATAAAGGCACTGGCTCAGTGTTGGCCCAAGTTTCCACATGAAAACAGCAACGTGTGGGGACTCCACTTTTGGATGGTGCAGTTAGGACTCTCTTAAACAGATCTTGTTTTCACAGTAATGAGTCTTTCCAGAAAATCACAATGTCTTAGGTCTGGTTACCAAAGATGAAAACAAAAATTAGTAATAACTCCTCTGATTTGTCTGTATACCATCCAATCAGACTTTTCCCCCCAGCTATACATGCAGCCCTCTTTCAAAGCCCTTTTAAAAATAAATTTCTTTAATGATGCCTGCAAACTCTCATCCTGTCCTCTGAGGATTTTTTGCTAATTTGATGAAGACCACACACATAAAATCAAATGCTTTTGTCATTTGTTTCTCATTGTGCCCACTTTCTAAAAGAAAGCATCGCCTGTGTTGTCTCATCATAAACATTGGAGTTTGCAATCTGGCACCTTTCCAAATGTTCATTTTTCAGGGTAGCATTTTAGATAATTGTTCAGCTTCACGGTAACTATCAATTATATGACTCACTGAAGCACTAGCACACTTTTCTGTGGCCTGATATACCTTACAGTCTATTATTGGTCTGGTTTTAAATGTCTTTGTGGTTTTAGTCCTCATCATCTCAAGTAAAGTAGGATTTCATCCTGTGACTTTATCACTTGTAAGAATACCCAATGGTAAAACAAGTTCTCTTGAAAACAGTATTATTACAAGCCACAACAATTGATATACATCATCAAGAGTTATTAAGCCTTATTCCAATGGCATATAGAAATAACATATGGTACATACTTCCAGCCACACGCCTATGGCTTGTGATTTCAGTTCTCAAGCTAAGCAGTGTTTATTCAGTAAGTATTTCCAGCACAAGCAAATGCAGAAGCATCACCCATCTATGTGCCAAGGGCCAAATCCTTGGAAAAATTTCTTCACTGTCAGAGTGATTGGGTATTGGAAAAAGTTGCCCAGGGGGTTGGTGGAATCACTGTCCCTAGAAGTGTTCGAGATGCCTCTGGATGTGGTGTTGAGTGATATGGTTTAGTGGTGATGTAGGTAGGTGGTTGGACTGGATGATCTTGAAGGTCTCTCCCAACCTTGGTGATTCTATGATTCTATGATTCTAGGGCTATGACATCCATTAACTCAACACCTAACCCTTAGGTGCTTAGATCCTGACACAACACCCACTGCTGAGCCAGGTACTAACTGAAAGAGCATTGAGTTGGGGATGGGATGTGATTCACTGCAGCCAGCTTGCCCAAGTCAGCCAGCAACATGTGCTGAAAAGGTATGTCTGAAACACAAGCTTCATGAACTTGGCTCAAGCAATACCATATGCATTTGCACCATGCCAAAACAGGCTGTCCTGACACTCGCATGTTGGCTAACTTAAAGGTATCACATAAACTCTGGATGACACTATTCCCATTCTCATTCCTTCAGTGTTGTCAATATAAAGCAACTTAACCACATTGACTCCTCCAATTCCACCCTGACCTGACTGACCCAGGACGCAGCTGCTATCAGGCAGCCAACACCCTTCTTGCCAAAGAAGAGGCTCAATTCATGGTCATTCGTACCTGCTGTCTGCAGAGTCAGATATTGACTGCAGGTCCTCAAATACCTATTTGTCTCCCCTTTCTCTTTTTCCTTTGCTGGCCTTGAGCTCCTGCAATACCTAGGATGTCTCACTAGACTTAACACTAGACCATAAGATAGACTTCACCCCAAGAGGAAAGTAGCCATTTTCTTTGTGATGATGGACGCTGTTCCCTAAGCTCTTCTCTCACCCTCTGTAAATGCCCTTGACATCCCTGTGAAATTTCCCCACTGGTGCCCATTGCCCAGGCATCACCCTGCTGGAGGGGCCAGAAGTGCTGGTGAGGGGAAATGCAAGTGCAGGGCTTAGCAATGGCAGACACTCAGGAAGATTCAACCAGAAAAGGGTAAAACAATTAAATATGTGGTCCATGATGGTTTCAAACCATAAGGATCCCAAAAGTCTGCAGGCATCATGATATGAAGTGATAATCTAAGATAATATAAAGCAATCAAAAGAGATTATATGAATACAGTTATGTAATACTCCCTAGGAAATAATTTGAAAGAATTAACAAATTTGAACACCATCCTAAATAAAATGTCTCACATGTGCCAAATCCTCACAATTCAGTGTTTCTGAGTCAATCCCTATTACTGTATTGGGATCTATCCCTGCCAAGCAAAGAGAGAAAAGAGATTTCATCCCAGAAAGGAAACACAATCTTCAAAAAAACATGAAATTAATCTGAAGGAACGAAACTGAAAAGTTAATTTCATATTAATACTGGAACTGATGAAGGCTGTACGAAGAAGGAGTTTAAAGAACTGATATGATACTGGAGTAGCAACAACATTAGAAGTCATGTGTGTCTCCACACTTGACTCCAGTAATTGTAATAAAGTCAGTATCCTGTTTGGTTTTGGGAATTTTTTCAGTGCTTTTCAGTGATTTCACTCTCCACAGATGGTACCTGTGAGTGAATAAAATCCTGTGTTTGTAAAATGTTTGTATTAATTTATGGAGGTTTCTTAATTGTCTAAAACGAATTGTTCTGCAGAGTTGGTCAGCTATTGCTCTCTGACTTCCAGGGCTAAAGGTCCTTCTAGCCACAGTGGCAAGGTCCTTCTAGCTGGGAAGCTTCCTGCTCCCTGAAGATCCACCTGCTCTATGCGACATGTTAATTTTCACATTCTCAGTCAGTATTCGAGCACCTAATTTTTCATCCTGGGTGGATTTGTACCAGCAGCCTGGTAAGCAGGAGGGTTATTAGGAGTACTGAGGGGCAAGCTGGCTTGCTGATCAGATTTGTGATTTAGCTGGGTATCAATACTGGAAGCACATTTGGGATCCAATATACAGTAATAGACTGGAGCCTGTTACTCTAAATATGTAAAAATGGTCACATCCAGAAAAACTGCCAGTTAAACTAAGAACAAGCTTCGAGCCTTTGCCTCCAGTGTTCACTGCTGGATACATCCTAGGAGCAGAGGCAGATCAGAGGAGACGAAGCTTGCCAGAGGCTCTGCTTCACTGCATACTTCTCACCTCTTTCCTCTGCCTGTTCTTTCAAAGCTGATTACACAAAGTTAACGAAAGCCCTCTTGCCTGCTGTAAAAGGATAAGGATTAAGTGGAAGTTTGTTGGTACCGAGTTCATCCAGACGCACTCGCCTCACGTGCTACAGAGCCCTCAACGATGTCTGAACAAATTGTTCAGTAGGAATGGGATATTAAAAGCTCTACTGTAGGGCTTCTTTCCTTCATTTTGAGTAAGGAGCTGCCCTTTTCACTGGATGGTGCCTAGTTTTGTGATGGTCAGTGAACAGCAATTAATCCGGAGGATCCTAAATACAGATATTTTACTAGGAAACAAGAGCCACTTCTCCTCAGCAAGAAAAAAAGGTGTTCTATTTAAATGCCATTCCTACCTTGGGTAATGAGATAAAGGTGTGACACAAAGGGAAGGACACACTACAGAAATCCTGCAGGATACTTTGTGCAAGTGTACTGCATCAACATTTAAAAATGATTAGACACTGATCATCAGTAAAGATACGATCGTTTCCAGTGTTTCACTTCAAACACAGAAATGTACTGAAAGGAAACTCAGAGCATCGGTAATGAGATTTATTAGTCTAGAGGTGAACTTGGGGTGCTATAGGAAAACTGAGAAAGAAAGGATGAGCAGAGATGGCCTCAAAACTGGAAGATAAATGTACCTAAGAGTGACATAGTTTTGGTCTTTAAGCCACTTTTTGATCAGATGTTTTTGTGAGGGATTTTAATGGCAATGAAAACTATTTGCTTTCTACTAGCATCACTGTCTCTGAGGGGCCATGAATCTTCCCATGAGCATGTGGTCAAAACACAGCCAGGAATGTCTTGCTCTTGCTTAAGCCAACTTCTTAATTCCCACTGAAATGGATGAGTCTTAAGCACCTTTTTCTTCGTTCTCCTGACCAAGCCATAACACCCTTCCATCGCATCTTTAATATAAATCCTGCTTTTATTTTAATTTCCTGTTACTTTCAAGCCACCATCTTCCCCGACCCAGGCTCTTTGGAGAGTGATTCCAAAGGCTCAGGGCATGGGTAACAGGAAACTCTCTGTACCCCCCCTACAAAATTACCTTTTCCCAGGCCTAATGCTTAAGATCTCCCCAGCTTCACCAACCTCCCTGGTCCTTGGGAACAAAAAGGGGAGAGGGGGGAAAGAAAAGATGCCAGTGTGATGCACACCATGGGCGGTTTGGAACAGGGAGTGCCCAGGTCCCGACACCAGAAGGCACCCGGAGAGGGGCATTGCTCGGTAACTCCCCGCAGCATGTAGCTCAGAAGGGGCACGTCTAACCCCGGGCGAGACCTGGCCAGAGCTGGGACAGCCACAGTGGCTCAGAGCTCCCGGGAATGCCCCAGCAGTGGTCACCCCCAGTGCCCGTGTCCCGTTGCACCATGGCCACAGCCCGTGTGCCCAGGGCGGCTCCGGAGCGGATCTGTCCCGCGGGGGCCGGCAGCCGCCCCGGGCTCCCCGAACACCCGTTCTCCGCAGCGGCCGCTCCACACGGGCCCCTGGGTGCCCCGGCTCAGGGGGCGAGGCGCCTGGCTCCAGCACTGCGCCGGAGGGACCCGAAGCCGCCCAGGGACACAGCGCGGGCTGCGGGACATCCCAGCGGGAAGTCCCCGGCCACCCCCGGCTCCTGCCAGCCACCTGTGTCCCCCCTGGCCGGGGCGGGGGCGCCTCCTCCTGCGCGGGAGCTGCGCGGCGGGGGACGGCGAGCGCCGAGTGCGGGCGCA
>VZRW01000774.1:103221-122009 GCA_013398125.1 Aegotheles bennettii
CCGGCCGGGGTCGCACCAGGCCGCCAGGGGGCGCTGCGCCCCCCCGCCCCTCTGCCGGCCCGCAGGAGGAGCAACAGCGCCCCCTGGTGGCGGCCGGGCGCCTCTGCACAGCCGCGCCGCTCGGGCGGACAGACATACGGACGGACAGACAGACATACGGACAGACAGACAGACAGAGGCACCCACAGAGCAGCCTGGCTAGGGGCTCTTCGCGAGCCATCATCGTTGATTGCTTCCCCCTCTCCCCCTCGGTTCTGCTCTCACATCTGTGTTCTGTTTACAGAAAAGATAAATCCCCCCCACAGCACCGCAAATCCCTCCACTGCCGCTAATTCCTTAATTTGCTGCTCAGATCTCCGCAATGCCCGCCACCCCGATTCCGCAGCCTTTGCAAACCACAGGTGTGGTTCTGCAGCCAGGTACAAGCTCCCGCTGCCCTCACCCCGAGCCAGCCAGGGCATGGATGTCACTCAGAAGGACCTCAACACGCTGCAAAAAAGGCCAACAGGAATCTCCAGAAAATCAGTATGGACAATTACCAAATCCTGTATCTGGGAAGGAACAGCCCCTTGCAGTGGTAAGGGCTGGGGACTGACTGGCTGGGGACAGCACTGCAGAAAAGGCCCTGTGGCTCTAGGCTGACAGTGAGCTGAGCATGGGCCAGCAGCACACCCTGGAACCAGAGAGGGCCATCAGCATCCTGGGCTCTTTGAACAGGAGCACAGCCAGCAGATCAAGGGAAGTGATTTTCCCCATTTACTCAGCACTTGTTAGACTGTATCTGAGTAATGCTTGTAGTTTTGGGATCCACTGTTCAAGAAAGACAACAATAAACTGGAGTAAGGTCAGGAGAGGGCCACCAGGATGGTCAAGGCTGGAGCACTTTTCCTATGAGGAGAGGCAGAGGGAGTGGGGCTTGTTCAGCCTTGGGATAAGAAGGCTGTGAGGGAACCTAACAGCCACCTCCCCATGTCTATCAGGAAGATATCAAAAAGGTAGACCAGAGCTTCCCATTGCTCCCACCTATAATGTGAAGTTGCAACATCAACCTCTATGCAAGTGATGTCTAATAAACACATTGTCCACAAGTTCTCAGTAGCAAGATGAAATCACTTGTAAGACTGCAGGTCTCATCCTGTTTTTCTTGAGCATCAAACTGTTGGTCACTGCAACACAAAACTTCTTTAGAAATCACTACAGCAGAAAAAAATAACTGTATTTCACAGTTAGCATGAATGGCATGCACATTTTGTAGTGTATATGAAAGCAACAAACAATAAGCATGAGGAAAATCTAATAACCTTTAAAGAAACCATGTTTTTACAATTGACAGCATGTTATATTTTCACAGTGAGGCACATCAGCAGAAGGACCTTTCTTTCCTTGTGCCACAGCACAGCAGTAGCAACATAAGGAAGCAATGTGGTGTGCCAAGGTGGAAGAGCAAGGAGCTGGCAGTAACTCAGCTTCAGACTTCTTCATCTGCCCCAGGGACAGCTCAGCCCTGCACAAAGGAAAGATGAGCCAGCCTTAACAACCTATCGTTTTCTCCCATATTGCTTGTGCCAGACGATAGTATTTTGCAAGAAAAGATTACAGGCTGGTTAAGGAAAGACTCCTTTATTGGTTTACCCTTCTCTCATGTTTTGTGCTTTTGAATGACGTGGGCAAATAATACTCTCTTTTGAGAATGTTCATTCAGAATTGCTCTGAACCTTTTGGCAACAGGTCCTTGGAGCAGAGGTGCATACAGGTGTCGAAGCCAGGTTTGCTCAGTTTCCATAGCAGGGCTATTGAGCTGGCTGACAGCGAGAACCTTTCTTAAACTACTTAACAACACCCAAAGGACCCAAAGAAAGACTCAAATTACCAGAAATAAAGGCAATTTTTATTAGGCCTAAAGGAAAACATGAAGCTAAGGATGGTTCAGATCAAGGAGGAAATTAGGGTCTTCCCCTACCGGATACATCCAAGAAGGGCAAAATAGGTTTAAAGTGGAGTTTATACTGAAATACAACAGACTTTCTGATAAGTGTATACAGAGTCAAACTTGCAACTACCTTAGACATCGATATAAGTAAGGCAAAGTGTCTTTTGCCATGTAAGATTAACAGCAGAGAAGCACTCTAGTGAACAGATCCTGTGTGCTCCTCATATTCGCCTGATGCACAGCCCATGCATTTATTACAAAACAAGGTTCCCAGTGCACCTCTCTTTCAGAACCTGTATGGGCACCTTGGGAATTCAGGTGTCTGAATGGAATTCTGTCAGGCAGAGAACAAAATACCACTCCTTCAGTTATGAATAAAAGAGAGAGAGGACTGTTCAGGTGTCTGAATGGAATTCTGTCAGGCAGAGAACAAAATACCACTCCTTCAGTTATGAATAAAAGAGAGAGAGGACTGAAGTCTCTCACGCACTAGCTCTTCCAGGAAAAAAAAAATACAGTCACAAATTCACAAATTAGACAACTTGCCTGAAACATCTATAGTATAATTGGTTGGATTTTTTTTTTATATATTTGCATCTGCAATAAGTCTCAAAAATGAGTAGATGGGGCTTGAATCAGCAGCATTTTAGTGCCTAACTTTCACTGGTTTCAGTGATGATAAAATGCCCAAATACTTCTCTGAATTGGGCCTAAATGACACCCTAACTCTTGCCCTTGGCCAAACGCCCTTACTGAGGTAACAGCATTGCAGTTCCCAGAGGGCTCTTGGGCATGTAAAGGCCCATGGCATGAAAAAGCTGCAAGTATCTTTTCATCCAAATCACAGCAATTCTTACTCTTCACTGCTCCCAAGTGCCCTGCCAGAGTACCTTTGTCTCACAGTGTGTTGCCTCATGCTTTTTTAGGATGCTTCTATTCCATTTCCTTGTGAAGCTGCTTATGACTAGCGCCTCCTTGCAAATAATCCCGCTGGTTATTAAGGCTAGGTAGTACCAGCCTAGCTGCAGAGATTCTAGCTTTCGGTAGGTACTCTCCTGCAGCATTATAAAAGATGCCACAAAAATGTTTTTTTCCATGCAGGATTATGGAGAAGCATCCACAGAGTTTGAGCTATGTTGTGTCTCTGCTAAGTTGTGACTGCAAATTTCCAGTTACTCCTTCCAGTTGGGCGAGCAGGCTTTCAAACTGGATTTTTTTCCCTTTAAACATACACACAAAGCTCCTGGAAAGTGGGCAGAGCAGAATACATCCCATGGGGATGCTCACAGAGCTCCCCAAACAGTGCTGGGAGTATAGCACAGCGTGCCAGAAGTCCTGTCTACCCTTCCCGCGCACCAGGCAAACACCAGTCACCAGCTCCTACTGCTCGGCTACCCCCCAGCTCCCCTCCCCGAGCATTTCCATGTGAGCCCTTCGTGTACACACAGGTGTGCACACCTGAGGCCGTGGGAGCAGATGCAATAAAGACAGGTAGGGAGCCTGCCGCCATGGCGTTAATGATAGGGGTAGACCTTGGACGGCTCTCCTGGTTGTCAGGGGAACGGCTTGGGCTGCCGGCCCCGTGAAAGCATAAAAGAGCAGCAGCGAGTGGGAGAGGAGGCACTGCCACTGCCCCACGGGCTGACCCTGCTCCCAGCCCCAGCCGAGCATCCCTGCCTCAGCAAGCTCAGCCAAGCGGGAAGCTGGGCGGTGACAAACCCATCCGCCAGCATTTGGAGAAACAGTAAGTCCCTGTCTTTGTTTTGGCTCTAAAAAATAACAGAGGAACGTATAATAGCTTGCATTTTTATGAATGAGGCTGCTTCTCTTCCAGCACAATTATTTCCTTGCCAGTAGCTCTGTTCCTGGCAGGTATTTTGTTTCAATTTGTTGTTTTGTAATCCCAGTGAAATAACAGATTCTGCAAAGTTTGTCTTTCATATGTTGCAATTGTTTAGACACTCTGTCTGTATGCCTTAGGTAATAATTAATAGCTCTATGAATAATAACCACAAAGAACGGTGGAATAATTTTCTCCACTTTGCAAATACTTCTTTAGGCAAATCTTTAAAGGCAACTGAAGTGTTGGTAGGAATTATTCCAGCTGACAGGAATCGAGTCATTTTATTCAGTTAAAACTGCCTTGAGAAGAGCACTGGAAGAGGAGGATCAGGGAAAAAGCAGCTAGGACCTGTGTCTTATTCTGCCATTTAATTTATAAATCAAGCCAGTGATATAATAAGGACAAAACAAAGTAAATACACTGTCACTATATGGCTCTAGAGTCTCAATAGCAATGACAACAGTCACTATTCAAAGGAGTGAACAGGAGCCGACGGCACCAGGCGGTCCTACTCCAGAGTTTCAGTGTCCAGCTGCTTAGTGACTATTAACATTTCATAACAGCTTTCTACCACGCAGCTGTCTCCTCTCGTGTCTTTTTTCTTAATTTAGGATTTGAACAACAGAAAATAAACTGTTAAAGTACACTTTTTATACCATTTTAATTCATGAAGTAAGCATTATATTTTGGGCTTGGCAAATCTTTAATTTAGTGTAATGCCTAACTTGAACATTTGTCCAGGTCAGGTTAGAAAGGGCACTGGGAAATAGTAACAAAAAGTTACAGTCAAGCCTTCTTTCCTAAAATTCACTCAGTGTAAGTACCCTTGCTCCAGGAAGGAGTTGTTTTCATGTAAAAAAATGAGGACTTTAAAAAGTCCTAAAAAAATTAATTCTAGTACCTCAGTGTTCAAGTGCTCAGCTTGAGCCACCAAGGATAACTGGTTTTCAGGCAGTGTTGACCACCCACCCTTGGGACACCTGACTTCCCAGGTGGTGTCCCTTTCCAAGGACAAATGAATAAGCAGGGGGTTGATGGCGCGTACCTTACAATTGCAAAAGTCCTTGTTATGATGCATTTGTGCATTCATGAGCATACAAATTCATGTTTTATGCATGTGTATATGCTTTTTTTTCAACTACTCAGACTTAAATCACAGAAAGCAGAACTCCCCTAACATCGTAGCTTACATAGCTTCAATGCATTCAGTCTCAGCACCAGTACTGAGGAAACTGCATTTGCTAAGGCTTCTCTTTCACAAAAATAAATAAAATTAGCCTATTGGCAGGCAAAAGATCATTTAAGAAGTGAACCAGGAAGTTCTTGGAAAGTACTAATATATTATTTGGAGTAGAAGTAAGATTTTTTCACAGTGTAACACATAACTAGGTACTCTGTGGTTCTCTTTAACACAAAGCCAGGGCATAATTTTGTATTCCTGACACCTTTTTGGTACAGGGGTCTCTCATCAGCATTGGGGCAAGAGTTCAAGCCACTAGTACTTCAATTATTTGAAAGCTGTTAAAGGCGCTGCAAAGAAATATCAGTCAACAGATTGGAATGGCTGTGTGGTTAGATAGCAGCAGAAGAAATTTATTTTTCTAGAATGCCTTCCCTCTGAGATTTCATAACCACTGAAAACTGGGACTTGTAGTCATAGCTTATACTAGCAGAAAGGATGGAGACACACTGCCATAACAGCACTGTTAGAAATAAAATTCTGATTTTCCATTTAATTAGGGTAGATTTATATCACTGATTTCACTCCAGTTACAGAGGTATAATGACAAATCCTGCCTATGGTGCTCGAGCGGGTAAGGTTTGTTTGATCTGCTGCTGCTTTGTAAAGCTGTGCAGAACAGTGCTCTCCTCCCGAGCTGGTAAAGCTTTATACCACTTTCTTCTCAGTTTTCATTTATTTAAATGCTTTTTCTGGTGCAATTCAAAGGTGAATACACAGATCAGTGTCTGCCACCTTTCCCAGGCAGCATGTACTGTGCACACCTCCTAGCTGGAACAGCTCCAGGTCTGTTCTGGCAAAGCAAATCCTGCCACTCATCTTGGTCCTCTACCCTTTATTAGGAAAAGTGCAGACTGCATTCAGGCATGAAAAAAAAAAAGCAGGGCACGAAAATGAAGCCTTACAGCGGCATCCTTTCCACTCTCTCAGGGTTGGGAATAATCAGGCTGTGACTTGCTGAGGGTGACTTTCATCTGGGGAAAAAAGGGAGGTATCACCACTCCCAATTCTTTGGAAGGACAAGACTTCCTCCTTTCACTTGAGTTTTCTCCTGTTAATCTGCCTCCCTGCAGTTACATGTCACAACCTTCCCCGCTGTAACGTTTGCCTCCAGCATGAACAGAAGCTTTGCATGGAACGGACAGGCTTGATGATCTTGCAGAGCTGTTTTTAGATGAATTGTCTGTCCCGCAGTCTGTGTGCACCTGAATACCAAAATACCCATACGGGAACATTTTCAAGGGTCTGTGTTTTTCAAGTTCAGTGCCACAGAATTGCCTATTTTATCTTGCATTTTTATCGTTGCTGGAAAGGAATTTGTTCCGCTACACTTGAGAGCACCACCACTACGGCGCTGGCTGCTCAGCCCAACAACAGCAGCTAAGGCTTTCCCTGCACAAGCAAATGCAAATACAATTTTCAGTTATTGACAACAGGCATGGATTACACTGCAGTCTGGAAGTCTGTAGAATGTCAGCTTTTATCACAAAGTTATTTTCCTACATTTATCTGGGGAGTAACTAAATAAATATGGTAATTGTTTAAACAAAGAGAAAGAAGACAAAATACCTCTCTCTCTGCCATCAGCCCACTTAGGGAACTCCTAAAACTCCCACAGAGTAAAAAGGTCAGATCTAGTATTTTGTTTCCCTCAAGTCTTGAGCCTCCCTAGGCTGGTCAGATAATGTAGCTACTCTGCAGTGGAGACTCAGACTAGGCTTACTAAGGGACTGACTCCTTGCATTTTACATAATCCTTCACACTTTCCTGTAATTTTGTACTTCAACACCTGCTTAGCTCAGTAGATGTTAGAAGCTAACCTCACCCTTTCTCATGTGCATACCTCTCTGCAAACCAGAGGTGTTATTTTTTTCAGGTATGATTTAACAAAAGTTTTTGCAGAATATCTGATAGGCTTTCAAGCAAATTGTTAGCATTATCTTTGAGGGGAAAAAAGAAAAAAGAGTTCAGTTTACACTTTCAAATGCCAAAGAAATTGTACTTCAAAAACCTCCAGCTAGCCACATGCAAACACAGCACAGCCACCCAACAGTAGCCCTGTGCAGTCTTTAAAAACCCCTTTTTCAACAAATATTTTACAGGTTAGACCAGTATTAAATATCACCAAAAGAGTACACAGATGAAGGAAAGCCTGGCGAATGCTTTGCTCCTTAGAGTAACTAGAGCTTGTCTGTGCTCCTCTTCCATTGCCTCCCTTTGGAAGTTTCTGTGCTGCAGGAGAGTAATGGACCAGCCATGGTGAGATCAGCCTGGTTAAGCTGCTGTACCCACCTCCTTGCTGTCACCTTCACACTGAAGTGCAATGTATTTTTTTAACCCATCCCTCCAATACCTGCATGCAAACAGGAAAAGAAAGAGGCAGCCTCCGTAGTTCTTCGAAATGCTTTTGGTGTTGTTGAGCCTTTCATGCTATTTTGATCTAAATTGGGTGGGTTTGGTATTCATCCTGTGTACATTACTCAAGCTGCATGAGATTATATGGATTTAAGCTCCTCTTTGCTTAATACAGCACTTTCACATAGGCACATGTTAACACAAGTGATCAATGAGTGGTTTTAATTAGGTTTTTTTCTGAATAGAGAATGGAAGAAAGCACCCTGCGAAGAAATTAATTGTATAGGCTTGAGACTCCCATTGAATAGGATTAACTTTCCTTGAGACAGTAGCATTCTCACACAACAGTCAAAGCCTTTTTATTGCTTTTTTGCAGTTTTCTTAATACATACATCTGCAATTAGAAAAAAAAATAGTGGAATGATCAAAGCAAATTCAGAAACCTAAAATGACACTATTACTAAATAAGCATTAAAAATCTCATTTAGCTATCAAAACCTGTGAAGAAAAAGGAGCAAGGATGGAATCTTGTGTAGAAAACTTTTGGGATAACATGCAATAAAACAGGGGTTTCAATGCTGGAAAGAGGTTACAGATCTAAAAACATGCATGGCTGAAGCAATCAAACTGGAAAAATTTTCTGCTGGTATCTATATCTATTCTGATTTTCACTTGAAAGGCTCCCTCACTCAGGACAAAAGTGAACAAATTCTTTTCTAGATTTAGATCACTTAAAATTGTTTATTCAGAAGCAGGTTATTGCTACTGGAAGCAAGTAAAACTTCCCTAAAATCATCAGGATTTTTGTTTGCTGCTAAGCAGAGAATGCAGCTTCACTTCTCCCCTCCCTGTTGCAGAGATCCCAGCTCCAAAGCAGAGGCTGCCTTCCCCCTCCCCAGGCCAGCACTGCAGGCTGGAGGGGCTCCCAAGCAGCTGCTGGGATCTAGTATTTCTCCAGTTTTTGCATGGAAGGAACAACTCATTACTGAAAAACACATATTGGATTGGATATAAACCACACAAATTAGGAGCTAAAGCAGAAGCAAAATGGGTGACTGTTCTAGAGAAACGTAGTTTCTTTTCTTCTATTTTCTGTCAAGACTTGCTTGTAAAATTAGCAAAAAATCTGCCCCAGGACCTCTGTTTTGTATTCTTTCTGTACATTCTGCCCTCTTAAAGAGCTTCCTGATTTGTTGATTAAGGCTTCCTACTCCTTCCTTCTCCTTCGTGTCTCCATTCCACCTCTAGGCTGCACTTGTCTCTCCTCCACCCAGCCCCTTATCGCCACTTTTGCCTCTTCTCTCTACAGCTGCTTCCTTTGCCC
The DNA here is from genome assembly GCA_013398125.1 of Aegotheles bennettii. Lineage (NCBI taxonomy): Eukaryota > Metazoa > Chordata > Aves > Caprimulgiformes > Aegothelidae > Aegotheles > Aegotheles bennettii. The sequence goes on from VZRW01000774.1 coordinate 111,914, forward strand.
ACAGCTACCTCCTTGTTCCACCACACAGGCTGCTGTGGTTTCCTTCTGATTCACCTACACCTGCTGAGTCTGTGCTCTGGGGTTTATATACTGTGTCCAGGTGCTCCTAGACATGCTTTACTATGGACTTAGTTGTTAGAGAGCTGCTCTTGGTGCTTAGAGCTGACCTTTCTTCCCTGTTCTCCAAGTATTCCACTTAACAGGTCTGGTTATAACAAAAAATCCCCCAGCTTGGGATGATACAAAAGCTTTCCCTCAATGTCAAGGAATACTTTTCTAAAGGAGTCTACAAGGAAAACTGGATGGTAGCTTTGGACTTCAGGAAGCCTAAACACCAGATGAAAATCAAGAAGATGACACCGATGATCAAAGCCTTCTTGATGCTTAACATCTTCAGGCCAATTAAGAATCTTGATCATATGATCTTGATCTTGAATATATCACACTTCCACCTCCACTTTTCCCAGGAAGCCCCAGTACTCTTTTTGTAATCACTGAATCTTTGCCTTCTGATACCTGGACTGAGGTATCTCTTCAACTCACAGAAACCGAAATCCACACTTCAAAACTTTTCTGAGGTGCTTTGATGCTGTAATTGGCAGGTAACTGCTGAGGAAACATAGTCAGCTGTTCGGAGGAGAACTGGATCAACTATTGGTAATTCCCACGGGGTAGTAGCACTCTACCACTACTCAGTGAAGTTGGGTTACTGCTTACCTAGGCATAGGAAAAAACAGGCAAAGATAGAAAGGAAAGTAGGCTTTATCTCCAATTTACCTATGCAGGGGGTGGATTTGCTGAAGGTTGCAGCTGTAACAAAAACTGACCAGTAACTTTACGATCACAGTGCATAATTTCAAAACACTGTGTAATTGTTAGCTGACTGTATGAGACCAACTTAGAAAAAGTATCAGTGCAGCTGGGTGAAGGGCATATTATTATATCCCACCTCTGCCTCACTTGAAACATGGCTGTTTGGGATGTTGTTAGAAACAATACCACCATGAAGAAACCATGTTGATAGAATAAACCACCATCTGTTTGGACAAATTATTTGTTTGGACAAAGAGATGAACCCAAGGTGGTATTAATTCTGCTGGACATCATCTTGCAGCCTGGCAGAGCTCTAGATTCTTCTACACGGAAGTTTAAACCAAACCTTCAGCAACAGCACAAGACTCCTATAGCACATCCCATGATTAGGCTACATATCCATTCTGTGTTTAAATCAAAATGTATTTATCAATCAGCTCACTGCAACTGGTTAATGAACAAGTTCAATCACTTCTGGTATGAAAAAGTACTACCATTTTTATTACTCCAGCCACTTTCAAGGACTGATTAACATTGGGCATAAGGTTGGACAAGAATGACTGTCTAAAACAGCTGAATTGAACAATTATATGGAAATAAAATGCAGACCAGCTCCTTCTTAGCTTGAGCTTCTGTAGACAAAGGAGTTATTCTTTGCACCAGAACAGATACATAAAAGCAGGTAGGTTTTGGTGTTGTTGAATGGCAAGGGCATTCAGATAATTTGCCAAATTCAGATTTAAAATACCATTCTCACTTCTGGAGTTCAGCAATCTTCTAGTATAAGCTGGAAAGCTGAAAAGTGCTTATTTTATTTTTACAGGACTGCTATACCTGCTGTGCTATGTAATGCAAGGAAATGTCAAATGGCTTACGGAAAGGAGCTGTAAAATACATTCTGTCAGGTGGACAAGTCTTTAAATAGCTATAGATCTTAAAAGTTTTAAGTAGAAACAACACCCATAGATGTTTTCTTTGTAACTGTATGACAGGCTTCCTTTTGCCAGAGCTGGTAGCATAGTAGAAGAATAAGACATAGACTGAGTCTGTTGGGTTGTTTTACCCCTGAAATGCTGTCCCCTAGCCTTAATCATGGAAGAAGGCTGCAGAACTAGTTGACAACATGCATATTAAATGCACATGATGGGACTGTTGCTTAGTCTCTGTATATGTACTGATTATATTGGAAGTCTAGCTAGGCTTGATTTGAAAATTAGGGAAGAGAATAAGGCATACCCACCAATTTTTCCTAGAAAATTGTATGGAAATTCTTGACATTTAGCATGATCTGATGTATTCTATGATGGGTTTCTAGAGGTTATATCTAAAAGTATTTTCGTGAGCTCAATGGATAAATTACCTCTGTTAAGGGGAGTGGGTAATGCTCAGAGACAGAGCGTGGTAGAAAGATGTATCCCACAGCCCAGATTCTCCAGTTTTCTGAAGGTACTCTGTTGTTCCTTGCAAATTTGGAAATGATGGAGAACACAGACCCATAATAGACAAGAGAATGACCCCATATTTTCTTTCAGCTTAATAGCAATATTGCAACAAACGATTTTTTGTGTATCTCCAAGAGCCCTTCTGAAGGCACCTTTGCATTACAAGTGATCCAAAATAAAAGGAATCTCTGCGAAGGAGGAAGATTTTTGAAAATAACTCTGTTAGTTTTTGTAACTTCAGAAGTACTCCCTAAGAGGCAAAGGGTTTATTCTCTGTGTAGCTACCATGACATCAACACATCGAAGTTAAAAAAACCAAAACATTAACAATTCTGTGTTTCTGTCCTTTCAATGATTAAACTCAGCTTAAACCTCAACCATTTTGCCTCACCCTGCAGTTGCATACTTTCAGGTCCTGGCCCTGTTATTCAGACCCATGCTCTTCTTTGATTTTTTTCCCCACATCTTCTACCCTGCATAAGTCCTGTCCCTCCACTGCCATGTCTGCAACTTGCTTCACATTCTTCTTTATCTTCCTTACTGAAACTCAGAATCTTCTGTTCCAGTCCTAGAGAAGACAAGCTAAAGACTTCTCCCCCAGACTTTTAGTGAAAAGAACCCCTTGCTAAGCTGTGAACCTCTCCCGCCTACCAGTGTCTTGACAGCAGTAATAATTCAGAAAGATACAACTCAGAGTTATCAAGCTAGTGCAGTTAAATTTTATCTGTGCTTTAATTCGCTTCTTCCTTGCAAGACAGCTCCCCCCACCCCTAAAAAGTAAAGCCAACTTTTTTCCAAGCCTTAACCAGTGCAGACAGCCACGTAATTAACGGCCACATAATGCACATTTCTCTGTAGATAATTGGTAGCTTAATTAAAGGTGCATTGCAGGTGATTTTAACACTTCAGGGACAGACAACATACAACATATTTTTCACTGCTTGCATATCACTCACCAAAGCCACACAGAAACTGAATACTAAGAACTGAATCAATATGAATGTTTCTGAGATGCAGGGATTAGAAAAGCATAGCAAGTATTTCTGGAGATAACATTTTCTGAAATGCCAAGATTTAGAATTTTGTTTAGATTTTGATGGGTGGAGCTCATATGCTATCAGCTAAACTAAACTTGGAAGATAATTTTCTTTGGTTGACTGCAACACAGTAGAGAACTAAATGTTTTCCACTCTTCAGATACTGAAAAAAACATGAAAGGGAATCAAGAGTTATAACTAATGAGGATGCATCAATGTATTTTATTATAAATTTTTATGACTATTAAATGTTTACATGTTATGTGGAAAAAGTAGTATCACCCCTTATGATGCAGGTGAGAGTTTGAAATGCAGAAGTGCTGAGTCTTCTATTAAATTCTCTTTTACTTAGTTCAAACTCATATTGTTAACATTGTTTAGTAATTCTTCTTGCAAGTATTACCTCCAAAACAGATAAATCCAAATAATTTCATTGAATTGTGATATTACAGATTTCTGATTTATCACAACTGTTAGCCACAGTTAAGGGCTGAGAAAATGAGAACAGTGTGGAGGTTTAGTAATAGGATTTTCATTGTGATGCATGATTAGATGCTTAGATACTGGAGACCAAATTAATCTAGCAGTAGTGATACCAGAACAGCTACAGCTTGGATGAGTCTGACCTTTGAAGTTAAACATTAGCTAACAGTTGGACTGGTATTTCTGGTATGTTCCACAACATAGATTAAATATTTGATTTAAGCCTTAATATGTCTGTATCCTTCATTTAAGAAAACAACGTAATAAATTCAGGGAAGACATACAGAATTAAATCATGTTTGAGTCAGCTTGCATACATTTACACTATAGAGGTCTTGTATAAGAATGGCCATAATCTGTCAGAGCACAGATCCTTCCAGTCAAGTAGCCATCTCCATGTGCAGCCATAAGAAAGTGCATAGGAAAGAATTTGAATAGGACAGAACATGTAATACTTACTGCTATAACTTTATTTGACTCCAACGATTTTCAGCACAGGGCCTTCTGTAGCCAGGTGTGATACCTGTATACATGAGAACCACAGTGGACTTCTCCTCACTGAACTTATCCAGTCCTGCCTTGAATTTGTGAAAACTTTTCAAAACCCCAACATCCTTTACTAAGTATCAACAAGTCAGCCATAACCCTGCTGGTTTTATTTGAGATGTCTTGCTCTTGTTCTTGGAACTAGCAATGAAAACTGATCTTTACCTACCATCTCCATGTTATTTGTGCTGTTACAGGTCACCAACATATCCTGCCTCAACCATCTCTTTTCCCACCTAGAGTCCTACCTTACCTAGTCCTACCTCACTTAAAGGCAAGCCCTTCTCTGTCTCATTACTCTTGTTGCTCTTCTCTGAACTCCAGTCCTATGGTATCCTTTCTGAAACAGTGGGATCTGAACTGCACACAAAAGGCAAGTGTCAGCAAACAAGTGATTTATGCATTGTCTCTTTTTTCCCATCATTTTCCTATTACATCTTAACAATTTAATTACTTTTTGACTGCTGCCAATCAATGAGCTGATGTTTTCATGCAACTGTCTACCACAAGCTAAAGATCTCATTCCTGGAAAGGATCCCGTGGTAATGTCTAGCCCAGAGTACATCATTTCTTATGTGCAGATTTTTCTGCTGTGGGCACCTAACTTCCCCTTTTTTCCTTTTCCCATGGTTGGCAAGGTCCTCATCCTTTACAAATCATCACAGTTTCTACAGATTCACTGACAGGAGACTGAACTTAAAAGAACAAATGTGGACTAGAGGACTATATATTCTATAAGTGAGAAATGTGGAAGCAGGACACAAACTATTCTGTCAAGATGCAGTTTTGTGGGTTTTTAAAAATTTCATATTAGTCAAAGAACACTCTCGCTCGAATTTTCAGCAGTAATTGAGCTTAAAACATTTAGATCTAAATCACTTACCTGGTAAACTACCATGCATGTGACAGTGCTAATGACTAAGAGAACTCTAGTGTGCTCCTAAAGACACTTCCTTTTAATTGTCCATTAAATGACCATGAAGTTCCTAGCAGAAGATTCCACTGTATAATGATGGAAGATTGAATAACAGATAAAACCAATTTGTGTTTTTATTATACATACTATTACTGTTTATCTGGCATGTTTCTCCAAAACTGTAGGCATATTGCCATGTTTTCTGCAGTGCTGGAGACATGCATTCTGGACATGGATCCATCTTTTCACATGCTGAGGACCAAATTCTGCCCAGTGCATTCCTTACTGCTGTCTTCACTAGGACCTGCCACCTTTGGTCAAAATTTGGCTCTAGTGCCTCTTGGTGCTTCAAAACAATTACAGTCAAATCAGATAAACTTTCCAACATCTTTTAATTTGTGTTGAGAAATTACATTCTGCATTGTTGCTTGTACCAATAATAAGCCAGGAGAACCCAGATGCTCCTGGTAAGATACAACCCTGCTCTGAACACCAAAGGGCTGGTAGCTGAGAATCCAAGAGTCCCCACCAAACATGCTCCCAACCGTTCGAGGTGGAGCATGGCTGGGATAAAAACTTGCTCCATTGTCATTAGCATGGATGGAGCTGCTACTTTGCTTTGCCAGAGCAAAGGGGAACAGAGCAACCAACAAAGCCAGGATCTATCCTATGCTAGTTGCTGTGCAGAGACACCGTGAGAGATGGGCCTTGGCCCCCAAAACTTACAGGCTAAGGCTGGAGCAGACATAGATTCGTATGGATCAAAATTAGGTTTTACTGGCATGCCACATGGCTCAGAAGGTGCTGCATCCAGCAGTGCTTTTGCCTTTAACCGCCCTTCCTTTCCTCTCCTTTGCTCTGTATATCCCACACTCCGTTTAAAGGGAAGGTTATCACCACCCTTACTTAGCAATTCAGGTGTAAAACAAATGACTCGTCTTTAGCTGTTCTCAGACTGCCTCATTCAGTGAAGTGAAGGACAGGGTCATGTGTCACCCCTATCTGGTGGGAAGTGGACAAAGAAAGCAGAAAGGAGAAACAAGTAGGAGGGAGTCCTGCCCTTTCACACGGTGCAGGATGAGGAGCTGCCTGGATAGAGAAAAGGGTGGCCAAGCCATCGCAGGAGCAGATGAAACCATTTAGAGCAAAACAGGAGTGAAAGAAGAATCCCAAACATGAGTCACAATTAATTTTTCTGCATCAGTGTAGCTGTGCTACCCCCTCTAATGCAGGGCAACCTGTAAAACTGCAATATGGTTCTGAATAGACGAGACAGATGATGAGTGGGAAAAGCAAAGTAATATTAGCTGTTGAGTGATCGTTAGTATAATAAAGAAATTGTTTTTCCTCAGTAGGTAAAGCCAAGTGATATAATTCACTGAGTGAAAGGAGGAGACACTTGGCAGCTTGGCACCAGTACTAATGAAGCCAACAGCCTTCTCTGCTTTCTCCTTTTGGCTGGCTCTCATTTTGGCTGGCTTCCTTGGCAGTTTTGTGAAAAGTCAGAAGAACCATACGCTAATTTTCACCAAGGAAAACACAATTCGCAACTGCAGCTGCTCAGTGGATATCCGTGATTGTGATTACTGCTTGGCAAACTTGATGTGCAATTGCAAAACGGTGCTGCCTTCTACCATGGAAAAAACTACCTACAACAGCCACTTGACCATTTGGTTCACAGACACCTCCATGCTGGAGATGCTCCTCAACTTCACAAAGGTGTGGGATTTGAAGCTGTCCTTCTGTGGCACCACTCCTCTCCCAACAGAATACTTGGCCATTTGGGGACTTCGAAAGCTCCGGGTAAACAAGGTCAAGGGACAATTTCCAGAGCAGAGTGTAACCATCTACGGCAGCAGCAACAACAAAAAAGAAGACTCACTTGTGGTGCACAACAAAGACAGGCAAGTGCTTGTATATATTTCTTTTCTGGATACCTCGCTTTTCAATGGATATTCTTTGCTGAAGTCATACAGTGTGGAAAACATCTCTAGTATCATGGAGCACTTTCCCAGCCTGCTGTACCCTGATGTTTTCCCAACCTCAGATAACAAGAGCTATGTTGTAACATTCATTTACTGAGTTATTTAACATATTCAGTAATCAGAGGCATGGCAAACTGCTAAGAGAGAGATGGGACTTCTTTAAGACTGACTGGTTTGGCAGGAGGAGCTGTTATGGAATGGACAGTTCTGACAGTGACAGCACTTTAGAAGGAGGTGTATAAAGTAAGACAGACTCATTAACTAACTCAGTAGAGACTTTCTTAAAGAACAAAGAAAATGTGAAATGACTGCTTTAGAAAGCATTGGTACAAGGGTTTTTTATATATTGTAAGCTAATAATTGAAATCTGTAGATAAATTTTGTTTTAATGTTGTGCCTCAGACAGAAAAAGACATAACCATGCACCTCTGCTCTGGACCTGAGCCTCCTAGAGAATCACTTGGGTTAGATGGCAGCTTGGGAGGTCTCCAGTCCAATCCCATGCCCCAAGCAGGGCCAGTTCTGGGATCAGAGTGGGCAGCTCAGGGTTTTCTGCAGTCGGATCCTGAAAACCCTCAAGGACGGAGCCTGCACAACCTCATTGAGCAACCTGCCCCACTGCCTGCCTGCCTGCCCAAATGGGGGAGCTTTTTTCAGTGTATTAACTCCAGCCTTCCCTTCTCCAGGCTGAGCAAGCCCAGTTCCCTCACACTCTTCTCACAGCCATGTGGTCCCGACCATCTCGGTGGCTCTCCACTGGGCCACTTCAGTTGATCCATATTCTTCTTGCTCTGGAGGGGGCCAAAACTGCATGCAATGCTCCGTATGCAGCCTAGTAAGTGCCAGGACAAGGGGAATAATTCCTTCCCTCCATCTGCCGGCTGTGCCCCTGTCGATACAGCCCACTGCTGCCAGGTTCAAGGAGTGCAAGGTGGTTACAGGTTACTCAGAGTGGGAATGCTGAGTTGTCCTTGCCCTCTGGTACTCAGTCAGAGCTGGGGCTGTGTGATGGACCCCCTTACAAAAGCAGGGTCAGGCTATGCAGGCAACCTCCAAGCTCAATGAAGGTGTGTTTGGGGGATGACCAGGAAGCTGCGTTCTCTGCCAAGCCACAGCACACACCATGGGAAAGCACTGGGCAAAAGGCCACCTGACAGGTGAGACACCATGCTCAAAAAGGGTCTTTTTCCCAGGGAAAGGCCTGTCTTTTGCACGTTGGGTGTGCTGATGCCAGCAATTTCCCCAAATGCAGGGAACTTGACTCCATCTTTTATAATGGCAAGCTCTGCTCATGTTCTCCACTATGACAAAGGAGAAAGACCCCATCCAACGACTCTCATCTGAGGAGGGAGGCGAAACTTCTGGCAGACATTTAGCCAACAATTTTCAGACGGGTTGCAGGAGAAAGATTGCTATTCCCTGAAAAATACACATTGGGACTATTTATATAGCCTAGTTCCTTGCTCATGTCTGCAGGATTCTATGAGATGTGATTAAGGCTGGGATCCATCCATATAGTACAGTAAAGTCTTTGGAATAACAAGTCCTAACAGTCCTGCATTGCCAGCAAATGATTACATGGAATTGGGATAAAATACATGCACTGAGAAGAACGGCAGCAAGATTTTGAGGAACCAATGAATTTGCTTCAACAACTTTAAAGAGACTTTTTTCTATAACTGTAATCGATGATGGATGCTAGAGAGCAAAACTTAATTTTCCAGAACACTTAAATACACATCTTCCATTATGTGAGCTTTCCCACTGAAATCAACAATGTGGTAACTATTGAATTAACGGGCTCTATATGCAATTGCAAATTAACAGATTTAAGCACACGGGTGTCTGAAGGCTGGGGACTGAACTTGATTTAAATCAGCCAGAGAACTATTAAATCAGCTGCTGTAAAGACGTTGTTTCCTTTGTCAGCACCTTGGCAACAACCATACATGTTCATAAATATGTACAGTGGGAGGGTCGGGAGGATGGAGACAGGCTCTTCTCAGTGATATCCAGTGACAGCACCAGGGGGAATGGTGCAAGTTGGAACACAGGCGCTCCTGGGGGAACATAATGAAGAACTTTTTCACTGTGAGAGTGACAGAGCACTGGCACAGGCTGCCCAGAGAGGTTGTGGAGTCTCCTTCTCTGAAGACATTCAAAACCCGACTGGATGCGTTCCTGTGTGACCTGCTCTGGGTTGTCCTGCTCTGGCAGGGGGGTTGGACAAGGTCCCTTCCAACCCCTGTCATTCCGTGATTCTGTGAACAAACTGCAGGCCTCCTCCCCGTGTCACAGACACTTCCAGTGCCGCCTCTCACGGTGGTGTCACCGGTTACAAGGCGGCCAGGAGCTGGGGCTGGGCTGGCAGCGGGGTGTGTGTGTGCTGAGCACGCTGCATGCCTGGGATGTAACACAGACGGGGGCAAATGAACCTCATCATCTGCTCGGGAACCCCCCGCTCCAGCCGCCCGTGCGGGAGCGCTGAGCTTGCCCTGGCAGGCGGCTGGTCAGCAATCCCGCACAGGACAGCGCTGGAGCCAGCGAAAGAGCCGGCACACAGAGATACCGAGTTCCAAACACTACCAGCCCTCTCTCCGAAGGGAACCCGGAGCCAAGTGACCCCCACAGCTCACCGGGGCTCTGCTGCCCCCTAGCACGGAGCGCCGGGCGGCCGCGGGCACCGCGCTGACCCACACGGCAGAGCCGGGGAGCGCTGGGGGGGACCGCGACATGAACGAACCCGGGGGCTTCCTCACACCGCACATTGCAGTTCCGGTTAATTTTGCCTCTGGAGTGTTCCAGGTAAGGCTGACGGAAAGACCTTTCATTCCTGTGCCCAAGCGAGCACCTGCCCTGGTTTGGGAGCACCAG
>VZRW01000775.1:0-18174 GCA_013398125.1 Aegotheles bennettii
CTGTGATTCTGTGAAAGTGAAATCAACTCAAAATAAAAGCATCCATACTAATATTTATTCCTTTTTCCACCAGCCCACCAAGCTTTAAAGAAAAGCGAAGACACAAGTTCTACTAGCTATAAAATACTTTCTCTTCATAGGTGTGTCATTTTACTATATTAGAAATGGTTTAACATATTCAAACTTGAGAGAAAACAGTGAAATCTAAGAGAAAAGTGTCAACAGTAATGTCACATTCTGGACCCAGTACCACACCCAACCAAAAATCCTAGCATAAAGAAGGCAGGTTGCATTTTGCATTTGGCCCTTCTAACCTATGTTAAAACTAGAGGTAAAGAAAAAGAAAGACCTTTCATACTGAAGTGAAGACTACAGAATACTGTTCTGTCTTTCCTTCCTTCCTCCCTAAAAGATGAAAGCATCTTTCGCAATGACTGGGGGTTGCTGAATTACTCATGAGAAGAGATGACATTACCAATGCTTTTTCTAGTCATTAAACAACCCAAGGAGAATTAAAGTCTCTGAGGCAATGATGACCTGGAAATCAATACTGGGCCCTCACCTAGCAATCCGTACAAACAAAACATAATTTTTCTATAGAAAACCAAAGTATACGCAGGAATAGAGATTTTTGGTAATCAGACCTTAGTAACAGAGCTATTCTCACAATTCTGCATTGAAATAGAAACATGACTCCATGAAAATAGAAGACCACTTGAATCACAGTTATTATTATTATTATTATACATTTAAGATGTTGCTGCTTCACAAAAAAAGCTCAACCCAAGTTGTTCTTATTATTCCTTCTAAGAACTGACAAAAGCATTTTTCCCAGCCAAGAAACCCAATCAAAATTATAATAAATCAATCCCAAGTCTAGTCAATAACTAATCAATCCCTCTTTCAATGTGTTTTGAACATTCTCTTGTTCAAACACCATTCAGGACTCACCAATCTCAGTGCAGCACGAGTACTGAGACAGCCTGCCCTCCCCCCCCACCTCCAAAATCCCACTGTTTGTGCTAAGAGAAAGAACAGCACAGAAAATACAAAGTGTAAGCATATGTAAGCTGACATCACCAATGTCTCCCATGGTACAACAGGGTTTTGTCCCATAGCAGCTTTTTCCACGTTGGGTCAGGCTGACATATGTGGCCTTGGGACAGAAGTTAAATGCACAGTTTCAACAACAGAGTGCTGCCCTTCATGTAGCCCCTTCCTCCTCTCGTTTTTGTCTACATCACACAGTCTTAACTGCTCTGTCAAAACTTCAGTTCACATGGGTTGCTGCCATTGTCTTATTACTTAGCATTTCCTACACAGCTCAGATGAGCCCTTGCCCTAGGCTGTTGCCTGTTCTAAAGGTTTTTAAGTTCCCTTCAGTCACTACTTCTGTCCATCTGGTCAAACTCCAAGGATTCTTGGGTACTTATAAAAATGCATAGAAATGTGTACAATAGAAACATCACAAAATGAGAAACAATCTAGGTCTGTAGGATTATATTGAGTAACGAATTAAAAACCACAATATATGGCATGTTTATCTTAACAGGGAATTTCAAAACATTTCAGAGAAAGCCAGTCTCTGTGACAGATTCACACGAGACTTCCTCAACCCCATGGCAGAACACATGCCATTGTCTTCATGTGTGAGCATCAAGTGTTATGGAAGATCCCTACGATAAATGCTACCATTGACTAGGAAAACAGCTATTATAGCTTTATGCTCTCACTTTCTTTTTTACCCTGCTAACAACAAAAAATAAAAGCATGAAAACATTTAAGAGGTCTCTGTAATTTGCAGTATTTGGTTATTATTTTCAAGGGTTTATAGTATGACTTTAAAAACAGCATACTCTGTCCAGAGGACACAGTTTTCAGCAGGGCCAACACAGGACCATTATATCTGTTCCAGAAGAGACCAAGTGAGAAACAACCTTCATAAATTTTCATTTACAATGTTGGATTAATTTATCCAACCTTAATTCTTTACTGAAATATGGTATACACAGAAATTAATATACCAGCAAAATATATTAAGATACTCCAACTTTCTCTTGGGGAAGGGACATCTCATGTAACACATGCTAACCTGCTTGTCTTTTCTCAGTTGCAAATGCCCAGGATGTCTGTCCCAGTCTGGTGATGAAGTCAGTCTATCAACTTGGCTATCATAAAAACAGTGTAGAATACAGAACAGAACCAGGCTGTCGGATTCAAAAAAGCAAACAAGAAAATACAGACTGCAGGTTTTTCAGGAAGAAAGAGGAAGGAGAGGCCCAAGGGAGAAAAATCATTCATTAAAAAAACAAAAAAAAAGAACACGAGCTGCATTCTAATAAACCCATTTGTAGAGATATTTATTATTAATAACAACTGATGTTTATGTAAAGCACTTCTTGATTCCAGACTATTTCAGATCTACTAAATGAGTAATTTTCCAGATTAATTCATGACTGATTTGAGTTAATGTGAAAATGGGAATAGCACTGATTCAAAAACCAATTGCCTACACACAGTTCAATCCAAAGTGATAATTCTGAAATAATTTCAGACCCGAACAGATTTCAAGAAAAGGCTATACAATCTTTGCATAAAAATGACACTACCAGTATATTAAGTTTTTTTAAAAAACGTTATCCTCTCAATCTTTCCTATCTTTTCTCTACAGACCATGCATTTACTTTCTAAACTTAATTCAATATTCATATACTGTTCTTATAATTATACAGGAGGACAGCGTGTTTAGGTTGGTTTTGCAGAACACTGAGAAGGAAAAATTTGATGTATTTTTATTTTTTTAAAAACTCTCACATCCTGTAGGTCATTTTATGACCGTAAAAGAAAAGGTTTCCTTTAGATTCACCTTACAGTATAAATTAACTTTGGATTATATTTCAATATTTTAGGTAATATTAGTTAATACATAATATTGAAGTAAATATTACTGTAAATAATCTTCTCACAAAGTCTAATTAATATTTCCTGACACCTTTTATTTGGAATTGGGTAAGCTGAGTCCCAGACAGAGCAGACAAGATTGTCACAGTGCTTCCTCCCACCCTCTCTGCAACAGAGCTCAGAACATTTAATACTTAAGCAAAAATATTTTCATAATATACAATGGATAACTGGAGAACCGGGAATAAAATGGGAACAAAATATAACTAAACAACAGCAAAGGGGTTTGTTTCTATACGTCAGTGGTTTTCGCTATGACAATCCTTCTAGCCACATTTCTAACAAACAGAATGAAAAACTGTTTTGCTGAAAAGATTAAAAGCCTTCTATGAATCAGGTAAAATATACTGACAAAGCATTTACTTTTGCTTCTACTTGTCCAACTGTGCCTAGAATCTGTGCCAGCACAGCCATGTAGAGCAACTCTGTAGTCATGAGAAGATAAGTATTTGTTCTTCTCATCTCACTATACAGAAGATACAAACTTCCTGACCTTGATAAAGGTGCAGAATTAAGAATGTTCCAGTCTTAGCCTCTAAAAATCACCAAAGCGAGCAGAAAAACTCATATGCTGTTTTACTTGAATTACATATTTTTCTTCTGCTAGGATCTCACATTTAATTACCATTTTACCAGACAAATTAATTACTATTTCCTTCATTTCTAACAGTAATTGTACGCCTCCTGCTGGACAAACACAAGCAATAACCACAATCCATCTTTCTCACAGCATATCAATTACAAGAGCCAAGAATGCCTCGAAGCAATTTTCTGCTGTAAGACCTGAAACTGAAAGATTGTATCTCTATTGAAATGGCTTCCTCCATTAGCTTTAAAGCTACCACCCTTACTTTAGTATACTTAATGAAAAATGTTTGGGTTTTTCCTACTTAACCATTTAAAAATAAAAACACAAGTTCTCGGTCAGAAGGAAATACTAACACACATACAGTGATCCTATTTTCATAATGCATTAATCAGTACCGTGATAAAACAATTCTTTCACGACAGCATGAAGAGCAATTTTAATTCTACAGCTTCTCTGCTATGTACTATTTTATATCCAAAGAATAAAAATTAAGATGAAGGCACACTGCCAAAAAATTCACAAGTATTTTTAATGAGCAGGAAGTAAGCTAATTCCAGATGGCTGTTTAGCAAAAATTATCCAGATTTTGGAATCTGTGCTAAACACTAGCCTGTGTCAATTCAGAAAATGTCAGCTCTTGGTTATAGTCAAAATTTCAACAAAGAACAGAACTTCCGTGAAAGGTAGATGGTATTGTGGTCTCTGGAACGCTGTGCTACTTCAGCTTTAATAGGTATACAAAGACTAAATGAATCTTACAGGACATTCGCCTGAAAACCTAACTAACAGTAAGCAATTCTTCTCACTGGTCCTGTTCATTTGATGTCAAAATTGTGTAATTCTGATAAATTATTCTGTGGCACAAAGTACTGTGGCACCATATCCTTAGCAACACTTTTAAAAATCAGCTTAAAAGAGCTCTGATGTCATCTTCCAGACAGACATGATTAGATATCCAAATAAATTATTCTTAATTTTCTGTACTTCAGTGTGTGCCCCTCAAAGCTGCAGCTGAAAAACTGAGAAAGCTGAATACTATTCAGTGTAATACTAGACTTAACAAAGGCCTGAGCAGACCAGACCTGCTGTGTCTACAAAGTTTTTCTATATGGTGTAAACATACTTATCTCTCTGGGGCACAAAACGTTACATACTATAAATCAGATCCAGCTTTTCAAAAGGAAAAGTGTAATTTGAAATTGTTCACATCTGCAAATTGAAAAAATAAAAAAACCCCACAGCTAAAACAAAATAAAATTAAACAGAACAAAGTACTCCATTTTTATCATGACTCATGTAAATTTAGGCAGCCAAACATGGCAACCTGATGCACTCTTCAGGCAACTACATTGAACTTATTACACTCACTCTAGAAGCACTGCAATAGAAGCCTTGGTGCTTGAATCCTGCAAACCCTGTGCATGGGAAGCCTTCTGAATACAGAAAGTATAAGATTAATCTGTCCAGAAATGTAGTTGGTTAACTTAGTTTAAAAATTAAAAAGAAGTGTATAAATCTACCGAAACTAGAAGCAAAGGCATGTACATTAAGTTACCTCTCAAAAACATTAATGTTCCAAAACCCCAGAATGTAACATATCTGTAAGAAATTTTACTTAGATGACATATTTCCTCACCAATATGCAGAAAGACTGCAATTTCATATCCCTTTTAACTTGAATGCAGATACAAAAAAATCAAAATGCCTCCCCTCAGATCTCTCAATGCTTGTAAAACTAGGTGAATATGAAAATCCCATCTGATACAAACTGGAAACAAAGTGAAGAATACGAGTATTCTGTTTTGAGAGACATATTTTACATGTCTCAGTTTACACGGTAGAGTCTATGGAAAAATGCCCCTAACAGACAGCAAATTTTTCTTTTCCATATTTCTAGAGTCTCTAAAACCATTTAAGTGGTTTATATAAATGGTTGTAGAAATGAAAAAATTTAAAAACTTAATTACTTTAGAAGTTATTTTAAAAGATATTTGCAAAAATCCTCAACTTCAGTACATTCTATGTAATAAGAAGTTGGCAACTATGAACTTGAACATATGAACTTTTATCAGCTCTGGATGATCCGAGGAGTACTGTCTTCCTACATTTTCAGCTTGCCTTTGACACATCATCTACACATATTCTTTTTTGGGAACATCACAGCCACTGCAGGCTGATATGGGAGCAAAGAAGCAGCATAGAAGGCTATTCCCCATTCTCTTCCAGAAGTAGAATTTTTCAGGAAGCGTAATATTTTATACCATTTTATACCATTTAGGATACAAAATAATATGAGAAACTAAAGTTGTTCAACAAAATGGAAAATGGGATGTTCCTTACCCCTAACCAAAGGTCAGTCTCCAGCACCCTTGAAAGATGGTTGTGATGTCGCCAGCAGAGAATATGCTGGGGTGTGACATCAACATGGAGTAAAAAAAATCTGCAGCACTTCAGTACTTGGAAAAGACCTCAATAAAATTTAGAGTACACTACCAATTTCTGGGATGGCCTTAGTCTCGTTACTTAGAACATCTAGAATGTTAGCTAATTTTTAATATGGTTTAAACATGTTTTCTGTGTTTTACTCTTTAGTGCACTTGTATTTGTCACAGTCCAGTACAAATGCAAAGTCCATTTCCGATTGGCAAGATCTCATAATATTTTCTTCAAAAGAAGAAGTATCAGCTTTGCTGTTCTAGCACTTTCAAGTACTCAGCAACATTCAGGAAAACATCTTTATTATTCTAAACATTAAAGATAACAAACATAAATGACCACCAGGTGCAGACTTTAAAACGTCAGTTCTATAATGGAAGAAATTCCGTAATTTTTTACTCTATTCCATTCTTTAAGTCCATTTTCTCTGCTTATGTGTTTTTTGCTGACAAGATGTTGAAATACACTAATGTTATAGAGTCCAAGTAAAACAAACCAAATTTAATTCTCCTTTAGCCCATGAGACCTTTTCAAAGCAACACAAAATATTACTTCAAAATTAATGTACATTTTTCTCCTTCCAGAATGATTGTATGTTTCCTCTCATTTTTCTGCCAATATCAGCATTTTTAAATAGGGACTTAGGATATATACTCTATATAAAATTACTTTGGAGAAAGTAAAACGAAACTTGAATACACCTAAAGTAGCTGCCTTACTGCTTCTCAGTGTTCACTAATCACTCCTAAAAGAATCTAACTGATTCTGACCTCATTTCCTAGATTTCTAAGAAAATGAATGCTGTGGTTTTAACACACAGAAATCATATACTCTTTTAGAATGATACTTTGTTACTTACCATAAATGAGTTTGCTCACTTGATAACATATACCTAGATGAAGTCTCTCACTGTCAACAACTGAGCCACCAGAAACGTGTAGTAACTAGATACCAAAATAAACTGTTGAAGTTCTAGCTGTTTATTCAATTTGTAGATGAAACAGATTCTTACCCATTTTTCTTTTTTCAGAGGCAAAAAGTAGTAGTAATGGCAGAAATCAAGTATCAGTGTATAAGAACTAAGGATCTGAGTGTAGAAACACAGCTGTAAAAACAGCCAATGATTGTCTTCACCAACACAATTATTAATCCTGTAGAGAAACAAAGCGTACATATAAAGACAGGAATATAAAGACTTTAGCACTGCAGTTATGATATTTTGAATAAGAGAAGTTACGATTACTTATGGAGCAAGCATAAGAACTACCAATTAATCACTCCATTCTTAATCAAAGTGATGGTCTGTATGTTAAGAGATGGCAGTTCCTGTAACGAGTGGTTTCCTTACACTGTCACTTAGTTGAAGCTGCATTACTGAGTTCACCGTTTAGAACAGGTGACATGTTTCTCTGTATCTTCATATAGCAAAGATACTCCTACAGTGTTAAATAATACTTAGGTAAGAAAAAATATTTTTAAAAAGTCTGCAAAATTTCTCAGTACTGTGTATTATCATCTGCTACTCAAACCATTTCACTGTTTATGAACTATGTAGAGTCCAAAAACTGGAAATATAAATGAACGGTTTGAAATAAATGTGACCGCAAGGTACCTCAATGACAAATAAGCATGACTTAGGAAGGAGCCTAAGACACAGAAGACAGGCATCTCTATTCAGAAACTCCTTCTGCCTACTCCAATGTAAAGGAGTGAAAAAACCGTAAAGTCATAATGACAAAAGTGCTGTCCTGGCACCGTTTTCTGAAGTAGTGATTAACAAAAAGGGGAGTTTGAAAAATGGTTAAATCAACACAGGAGGATGCTGATGTCAGTTCAGTCTTCTGCAATTCATTGCTCCTGTGTTGCTGGAAATGATACCTCAGAACTACTGACAGAAATGTTTATTTTCATTTTAAGCGACGAACAACAAATTTAAAAAGAGAATTTTAGCTACATTAGTTCATTTTGACTGAAATCAGTTAGAGAAGACTAAAATAAGCATTTTTACTACAAAATCAGAGACGCTATGACAACTGGGGTGTGGTATGAGCCAATAACATTTTCTACTCAGAACAGCCATTCAGTAAATTAAAAATCAAAAACTGTCTGAAACCATGCTCTATTACAAATTAATTATATTGAGATCACTTTTACAACTAAATATTCAAATATTCCAATTCTTTAAACAGAATATATTAATTTTCCAAAATTATATGGCATATAAGAATTTGAGTATGACAAAACGTTACACTGTAACAGTTCTTACTGTCAGTTTTACTTGTAGATATAAGAAAGTCTCAAAGCTGTTCTTTCCCCGCTCTAAATGTCTAAACCTTTAAGCACTACCGGGAAAGAAACATGACAGACGAGCAATAGTCAGGACCATGAACTTTGAATTATTCACTAAAACAACAGTAGATTGTTAGAACAAGTGTCCCGGTCTTACCATGGACAGTGGTGATCCATCCTTCTCACGCAATGTCCACAACGACTGCAATGGTGTGAACGCTTTGGTCTCATCATACTGCATTTGTTACATAATTCCCAATATTCCCGTTCTAGGTGAAAATGTAAAAACACCTCAGAGAGGTTTAAACTCAGTATGGCATGCTCATGATAGATCTGTACGCTAGTGATTTTAAGATGAAAAAATTCTTACTATGATCTGAGAAGGGTAAGCAGCACACCAAAAACTTTTTCCCACTGTCTCCTTAATTACACTGTCACTGATATTACTGCCACTCTGTTCTGTTTTTTTTCTCCAAAATCCCCTCTCTGCCTATATTTTTCTAGGGAGTAATTATTACAGCACAAAAGTTGTCACTCAAACAAGGAAGACCATAATTCAATTATTTTCTTACATGTCTAATGTGAAAAGATATATCTGCTAGACAGAATCGTTGTACAATCTCCCTGCTATTCCAAAACCTCCTGAGGAAATATTGATACTCAAATTTGTCAAAGCTAGCTAACGAAAATAAAATACAAAATGAACACTTCAGGAGACATGCATCTCACAACGTGCAATTTTACACATAGGGCAACCAAAGAACAGATAAAGGATAGGCTTGTATTTAAAAATACACATTATTTTTGGATGCACAATGTGAGATTCTTTGAGCTGATCTCCAGAGATATTGAGTAGCTGAAACTACCAGGAGCTACTGAACGAGGGTAGATTTAGATTGGATATTAGGAAGAAATTCTTTCCTGTGAGGGTGGTGAGACACTGGCACAGGTTGCCCAGAGGAACTGGGGATGTCCCCTCCCTGGAAGTGTTCAAGGCCAGGCTGGATGGGGCTTGGAGCAACCTGGTCTGGTGGGAGGTGTCCCTGCCCATGGCACTGGGGTTGGAGCTAAGTGATAATTGTGGTCTCTTCCAACCCAAACCATTCTGTGATTCTACTATTGCTCATCTTAGCTATTTTTTATGTCAAGCTGCACCACCCAAATTAGAGGAAGCCTGTGAAAATGAGAATTCAAATGATATATTCATCTTCATCTCCACATGGGAAACAAATCAGATCAACACTGTAATATGTTCATTCACAAAAGCATATCTTCTCTGTCTTTGAGGAAAACAGGTGCATGATTGAGAATCTAAAGTAATTTGAGTGGTTGTTTCTACCTAAATAGAACTTTTTTGATACAGAGAAATTTCTTAAATCCCAGGGAAATAAAAATCTTAGCTTTTACAGTAGACTATTATGAAATTTTATTGTCTCTATTGATTGATAACATTGTGTCTACGTAAACAAACAAAAAAAATAATTTAGCACTTGTGAGCCACCTGCAGGCAGCTCTAATCTTGTCTTTCTTGCTGCAAAATAACATTTGGACACTGTAAATAAAGAAGCCCAATATCTGAGATCATTAAACTAGTAATAATGCCAGATGGAAACTGATTTACAATCTGTTCCCATAAATACAGTGTCACAAAGGTGTCACTCCCTAATAGGGTAGCTATCAGCAGAGTTCAGAAACACCCCAACCTCATTTTTTAATACAATTTATACCATGCTAAAATGTATCTTCTTGTCAACCTAGAGAACATCAGGGAACTGAAGTGCTACTTTAGGAAGTACAAAACCCCTGATATATCACCCAACAAAGCTTAATATCAATGTCCTAGTCATGCCTAAGTATTCCATCTTCAGAGGTATCTATAAAGTGTCATTGCCGTATGAAATGAATGGAGCATGAAGAAGTTGGAGAGCTATTTAACCTGGTCCCTTAAAAGAGAAAGAAACATTGTGCACAAAGGGAATTTGTACTGGTCCTGGTATTTTGCAGGTAAATGATCATTCAGTCATAAATGTAATTGTTTGTAACTGTACAGAGTGTCTTCATTCACCAGCTGGGCTTGCAGAATCTGTATTGTTCTTCCTGCAGCAAGAACCCTGACTGCAGAACTCAAGTCTGAGCAACCTTTCACTTTATACTAACGTGCAATTTTCTGCAATACATGTTTCACATTTGAATCCCAGGGAGATACATCCCTTCCTACTATCTGCTGCCTAGTTTATGCACATCGGAACATGAGTCCTGAGGCTAAACAGATCATGTTTCCAAACACATCATCCTACCTTTTTAATATTCTCAATAACATCAGGAAGAGAGACCAAAACGTTACTCCTGGCATCCTGTTGCAAGACAAGACTGAAATATTCACCCCTTACTGCCTTTGATGTATCTTCTATATTCAAAAGTATTTTCTGTTACTGTGACAAAGCTCATGCTGTTTAATAGCCCTACACTATTCTAAACTGCTATGTAAAACTCTGTGCATTAGACAAGCACCTTAATAGCATCAAACAGTTCATTAAACTACTTGCTTTCTCTGCGGAGAATTATTAAGGTTTCAAATTTCCTCCAGTTTCTGGAGCATCGGATACCATACAGGAATTGTGGGATAAATTCACCAGGACAGAAGGGAATTCTCACTTGCTGAGTTGCTACTCTATAGCACTGCAATGTAATTAGCATCACATTTGTTTGGTTAATGGCCCATACAAATGTAAGTCCACTGTCAAAAAAGGCAAAAAAATGCACAGGTAAAATCCAGCATAAGAGGATCTTCTACCACCACTTTCAACATCTTGCAAGTTTACTTAGAAAAAAGCTGTATCATTACAATGACTAACCATCTCTAACGTATTTTATTAAGTATTATCAAGTTAGAAGTACACACAGTATGTTTGAAAGCCTAGAATACAAAAAAATTCTTCTCACAGAAAAGTTTCCTAGCAGAAGTTCCTACATAATTAAACTCCCAATGAAATACAAGTTTTTGAAAAAGAACTTTTGAGTCTACATAAGAGAAAGTGTTAGAAACTTGTGAGTTAAAAACAGTGATATACCGATTTTAATTTCACTAAGAATGTAGGCTTCAGCATAGACAGCTCGTGGTTTCCATCAAATCTCACAAAATCAAATTGATTCTTAATTATTTTGAGAACATTAAAATAAGTTTTATTAAATTCTACAGAAACAATTTAATGTACCTGTAATTGGTATCTTTGGGTTTTCAGGTAGCTTTCCTGGATCAGCTACTGAGGCTCTTAGTAATGAAGCTATACAAAACAATGAGCAGAAGTAATAACCTGGGAAAAAAAATAGCATTTGTTAGTCTTTTCTGGGTGTACAAAATATCTACTATACACTGCACCAAAAGTGTAGATGCTTCAGCACTGAATTGGAAATTACTAGGCCTTCTCACTTGATTCCAGATATATTTTTGATCCTATACAGCCTACAATATTAAGCACTCCCCAGTCTTTAAAAGGGAGTAGAAAAGGTAGCAGTGAACACTGTTTTCATAGCACCAGCAGGATGCCGCTGTGACCTTACTACTGTATTTAAGAAGTTACTCTATAAATAAGCGCCAATTATTCTGTATCTCAAAGCCTCTATGTGAAAGGACACCCCCAGTAGTCCACCTTCACTTTAAAGTTGGTTCCAGTTACAGTTCGAGCCTTTGGTTGGTTCCAGTTACAATTCGAACCTATCAGTGCAACTTGTATAAGCTGACCCATCCACGGATGTATGAGAAACTAACAAAATTCAGTTTGTCAGCCATCAGCACTACCACCCCAAATTCTGGCAAGCACTAGAGTTGTGGTCCTGAAATTCTGTCAACAAGTTCTAACTACAGGACCTGACAGACACATTGATGCATTCCTGCAGTTTTCACATAACCAAGTTTTAACATAACACCTTTGTAATGTATGAAGCATCTCAACTCCTCAGAACACAAAAAAGTAGGATGGGTTCCAGCACTCTTATTCTTTATATTACCCTTTATCTTTATCCCTCACCTTATTCTTAATTTTCAGACATTTCTCATATATGTTAACTCCTGCCCAGAGATACTATTTTTACTAGTAGAAAAAAGGGCTAATTGACTTACACAAAACTGCCACAACTGAAATATGTCCCTCTTCGTAGTGAGGAAAAAGGATGACTTTCGGAATGAAGATTGTATTGTACAGCCAGACAAAGATAATCAGGCCCATGCAGCACCAACCCTGAGGGTCAACCACAAAGTGAATTCGTCGTCCCATTGAACACAAACAGGTAATAATCTGTCACAACGCAGGACAAAAAGTTTATCCTAGACAAATAAATAAATAAAAGAAAAAGAGTGAATTAACTAGTATCATGCATCCTATGGCTTTCCACATCCATTCAAACAGGAAAAAAAAAACAAAACCAAAAACTGTCAGCTATTGATTTAAAGAATTAAATGAAAACTTACAGACATTTCACACACATTGTTCAAGTACAAGGAGGAGAAATATTTTATGATTTAATTAGTTAGTTACATCTTGCTGGAAACTAACATTTATCATCACAATGCAAGTATAACAAGTACCTGGGACAACTACTAAGTAATAGGTAAAGCAAGCAACTGCCAGCAGCAAAGGATATAAACATTAAAGAAAAGGAGTTTCCCATCAAAATGAAAAGTTGAAAACCAAACAAGTACAGGGAATAATTTATGTTGTACAAGGATTCATCCCACCTACCTAACACAGACTCCCAACTGTATTTCAAGATTGGTTTTTAAAAGCTTGTATGCTAAAATAGTCACAAACTTGCCTAGGAATTTGTCTCTCTTCCCTGCTTAAAAACTCCTGCAGGGCATTTACAGCACACCAACAGAGAAAGGAACCACACTACCCTAACAATCTTTCATTAAGAGGTATCACACAAAAGTAAGTTTTCTCACTATTAGTTACACTTAAAACATCAAGGTTTCCATTCTGATAGTTTAGTGTGCTGGGTTCTTTTTTGTTTTAGACTGAAGAAAGCCCACCAAGTTCTACAGTATGAACTCGAGAGCTTTGTGAACTTATCTTCACAAAAACACAGTACTAAGTTGTAAGCACTATTCAGCAGAACCGTTCAGGGAAGAATTACTACCGTTACTTTTTTTGTCAGACTGTCTTCATGTACGTATAATATTGCAATGCAGACATAAACCCCTACCCATTAGCTTCCTTGATTTCTGGGCTTCAGGAAACTTGCTCATTTCAGATGGATTTCCTTCCATTCCTTTAAGCTTCTAATTGTTGCACTGAAATTTCATCCTATTAGTCAGACATCTCTGTTTCCAGGGGTTTTGATTACCTGTTTCATGCTTGTCTATCCTCACTTGCATTCACAATTTCTCTGCTTAATATTATCCACAAGTTTCATTAATTTATTGTTTTCCTCTTTTCTAGATCTCTAATCAAAATCAGACCCAAATAAGCTGACGTTTTTCCACCCTTCTCCTATGCACTATTTATTATAATCCTTTGTTTGCTGTCTTCTAGTGCAACAGTGTTCCCATTCAAGTATAGCAGAGTATAAAGTGCTTATTTATATCCTAAGAATGCATCAAATTTGCTAACACTTGTTTTATAAACCCATGTTGCATACTGAATACAGTTAATGTGCCCTTAAAACCGTCTTTAAGTTCTTGATGATCATAAAAACTATTTAGGTCTATATTTACTATGTGGGGTTTTTTAATTTTTATATATATATATATATGTAGCATGCACGCACCAGAGTCTGTTGTATACATGGTATTAACATACTACGCACGTATCTACAGTCTCTAGACACATAAATGATGTAGTTCATACTCCTGAACCTGCCAGTTCTTAATGTGCCTCTGTTATAAGTTAGCTTTGGCAACCAGCAGATTTAGAACTAAAAAACATGTTATATCCTTCTAAGCATGCACTGATGGAGGATCTGTCTCATCAAACACAGAAGCTGTGGGAGGAGGTGAGCCAGACTGTACAACATCAGGGATGTTGAAAAGGAGATGGACCAGATCTCCTCCAAGACCCTGCAGCTACACAAACCTCCACTGCACCAAGGAGATGTAGGCAGAGCCTTAGCTTGTCAAACTGGGCATGGAGATGCTAGATCTGGCAAAGCCTAAGAGTTTGCAAGCTTTGGTTCCTGCTCCGCTTGCAGCTCTGATCTACAGAGCAGGTTGTGAGCCCTAAGCAGCAAGCAAAGACAGGGAGCTCTGTCCAATGAAGTCTTCAAGTGGGCTGTGCCCGAGTCCTGTAGAAGTGCAGGCAGGACAGGGCAAGGAAGAGTGGCGGGAAACTCCCTGATGCAGGGACAGGGACACCTCTCTGCCAGCCCAACCTGTCAGCTGGAAGGTTTTCTGATTGACAGGAGCTTGGGTCCTGGATACCGTGGATAGGCTATTACTGAGACTAGTAGTAATCTGGCACTCAGACTATTACCCTCAGCTGATCTTCTGTATGGGCACCACAGGTATGGCCAGGGGAGATCAGGTGCGTATCAAGCATGACTACATGGCTTGGAGTATGAAAGCCAAGGCCTGGGCACCAGCTGGTGTTTCCTTCATTCTGCTCGCAAAGGGGAAGGACTTGAGGAGGGGTAGACAGATCCTGTGGACCAACAAGTGGTTGTGCAGCTTGTGTCAAAAGCTGGGACTCTGCTTTTATACCCATATGAGTTCCTCTGAGGATCAGTAACTGTGGGAGAGGAGGGGCAGGACCCACCTGACACTATGTGGGGTAAATGCATCTTTGCCAACAGGCTGGTCAATCTGTTAAGGGAAGGCGCAGACTAGAAATTATGAGAGAGGGAGGTGGTGACCTACAATGAAGGGAGGAAGTGGTGGTCAGAGTTTGCAAACAAAGGATGCAGGACGATGTGGACATTACAGATCTTATGATCAAGAAAACAGAGGTGAAGAGGGGTCACATCAAGCATGAGTGCATACTTGATACAGAAACAGCACTTGGATGTACAGGGATGGGGTTAGGAAGACTGAAGTCCACCTGGAGTTGAATCTGGTGAGAGGTATGAAAGTCAAAAGGAAAGTCTTGTACAGGTACACGAGCCGTGTAGGGAAGGCTAAGGGAAGTATGGGCCTGCTGCTGAATGGGGCGGGGTACCTGGTGAAAGCACACAAAAAAAGGTCAAAGCACCTTCTTCACCTTGCTCTTTAGGGGTAAGACCTGCTTTCTGGACTCTCAGACCCCTAAGACCAGTAAGGAAGTCTGGAGCAAGACTTACTCTGAGAGAGGGAGGATCAGATTAAGAAACTTTAAACACGCTGGACGTAACACTTCCACGGGACCTGATGAGATGCCACCATGAGTGCTGAGAGAGCTCGCCCTGTCATTGTGAGGCCACTCTCAATTACATTTGAAAGTTTTAAGCTGATGGGTGAAGTTCCAGAGGAGTCAAGAAAGCAAGCGTCAACCCTGTGTTTGAGGGCAAGAAGGAGGATCCAGGCAACTACAGACCTGTTAGCCTCACCCTGATCCGTAGGAAGGCAGAGCAAATAATCCTGGTAACTGTTTCCAAACACATAGGACAAAAGGGTGACTGAGATTAGTCAGCACGGATTTACGAAGGGGAACCATGCAGATGACGAAAACACAGAGGCCAAAAAAAACAGAGGCAGCTAGAAACACTGCTGACCGCTGAGGAAACCATCTGTTTCCCATCTTACCAGAGCAGCAGAGATTCCATGACTTCACAGCGCTTCATCAGAAGGGGAAACAACAGCTCAACAAACAAAACAGAGAGATAAAAGTACTGAAATACTTGTTTCTGAGTGACCTATTAAGTATACTGTGTAAGCAATAAGCAGTGAAAGAGATTCTGGAGAAAACAATAAGAATGTCTATAATGGAAATATATCCCAAATTTTTGTAACTCAGCTTCTGCTTCCGTGACATTATTCACTTTTATAATTAAAAAAACCAAACCAAAAACAAACACACACACACACGCAATCCCCATACCTTTTATGGCAAGTTCCACAATTAATTTGGAACTATGCAAAAAAAGGTCCCATTCTCAAGAAGGGGAGACTTTTCATCCTCGTCTTCCGTATCTTTTCTGAAAGAGAAACAAAAGAGTATGATACTCAAACAATCATCATCCCTGGTTTGAAACACAGCATATAATAAATTACCTTCTATTCTGTTCTTCATACCATACCTCACTGAGTAAAGCTTCCTCTCAAGCTATTTACAGAGATACCCAGACCTTTTGCCTCTCCTATCTGAACTGACATGCTGATTCTAACCAACATTCCTTGAATTTCAGTTCTAGGCAATTTCACAATTTTAATATAGATTTAAAAGGATGGGAGTGTTCGGAGAAAGGGCTATGTAAAACTGCACTACTGTCAGTGTATTTCAGTTACTTTAAATTGTGATGCACTTGCTTCCTGCATTCCTATTATAATGACAAAATAGGTTTTGTATTTTTCATTATACTTTCATCAGCAATACTGCACTAACAATGTTAATATATTGACTTTCTTCAGCAAAGACAGCTTTCTCCCCGCTCCCTCTTGGTTTATGTACCATATATAAATACGTAAGGAGGGGGAAATAAAGAAATAAATATGTAAGGTGGAAGGGGAAATAAAGAAAATCTAACATTTGTACGTTCTGATAATTAGGTAGAAAGTACTAGATTCTAATTTCACACACAGACAAGGTGAATTTATTGTCTTCTCTTTTTAAAGCAAACAGTAGTTATGGTTGTGACAAGCTTCAGATTTAGCAAAACATGACTGAGTCTTTCCTACATGATCAAGAATTGCTCTTGCCTTTCCAAAAGACACTTTTATTATGGGATGCCTGTCAAATAGCTTTTCCTAACCCTGTTCTTTCTGCCCACTTCAATTAATGATATCATAAACTCAGTATTTGTTCACTACAATCACCTCCAACGTAACTTCTGATGTGACATCCACTAGATAACGAGACCACAGAATGAGCCAGGCAAGCAGAAAGTCACTTCCAAGAAACAATAAAGCTTTGCACTAACCAGAAGTGTTAACATGAAGTAAAGATTGTTTTAATAGGCTAATGTTTAATGGAAACTTAAAAAATAAGTACAATTTTGCATCAAGACTGTCCCAAAAGGTACTCAGAAAATCCTGTTTCATAAACAAACCCAATGCAAACACTACTCCATTTCTTATCCTGAGAAGCCTGACAACCAGCTCTGGTCACATCCTGCTCCTTGTACGTTTATGGCTTTTGCATATATACATAACTAGAAAACAAGATGCCATACATTCTACCTCTCTTTAGCCCTGGACTTCTACTTCTGTAAGCAAAGTAAGACTTGTGAAACCTGATTTTCAGAATCTTTTTCATAAATGCTTAGACAAGTCCAGAATTACACAGATCAGTAATCCACGGTATTGTTCAATGTGAAATACAGTCTTAAGACCCTACACAAACTGAACACTATGCTCTTTAAAATACACTCCTAGAGTGAGACAAGCACCACTTTCTGAAAAGGCTGTATCCTAAGCAATTCAGACAGAAAAAGGAACAGAGAGTAGAATCACGGGAGAGACACTTGCTGTAATATTTGTGATAGCCAAGGCAAGGCCACATCACTCAACAGCCTCTGTCAATTTGTGGATCCAGCTGTGGTTGCAACCTGTGACTTTCCTGAAATCTTAAGAATCACTGCCAAAAGTTACTGATGTAAAACTAAAAACACACCTCACTGGGAAAACAAAGAGGCCTTGAACCAAACGAGTAAATTACTTCCAACTACATTTTGAACAAGCGAGTTACGTGATGTTATCGAGTGTCAGCTCCCACCCCCCCGCCTCACCCCCGTGCCCAGGGGACGAACACCCCCAGTGCCACCCAGCGAACGCT
>VZRW01000775.1:22770-33988 GCA_013398125.1 Aegotheles bennettii
GGCAGAATAGAGGGGGAGGAGAACCTCTCTTGACCTACTAACCACCCCCTTTCTAATGCACCCCAAGATGCCATTGGCCTTCTTGGCCACAAGGGCACATTGCTGGCTCATGGTCATCCTCCTGTGCACCAGGACCCCCAGGTCCCTTTCTCCTACACTGCTCTCCAGCAGGTCAGCCCCCAGCCTGTACTGGTGCATGGTGTTGTTCTTGCCCAGATGCAAAACTCTGCACTTGCCCTTGTTGAATTTCATTAAGTTTCTCCCCGCCCAACTCTCCAGCCTATCAAGGTCTCATTGAATGGCAGCGCAACCCTCCGGTGTGTCAGCCACTCCTCCCAGTTTAGTGTCATCAGCAAACTTGCTGAGAATACGTTCTGTACCCTCATCCAGGTCATTGATGAAGATATTGAACAACACCGGGGATTTCAGGGTACTTGAAGTTGGTGGCTGCAAACCAGGTATTCAGAGGAGCTAGGTTTAGCAAAACAGAAAATGCAAAATATTTATCACTCATTATCAATGTTTCCTGTTTCCACTGGCAAGCTGCCTGATGGGGGACCTGAGGTAGCCTCAAGCCCACACCTCCTCACACACACCATCCTGCGCAGCACATGCTCCCAGACACAGCACAGGCATGATATGATTGTGCAGCTGTACAGACTGGCAGGGGTCTTCTCCCCAGGCAGGGAATCTCGCCGTCTAGGTGTTGCAGCAAGGAGCCAGTACATTCAGGAGAAAGTACAGCAAGATATTCCACCACCTGTCAGTAAAACATGCAAGAGCTTGTTAGCTGACAGACATGAGGTTAGCTATGAATATTTCATAAATGGTGGACGAAGTACCAAGTACGGCGCGAAGTGCTGTGCACAACTTCAGAGGCTTTTCTCTGGAATATATGGTTACACAGAATTCTGTAAGAGCTACCCTCTAGTGTTCAAGGTGATTACAGGCGTTACAGCTGGTGCACAAAATCCTTATTCAAGAGAACAGCCTGTACTGAAGATTTGTTTTGCTTAAGCAATTAGAATAAACAGCACTTCTCCTCAGTTATTTTCAAAGTAAAGCACAGCCATTTGGAAAAGGGGCCACAGGTCAGATAAAATGACAGAAGTGCACAAACTCCACTTGGGATAGAGCTGAATTTTCAGAGAGCTCTGAGACTGTCACTTAGTCTTGATCTGTAAGATAGGTCTGCACAAGGAGTGCTCTGAAATAGAAGGGATCACTTCCATTTTGAGCATAGTTACATTGGAAAATCTTTCATTACAGGAAGCATGCAACCTCTGAATGGGCACAACTGCTGCTTTGCTGCTATAATGGCATTACTACTGGAAGCATCTATATAGCGATATAGATCACACCCCTCACCTTTCTGACCCACATCATTGTATCAGCAGAGGCCATCATAATTGTGCTGAGAGAGCAAAATCCTGTTAGCCGCTGGGCAGAACTTATTCCTAATATGGAATTTTTAAAGGCTGAGAAATCTGATCCAATTAACACATTCTTGATTTTGCAGAATACTGTGCTAATTACATGCAACCAGTCATTGCTGGGTTAATTAAACATTCATCCAAAAAACCTACAGCACTAATCTAATTAGCAATTACTACAGCTGTCATTACCTCTTTTCACCTACTTTTAAGCTGTGGAAATTCACACTAAGAATCTGGCCCTGCAGACTCCTCACATTAATAGCTTGCTTTGACTGCAGTAATGCTTCAGCACACAGAAGGAGCTTCAAACATTAAGCTGAATACTTTACAGTCCACAGTATAGCGTCAGTTCTGCCACCCTTATGTGCAAAAGTCACTGTTTAGCAGTCAGCCATGTCAAAATTATGAGACTAGAAGATTTTTCTTTCTAATTGACTTGCAATCTTACTGGGAGTGTATGTAGGTCCTACCTTCAAGTGGTTCTCTGCAAGTATCAAATCTAAAACGTGCTTGCATTTAAGAAAAAAAGAAGATCCCAGCAAATATTCTTACATGTTCACACAGCTTTAAAACATCAGTGATTAGAAGCCCCAGAAAATTTAACTTCTTCAGATTAAAAACTGATGTTGGGAATAAACAGAAAAAAGTTGGGAGCTTTAATGCTTTGTTGGTTTTTCTTTCTTAACCTTAATTAAAAATGGACACTAGTAGTCACACACAATAGCTCACAACAGTTTGATAAGGTGCTGAAGTTTGGACCTTACGGTAATGTGGGGAATAGTTTCTTAGTTTTTCCGCTTGCATACAGCATGCTTAAACAAAGCACCCGTCATTAGGGCTGGCTGTGCAATTGGACATGCTCAGTGAGAAGGAATCTCCACTGAAGAAACCGTGAGCCGCAAA
Organism: Aegotheles bennettii; assembly: GCA_013398125.1. NCBI lineage: Eukaryota > Metazoa > Chordata > Aves > Caprimulgiformes > Aegothelidae > Aegotheles > Aegotheles bennettii. The sequence continues at coordinate 25,110 of VZRW01000775.1, forward strand.
GAATTACTTTGTTCTCTGAAACTATAGAGTTACTAGCTGGTGCTGCTTTCTGTGTTAGAAAAGCTTTTCTTTCTTTGATCATAAGCTGAGCCCATTCATGCTCTATGCAGCCTAAGGTGTGAAGGTAAATTTCTGAATCTGGATGCTAGTTCATTGCACTAACAACCTGAGAGTATCGATCAGCATTATACAGCTAGAATAAATATTAAGATAAAACGAGTATTTCCTTGTTGCATTCAATACCAGGATGATAAGACCTTGACAGCTTGTTACTTGGAATGGCATCATACATCGTGCCATAACATACAGACACACTCATTTTGCACATCAGTCCTTAGTGTAAAAGGAGAGAAAGGGCTTTGTTCAGTTTTAGTATACAATTTTTATTATTTAAAAACAGGTTTGTGTATAATGAAAGGTAATTATATACTCATTTTATGCAAGTGACCCGCAGAAGCAAAAAGCTATTGCAGCAGTTCAGACCTGATATCAGAATATCATTCAGATGCAATTTTCAGTAATATTAAATATTACGGGCCTTGGACTCCAAAGTCACGCTGAACATAGTTTGTGACAGGATATTAAGACACTTTTGATCACAGTGCAGTTCAAATACAAGGAATCGTTTAACCCAACCCTGGAATTGACCAGCTATATCAATACTGATTTACGATACCCCAAAAAAGAGCGGTGGATAGTTTAACAACAGGTGCCCAGGTCTCAGAGTTTGGCAAAAGCAGTGGAGCAGATTCCTAGAGAACTGAAGGAGCTGGGTTAGAAATAGGCTGAAGTCTAGTTGCTGGAAGCTGCTCACTGTCTGGTGTGCCAGGTCTGCAAGACAAATCCAGGAGGAAGCAGCTGGAAAGAGCAGAGAAGCCAGCAGTTCGGCTAACAGCCACAGTCTAGCACTAGACTCAAACCTTTCCTAACATGGTTTCCTTGACTGTTCCTACAAAGCTATACAGGTATTGCCATACTGATAAAATTCCCCTGCAGATTTTCTATCACACAAATGCCTTTTCTGCTTTAGGTTAGGTGCCGAGAACATTACTTAAACTTTATTTTGGTGTCACTGACAACATTAAAATTCATCAGACTGGAAAACTTGCATGTATTTCCACAGTAAATTTACATAATAATAATAACAACAGTCCATTAATTTTTGATGTTTTCTGAAGGACTGCACAATTTTTTATATTTTTTTTCTCCTCCTACTATGGAACACTTTCAATTAAAATACAGAGCACGCAGTCATGTAGAAGGAGAATAAGTGGTTTCTATGGCAAGGTATCCTTTGCAACCATTGTCTTAAGTGTGTAAATTATGAGGTACATGAGTTTTCATGGGGAACTGAACTCCAGCTGAGAGCAGTAAGAATGAGCTTAACTAGTCACAGCTCCATACGTCCATTTATACTTTACACTCTCCGACCACTATCTTGATGTAATAGTAGAGCTGTTTTTGCAAGGAAGAGACAAAAGTCTTGTCTGTGTTGCCAACAAAACTATATTGGCAGTTTGTCCAAGTAAAGGCAACATGAACCAGCCAATGCATTAGGTTTTTGCACAGATAAATCATGCCTGTTCTTCAGCTGTTGTTTATCAGCATCCTATAAACAGTGATAGAAAGGACGTAAAATTTTTCAAAGGTTTCCCTTGTTAGAGTAAGAACTCTACACAGAAGCACAGTAATCTCATCTCCATTTCTTTAACAGCTGTAAGAAAACATCTAATACGTTTTTGGGTAAGGTTATTGTTGAATCAAAGAAGTAGTTCAAGTAGAAAGTCTACATCTTAAATACTTTTTGGTACCAGTGTGATGAAAGCTTTAGTTCTTTGGTGTATTTCATTGGCAAATTCTTATGATCAAGGAGTTAAGAAGTACTTTGCACAGGTTAATCGTGCTCCTGTGCATTTGCATGCAAGTCTGACAGAGATCCAATTGCAGGGTCTTTAATCTTCTGAGTCTCACATTTACACTCTTCTACAATCATGACTTCTTTGACCACTGGGGCAGAACTGGTGCAGTTGAGTTCCAGGCGCTTCATGGAGAACTTGCTGGGCAAGCAATGAGAACAAAAGCTATAAAGATGATCTTCTGGACCAGGAACATGAAAGGAACTACATTTTCCAAAGCACAGATTATTCTGTACCATCACCTTCTCACAGCTCTCATGAGTAACACCCTGAAAAAGAAAACAATTTGAAGTTCCTGGTGCATGAATGGACTTCTCTAGAAGGAATGAAAGTAAAAAAAAAAAACCAAAATACTGTATTTTTTTCTTCTCAGAACATTTACTTTAAACACGTTTATTTTTTATGTCAAGCAAGCAGTAAAACATAGGAGCTTTATAAAGCAAACTTTAGCGCTGCTATAGACAATTCATAGATTTAAAACAAATATAAAATCTACTTCAATCAGAGCCTGTGTGAGCTGATAGGGGAAAATCCAATAGGTGCGTTTGTCATATTCACCTTTTAATTGCTGTTTGAGTTCTACGTTTCTGACATGGTTAAGCAGTCTTACCCACTTAGCAGGACTTAAAACATCATTTTGACCCAATGTTCTTCTATATAAAATGCAAACTAAACTGATGTGTAATCTGGAAGATATGTCTCCGTGTGGAAGAGGCATAATGTTCTTTAGCAGGTTTTTTTAAAATGAAAATCTTAAAAGTGCAATGGAAGTTCTGTAATCGCTTGGTTTGCAGGAATAACAATTCCTGGTATCAGGAAAGCCTGTATCAACTCCCAAGCTGTTAAAATCTAGACTGAAGTTAACATTTTATATTGGCATAGCTGCAACAATCTTGGACAAATCTTGCTGTATAACATGGCACAAAAATGTAAAATGGTGCAAGTTTCTAGGCTGAATCTGTATTTATATGTGTCTGCCAATTAAATAAATTTAGTGAGGCATGTGGAAAAACATGGTCCTTTACAGATTGTGATTATAAAAATGCTAAGAATAGGTAGGAATACATGTTGCCTTGTGAGGAATGCAGCACTTATATCTATACTATTTGCTTGACTTGATGTTACAGTATGACAGAATGGCTTCATCTGTGCATGGGACAATTTACCAGTACTCCAGCATTCTTAGCATGGAATTAAATGTATGCATCAGCCTTCCGATTAGTACAGCAGAAAGGAATCCTTGCTTAGCTGTAAGAAAACGATCACCTTCTCCAGTAAATACTTGCCCCAGGACTCTTTTTGTATATACACATGTGTATATGTAGATACACGTATATATATAGGTAATTCACGTACACAAACTGTTTAGATGTATATTCATTGAATAGCAAACTACTTACTGTTGCCCTGTTTGCTCTGGCTAGGTCAGAACATCTTTGCATGAAAAGAATAAATAATTCTCTGAAAACTGAATGTGTGGCTTTCCAGTACTGCAGTTTAGCAGTTTACCTCATTGGTCTAAAAGTTTTTCAGCCTTTTTCAACAGTTTTTTTTAGCTGCTTATCATATGTGAGCATTCTAAAGTGGCCCTGTGGCTTGACAAATGAACTAACCCGTCTGTCTTTAGGTGCTAATTACAAGAGGCAGAGGAAGGGACACATTTATTGATCTTGGACACCTGTTCTTACCTGGGAAAATGGCAGGGTTCTGCAGTTTTCTTGGTGCATTTCATTGGTCTTGATTGGCAGGACAACCTCTTCAGATGCTGAATTTTTCTTTAACATGAAGTGGTCCCAGAATTTCTTGGCATCTTTTCTGTGGGGAGGTTCAGGCTCCTTCTTGTTGGAATAGTGGAATGGAAAGAAGTTTTCCACAGGAGAGATCTCTCTGGGTGCTGCCCAGGTTCTCTGGACTTGGTCTGCATGGTGTTCTGCATTGGGAAGAATGAATCTGGACATTTTTTTCTGTTTTTGCTTCTCACTTTCAGGTGCCGTCTGTGGAATTGCTACAAAAAAGCTTGGTTCTCCCAAGGTTTCCTCAACACCTGCTGGGTTTTTCCGTACCAGCTCACGAAAACTCTGATTTTCAAGCACATTTTCGTCCAAATAGAAAAGGTGCTGAAATGGCCTTCTGTTTTTCCTTTGTGGTGAATCTCCCTGTGGCTCTGTCTCTCCAAGACATGAGAGCACTAACAGCTGAAGGAGAAGCAGTGACATGATCCTGTAAAGCACAGCCCTGTAGACCTGCTGCTATTGGAATGAACATAGAGTGCTAGCTTTATACGAGAGCCTGGTATCAGTTTATGGCTTCTTTCTGTGTGCAGAGGAGGGGAGGGCTCAGGCGAGACCCTGGTGTGGCTAATTGCATTCATTTGCTGTAGATTACAATTATGATAGGGGAGCTTGTGCTAATTAAACTCTGCTTTCAATCTGGTTTGTGTGTATTAGAAGTTCCTATCTAAAATCTAGTAAACCAGGATGGTGTGGGGGACAGGAGTCAGCAGGAGGAAATGTTTGGATAAGTGTCTACCTTAGGCCTAGGAACTGAAGAAACATTTGAGGTTGTGTATTAGCATGGTTAATGTGGTCTTCATTGTTTATTTTGACTTTCCATTCCACAAAGCCAGAGACTGTCAAAACAGGGAATCTTATTTCATCACAACAGGAAAAGCCAAGCTGATTAAAGTTTGCTAAAACATGAAGCTGGATCTGCAGACATCAAATCAGCCCATAGTTTCAAAACTTGACTCTAATTTTGGTCTTTCAGATTTGGGACATAACCCAAGGCCTGCAGCAGCACCACTTCAAACTGGCAGACTGGTGCACGCACAATCAGAGGAATCTGGCAGAGAGCACTAACCCTTGCTTCACTTCCTTCAAAGCAGGTTTGCAGCTGTTGGAATGCAGACATGTCATTAGCCCAGAATAAAAGGTCCCAGGGTGAAAAAATTCTGCACCCCAGGTTCTCAAAGATTAACTAACACTGCTATGTCCTGTTCAGGTACCAAAGCCACTACAGTGTGCTATAAAGTTGGTAAACAAAACGAGGTTTTAAGCAAAACTTGTTTGCTGACATGTTTTATGATTCTAGACATCAGTGTCTCAACAGAAATATCTAAAGACTACTAGACCCTAAACTGGAGGCATCGCTTGTAAAATTTTCATGCTATGCAGCACGTAAGAAAAAAAATCTGACAGGAAGTCGTACGGAGTAAAGTTTTGTGAGAAGATCTTTTCAGTAGACATCACAAACATTGATCCCAATCTGAAAATACTAAAAGGAAATTCTGGTTTAGATAATTTGCCATTGAGGTACTCTAATCTCTACACTCCTGTCTCTTCCAGAAAGAGTCTATCAATAGACTCTGAAGTTTGTAGCTAGTCTGTTCAGTAGTCTTGAAAACCTAGGCAGCCTGTACTAGATGCGTGGAGTTATTTCACTTTCATTTCCAGGGAATTAATTTATTGCTTGATAATCAAAGTAAACTGATTGCCTAGCAACATCCTTGTGAAACATTGACTTATAACATTAGCACAAAGTTAGTGGATATTTAGAGCTTTTCATACTGCGTAATTCACTTGAGTTAAAGTTGTTCTAATCTTGAAGTCCATCCTGAGACAGAAGTACATGGAGGTCCAGCAAGAATGGGGTTCACACACCACTAGAGTGTATTTGTGCCTGGACCTCAGTGGGATGATCTCATTAAGGAAAAAACACAGCCATCAAGCATGAGCTTTATTGCTATGTAATTTCAGTCAAGAGCTATTTAATTCTGCCTTCTTGAACTGTCAAAGGTGCCCCGGAAGGGCAGATTCTCCCACTATAATCAGGAGTTGAAATAATAGAAAATACTGGCATCTGCAATAAGATCAGCTCTGGGGTGTGCCTACAAAAAGTCATTGCATAATATTTACACCAACGTGCAGCATTAGGGTGGAGTAACATTGAGTTGAGAGTATTCGTTTGATGGTAGATAGTTAATTAAATAGCCTGGATGTGCAATTTGAGTCCTCACACCCTATCTTTATTCGCCAACAAGTTGAACTGAAGCAGCTGACCTTTGGAACTAAAATTCCTTGAATTGGATTCATGTTGGTATTAGTCATTCAAAATTGCTCAGCGAAGATAAGGACATTACATGTTGAGTTTTCCTTCTCTTTTTCCTTTTTATTTTAGCTGCTCAGAAAGTTACAAGTCTGGGCTGATACTCCCTGGCCTATGTATTATATTGTATTATATTGACACAGAAGGTCTGACACATTTGGTAATGTCTTTCAAACATGAGATTTGACTGTTCGAAGCAACATCTATTTTTGCAGTTCTTTGCTTCAGAATTTAAAAATATAATGCTAACTTAAACAATTTAAAGGTTATTCCTGCTGGACTATAGCAACAGAACAGAAGTGTTCTTTCCATTTGCTTTTAACTGTTTCAGCTATTTTCCACTTCCTTTGCCAGGAAGTGCCATTTCTCTAAGTCTAGACCAGTGCTATACCAGCTCTTTATGTTTAAAAGTTCCAACTGTGGTCTCGATCCTGCAATGTCTGTATTTAACTTTATCCATTTAAGCAAAATTGCTTTAAATTACTCACATGTATGTTTACGGAATGGAAAACTAAGTGCCTAAAGGCCCAGTTTACCTTCCTCAAAGCCTCCTAAAAAATCCCACCGTGTCCAAGGTAAAAGAAAAAAGGGGTTTAAGACTCAGTTAAATTTTACCCCTGTCTGCCCAGATGTGTATGTGTGAAGGTGTATTCTTCCCTTCTTACATGGTGTGGCTGAAGCATGTTTTGGTGCCCAGATAGCATCATAGTTCCTGCTGGAAGGTTCTCTTCTTTGTACTAAAAATATGAGCAAAATCTTTTTCTTACTGCCATGTACAGAGGGTTCTTTACAAGGAATAAATCATGTTGCAAGCAGCACATATGGTGCAAATGATGTAAGGATGCCTCTGTCAATGCACAGATAAAAATTAAGTAAATGATACTACCAAAATGATTGGGCTGCACTGACACCTCTATCTAGGCTAAACTGGTCTGGATTATTGGTGCAGTGTAAATATTAGCAAGGAAATAAAAAACTTAGTATTGACATATATGAGTAGCTGTTAAGCTGCTAGTGTTATATTTGCAGTGCAGTAGCATTGAAAAAAACTGTTCAAGATCAGGATCCATTTGTGGTACGTACATTTCTATCCTGTAACATACAGGAACAAAAAATGCCTGCCTTGGAGCCCTTCAGATGTAAAACCACAAAATATCATTTACAAAACAGTAGGAAAGAAGGCTGAGGCAAAGCATTGTCAGCAATCACTCCTTAAATCACTCTGCAACCCAAAGGCAGGAAACAGAGCTCTCTTCTCGTCTAGGTCAACTCCTGAGTTTTCTTGGATGGTTTTACCTAAGATCTGCTGCAACCCAAACGCGGCACTCCAACTCTGGTTGGAGTCCAGGCCAGTCTAATACTTTTCATTCATGCCTATGGTAGTAAGCTGTGACTGCTTTCCAGGAGACCAAGTTGGTAAGAAATGGGACCCGGTACATCTGGGCACAGTTTAGTCTATATTTACACACAGTCTAAACCTGTTTTGGAATCAACTGCCAGTACAACTGTGCAGAGGTAACAGATCTAGTCTGAGCCTCTCAGCTCATCAAGGAGCCTGTCTGCATCATGAGAAGGCATCCAAGCTCAGACAGTAAGTTTGGAGAATCATTCTGAAGTTAAAAATAGTAAGTATTGCTAAGTCTCTTTGTGGTGACATCAACTACATGGACTAATAATTGACAACAGAGATTGGACTGGGCACATTATCATTATGTTCCAAATACAGCTAATATCAGATTTCTACAAAAAGCAATACTGTATCTTTTATAAAAACTTGCTTTCCTGCCTGATTACCCTTTCATATAGGCATAGCATATGTTTTCACTGTATTTTGGTTGTTAAATCTTATGGCTAAATGCAGCAGTGTCTTTCAAGCAGGCTTTGATTTGCCTTCATGGTAGCAATTTGTATGGGATGTTGTGTTTTCACTAGAAATAGTCATCGTGAATGTTTGCCCATCCTTTTAAAACTGTCAGGTCTATAGATGACAAGTGCTATGCAAATGCAAAGTGGTATTATTCATTTGTTTCAGAGCCATAGTTTATACAGTCATTATGGACATAAACTGAGTAATTAGTTACACTGCCAGTTGATGCCTAAAAATAATTCTTAGGCAGGGCTTGAATTACTTGCCTTCTGTTGAGCTAAATAGTCTCATCATAGCGTGATTGATGATTAAATCATTAAAATGGATTTTATATATTATAGTCCAATTCAATATCCCATAATTTGTGAAGCACATCCTGTGTAGACAAACTTGGATCCAGATACATCTTTTACAGAACCCATATGAAGACCTCAGAACTAATGGATTAGCACTATGCAGTTTATTCTCCAATTATTGTACTTATCAAAGAAGCCATCTGTGGTCTTTGTTTTACTGAGTTTCAGGGAAACAAATCACATACAAGCCTCATGGGAAAGTTATAATTATGAAACCAGAAGGCTTCTTACAAGGTAGGATAAGAAAGAACAGACAATAAATCTGTTTAGTTTTGTACCTTCTACCTTAGATAGTATATGTCACGAATTCCCCCCTTTGCTATTCAGTCTCAGGTCCTCTGTTGCATTGTTTCTTTCTTCACTCATTTATACCTTCCTGTTCACATTTGTCTGTTTCTTTTCCTTGTGCTGTAGCAACAGAACTGGAGTCTTAAGTTTCAATCTGCTGCCCAAATATAGATAGATGCTAACACTTGAAAAAGCTCACGTGTGTCCAGTAGGGCTGTGATAAGTGTCCTTTCATGTATATTGGCCCATGTTCTCATGGCTGTATGTACACATGATGCAGTGGATGGCTTTCTCTCTATTATAATTCTCAGGCTGGTGTATTTTGGACATATCATAGAATCATAGAAT
>VZRW01000777.1:1019-66035 GCA_013398125.1 Aegotheles bennettii
TCTCCTGAAGTCCAGGGTAGTGAGCTTGTCGTGTCCCTTCCTTGCTGCCCTAAGGATCTTGAACTCCACCATCTCATGGTCGTTGCAGCCAAGGCTTCCCCTGAGCTTCATGTTCCTCACCAGTCCCTCCTTGTTGGTGAGAACAAGGTCCAGCACAGCACCTCTCCTCACTGGCTTCTCTGTCACTTGGAGAAGGAAGCACTCATTAATACATTCCAGGAACCTCATGGGTTGCTTATTCCTTGCTGTGTTGTCCCTCCAACAGATATCGGCATGGTTGAAGTCTCCCATGAAAACCAGGGCTTGTGAATGTGCGGCTGCTCCTATCTGTCTGTAGTGTGCCTCGTCTGCTCAGTCTTCCTGGTCAGGTGTCCTGTAGCAGACCCCCACTATACTGTCCCCTGCCCTTCCTTTAAGCCTGACCCAGGAGCTCTCAGTTGGCTCCTCATCCATCCCCAGGTGGAGCTCCATGCACTCCAGCTGGTCATTGTCATAGAGGGCAACATCCCCTCCTTGTCTCTCCTTTCTGTCCTTCCCAAAGAGCCTGTATCCTTCCATTCCAACACTCCAGTCAAGGGAGTGATCCCACCACTTTTCTGTGATGCCAATAAGATCATAGCCCTGCAAGCCCATGTGACAGCCTCCTTGGTACTGGGCTGAGTCCAGTGTCTAGAGTCAGCCCTGATATCAGGCAGGACTGACACCTGCCATAAACTGAAGCAGGCCCATCTGAGGGCAAGTTTGGTATCTCTGTTCACAGTCATTGCTGTACAAATACACAGAGATACCCAGCCACGTTTAAAGGTGGTGTCTTTGAGAAGGGGACATTGGGATCGTGCACCTTCCAGCATGGAACCAAGAGTTGCTACAGGACTGTGCTCCTTGTATCATCATTTCAGTGATGGAGGCTGCCAGCAGGCCCCTAGGGTGTTTCATGAGAAGGGAAAAGCTCGAAGAAATTTATCAAAGCCTGGATTAAAGATCATCCATGCACTTGGTTTCACTCTGGTTGGGGGAGCAATAGAAGTCAATCTTATACAAGAAGTCTTACAAATCTAATTTTGCTTATTCTGCTTCAGTGATCGCCATTATAACAATGTTTTCTCAATACAGCAATGGAGAATCTGATCCAAAGAGCAAGGAAGCTGATCCCACCTTAATTCCAAAGGACCAAATGGGCAATAAATGGCAATATTTACAACAAGAGCTGTCATCAAAGATGAAATCTCCTCTCTGCCAGCTTGTGGAACCTCAGGTCTGCTTAAGTTCAGTAAAACACTCTTTCTGCAGGCAGTTGGTTGTAGTAAAGGTAGAAATTAGTGTATCTTCCCTTATCATCATATCATTTCTCTTCATGAGATAACTGAAATCTGTGCAAGCATTCTCCAGAGGAAATTGTTACTGCATGCAGTTTTTGTAATTGTCTTTTAATTTTACTTTCACGTAAATAATACCTCTGAAGTAGTGACTACTAAACAGAATGTGGGAGCACGTAGGTGTATCCTTGTAGTTAACATTCAGACCAGATGTTATCTGCTTAATTCTTTCAAGAGAACTGAGAGAGTTAGTCAGCAAGTTCCCAGCTGATTTTTATGGATGTGCGTTAAGTCTCATTTCTTACAAGTGAGAACATTTTGGTCAAAAAAAATCACCGGCTTAAATTTTGTTCTGCCATTCACCATTGTGTTCTCTCTTTCTCACATATCAAAAGCAGAGTCTGGACTGCAACAAGGGCACGCTATGTATTTCTTCTGAACAGACTGCAGAATTTTACTGCTTGAACAAAACTGTAATTTCTGTTAACAGTTTCATTCGCATTAAATTAGAATAACTAGATTCCCTGTTCTCTGAAATTACTGCATTACATGGAAGAATGTCAGTCATGTGAAAGGATAAATGTCAACTCTTTCAGGCAAGATTTACACTACAGTGGGCAGCAGGGCTCCCTTAACACAAACTACAAGCTGTAGCCCTTAAAGATGGGAATCAGAGGCTCCTTTTTCAATCAATCTTCCATCAAGGCATAGCCTGTCCAACTAATTTTTGCCTTGTTACCCAGCTGACTTATATTAATGCCATCAAACATTAATGCTTTTTTGAGAGGAGTGTTATCTAGTTACCCATAACCCTGTCTTCGTTTGAGCTGGTCACCTAATTGCAATGTTATTTTCCCAAATATCAGATTACAACAAAGATGAACATGCTGCCCCGAGGCACATTCGCTGGTGCAGGAACCCCGACTGTGGAAGAACTGAAAACTTACACTGTCCAGCTGGGAGATCTAAGTCAAGAAGCAAATGTGGTGCATGCACAGGTAGAAATGGCACATCCTAGCATTGCAAAAAATACCAGGAGTTCTAGACACAAGACACTGTTAGGCGCTGGGACACATCCAATAATCACATTATTGCAGATGGTGTTCATTGTAATGTAGCTTTTGCATCAAGTATAGACTATAATGCAGAAATCTGCTTAGGGTTTTGAGAGGAAACATGTCAAGTTTCAGCTATGGTACTTCTGCTACCTGAATCCAAAGATCTGCTAGTGTCGGTAAAACTCCTCCAACTGTATAAAGCAAGGAGCCTGTGAATGACTTCAGTAAGTCTGCAGTATTGGAGCTGGCTGGACAAATTGTGTTGTGCCCATTCCTGAGATTAGAGACCTTAAAGACCACGGTCAATCCCAATACATAAAGGGTCATTATCTCAGGTTTGGCCTTGACAGCTCAGAGTATTACATGGATATAGCTATCTCATAAAAGTATTTCATTAATTACATTTTATTATTAGCTAACTGAACCTCTAACCTTATATGAATGAATAAATCTTAGCCATGCCTTGGGTGAAAGTACTGAAAATTTCTGACTTGCCTTTACCCAGGATAATGTGGCAGAGGAAGTCTCTTCCAGTTTGGACAGAAAATTGTTTGAGCTGCTTCTGGCAATCAGCCGATGTTTGAATAACATGGAGGAGATGTTGAACACCTCAGTCCTCTCCACCGAAGAGGCAGCCGTACAGCAGGCTCTTTATGAGGTAACTGTCCTAAAGCACCCAGGGAAACGTCCCAATGGATTTCTGTTACAGTAGAATATACATGGCCTGCTGTTTGTTTTGCTGGTATTATTCAGGAGTAACTCCAGCAAACTATTTGGTGCTGCACAAATTTGGGCCTATGGCTTTTAACAACAATTGAGTCCTGCTGCCTTTTTACGGGCAAGAGTCCTTGGGCAGAGACCATTTTCACTCATGTTAGCTTTCTTTCAATCCTTTAGACTCTTTCTGTCGAGCTGCAAAAACTTCACACTGATCTGAGTGATAAAAAGGATGATCTTCTAAAGTCTATCAGCTGCGCTGGTGGAAGCACAGATGTGTTCTGCGAGTGCTTTAACAACTTGCAGGCACGGCTGGAACAAACTCAAGCTGCCACTGCTTCAAGGAGCAACTTGATGAAAGCCGGGCTGGATCATAATAGCAATTATCAGGTACTCCACTGCCAAATGCACATCTTGTTTCACAGCATCTGTTAGACTTGTCAGTGTTAATGCATTTGGGTTACAGATGAGTAATCTATAACAGGCTTTCTTCTTTTTTTTTTGGTACTAAATACATTTTTCTTGGGCTCTCAAGAAGCAAATTAATTATGCTGTTCACAGTGCTGTTTGCAATGCTGGCTACCTTATAGGCCTTGATCATATTAGAAAATTTGCATGCAGAATGGATGGAAGTAACCTGGGATCCCCTGCATGCTGAGCTACAGGCTAAAGCTGGCTTCTGCGTGTAGGGCTTAGGCCAGGGAGGGTTTTATATATTCTTTCTGCTGCTGTATGGACTCAGGAGAGGCAGGTTTCTTTTCTTTTGTTGCCATGTCTCGTGCTGCTTTTAGCTGTGTATTGGAGGTTAATTTGACCCTTTATATTTACAGTTCCTTTAGATTTGGTGCCACAGTAGCTGAAGCCATAGGTTTGTAAATTTGCATTGTTCTTTTTCAGAAAAGCACACAGTGAGAAACTTTTCTATAGATTCTCATGATGGGCTGAATCTGCTAGCTATTGCTGGAAAATACTCAAATCAGGTATTTAGGCTGAAGTAAGGAAAGAAAAGCCTGGTCTTTGAAGTACAGTTTCCAATGTCCAACAAAACTCTAATGTGCTCATCATCTGCAAGTCAGCCTAACTCTGTACTACTAAATAATAAAACAGTTCCTTTGAAGAACACTGGGATGTTGTCTCCAAACAGCAGCAGAATGTTTATTTATGCAGAATGCATGGAGCTCCATCAGTTGCCAGTAATGGGCTCATTTTCTCATTTTCAGAAGAGAAGAAGTTGTTTCTCTGTAAGTTTCACAGATTTTTACGGTCCGAGAGGGTCATTACGGAGTAATCTGCTTTCTTACACTACACAGACTACAGAATTTCTCTCTCTAAATTACTGCTTTAAGCCCATAATGCATATGCTGTATTTTGTTTTTTTAAAGAGGAAAAAATGTTCTTTTGCTGTAAGAGGTAACCATTTTGTTTGTTGTGCAATTTTGTCTGGTCATTACTGTATTCCTGATATATGATATACTTCTGATGTTTGTTTCTTCTCCAGAATGAAACCAGGCTGCTCTATGATCAGTTAACTGAGAAAAAGGCTGCTCTGCAACAATGCTTGAATGCAATACATGGACTTAATGTTTCTGAACAACTTCAGGTAATTTCATTTGAATGAAAGGAAAAGAAAAACTCACAGCATTAACTATTATTTCAGTTTCCTGCAATCTATTAAGTTTCATATTTTTCAAAGTTTGAATCTCAGGTTTTAAGAATGGAAGAAGGAGAGAGTTCAGTATTCACAACCCCTTTTTCTTTTTTTTTACTACACCACAATAGACAGACAGACCTAATTCTGGTCCTTGTAGTAGTTGGGGTGAAGGAACCAGTGTCTCCACAACCTCTTAGAGAAAATACATGGCAGGGAAGAAAGAGCTATGCAAAGTACAGCACTTCACACATTATGGCTTTTTATATGCCAAACTGGCTTTTTTTTGCGGGACGAGGACTCCAGTATTTATATGTACTTGTTCAGCATTTATGAGCACTTTATCATACAGCATTTGACCAGTTAATTATAGAATCATAGAATGGTGTGGGTTGGAAGAGACCTTAAAGATCATCTAGTTCCAACCCCCCTGCCATAGGCAGGGACATCTCCCACTAAACCAGGTTGCTCCAAGCCCCATTCAACCTGGCCTTGTACACCTCCAGGGAGGGACATCCAAAACCTCCCTGAGCAACCTGTTCCAGTGTCTCACCACCCACAAGCTATTTCCTTCAAACTTCGTAGGGATTAGCGAGAATTAAAAATGAATAGACTGCATATCCTCCCCAGAATGGTCATTTGCCATCTATCTACTTGTTGGTGAAGCAAAGAGAGTGCCCCAAAACTTTTTTGCTGCAGGGCCTTAACCTTGTTTACAGGCATAACTTTCTGCCAGGCTTAAAACTATGTCCAGAAATGCTGAATCCCCTAGCAGGGACTGCTGCCTTAGATATATTCTGTCAAGTAACCACTCTTGGGAAAGGAATGCCAGAAATATATAACTTCCCTTCTTTCAGAGAGAACCTGTGTTAATCCACACCTGACTGAGTCTTTCTAATTCATAAGACAAGTTTTTTTCTGATACTGCGATTCCTTTTAATGGCTGCTCTTGTATTAGTAAACTGAAATGCATGTTGAATGTTGGACTGAGACATAAGACCTGAATTCTCTTCCTGGCTGTGCCATGTGAACCCAGTGAGCTTTGTCTTTGTCTATTTAGTTTATAAGCTCGTTGGATCTCAGTGTCTCATTGTGAGTTTGAAGCACCTGGATCTGCTGTGCTACTAGTGATAATGTAAAATTTAATGGAACAGAACTCTTTCTAATAGCTTATTTTGTCCTTAATTCAGAAAACTGATGCCTGTGCTTTGGAGTTGCAAAACTTTGAAAATCAAGTAGCAAAACTAAGAGGCTATGGGGAGAGATTTCAGTTACCTATCACCTTAATCCAGGAAGCTTATAAATTAGAGGTAAGAGTACAATACAGTTTCCACTTACTCAGCACGTTTGATTCTTCTGAGCAATGTATTTTTAGCATCAAAAGGCTGTTGGTTATTTTGCATTCTGCAATTGTGTGTGCCAGTTTGCAGGATTCATTTCTGTTCTTCAAGAATCACTAAACTGTGTTCATGTTGTAGGATGTTTTGGATGACATGTGGGGGATTCTGAAAGCGAAGTATGTGGAACTGAACCCTCCTTCCATCAGTGAAAGCCACTATGAGGACTTACTTCATGGATTTGCAGAGCTGGTAGCTATTGGACGGGAGAAGATTGCACAAGATCCAAAGCAGCTAACAAAAAGCAGAGCAGCTCTACAGTCTCACCTGGAAAATCACAAGGTATAAGATGCCTGTCACAGCACTGTTCAGATCAGCATAGCAGGAGCACTATTTTCTGGGACTGGTTTCTCTTCAGTGTCATGAAAAAGAATAACTAGCTCATAGAATAGGTTAAGGAGTGAAGTATGTGCAGAAAACAAAGTTTTTCAGTAGACCAAAATAGGACCCACTAAAATATGAAAGAGAGGTCAGAACATACTGACATGTGAGGGAATCACATGTCCTTCTAATTTCTGGTGATAAATCAGTAGTGAGGTTCCTGAAGTTTCTGTCTAGTAGTTGGCAGTTGAGCTTTTGCTTCCAGCATTCTGTTCTGTCATGATCTGATGGAGGAAACTTACCCATAATAGCTCCTTTTCTGTAGGGAGGATAGTTTAGATTCTCCCCTTGGCAACCCAGTGTCTCCTGTACCCAGCTGCTACATGCTTGATGGGAGCTGGCTGAGAATGCACCGGCATCCTCTCCTGCCACTTGGCAAGAAGCCCTGGCCAATGCTAGTCACTTGAAGATGTCTCTGTCATGTCAACACTTTGGTTTAACTGCTCCACGTAGTTCAAACTTCCTTAAGAATTGCTTCAGAATGCCAAGCACTGCAAACCACTACTCCAGAGTCGTAGGAATGATGTTTCTCACTCACAAATTACTTTTAGCAAAGCAAAATTAACAGCTTTGAAATGCAGCAGGGGAGATTCAGAGTGGACATTAGGAAAAACATTTTTCACTGTAAGGGTGATTGGAATAGGTTGCCCAGGGATGTGGTGGAGTCACCGTCCCTGAAGGTGTTCAAGAGGCATCTGGATGTGGCACTGGCTGATGTGGTTTAGTGGTGATGTAGGTAGGGGTTGGACTGGATGATCTTGAAGGTCTCTTCCAACCTCGATGATTCTGTGATTCTATGAAAATGTTAGGAATTTATTTACAAAGGAAAACAAATAATGTATCTGCCATCCAAATACACACACATTGATTTACAAAAGCAAAAGAAAACTGCAAAAGCCATTTTCCCTGCTGTGGTTATCAGGAGTTACTAGGGTGCACACACAGCCTATGCCCGGGATATGGTCCTTAAGTGAAATTCTTGTACTAGTTATTAGTTCTCAGTAAAGAAGATCTTGATTGAAAAGTGTGATCTTAAACCTTCAATGCTTTTTTGTGGGGGAAGGTGTTCTGTAGAGATTCAAAAGTTTCCCAAGAGCTCAGCTGAGTCATAACTAAATCAAACTATTACCTTCTAGTTATCCCAATTTATTATTGTGCCCTACATACTACTTAGCCTTGGAACAGCTAATACGCTTCGTGCTTGGAGACATCTTCCATCCAGGTGAAACAAACTGAATAATGGCTGTCTCATGCTAAACTATGAATTTATTTTTAGTTAAACTCTTCCTTCTATCTTCTTTCTACAGCATCTTAATATTTCATATGAACTGTAGATCTTTTTCTTTAGAAGTGAAAAAATGAAAATAGTGTATGCAACTCATCTGCGCCAGGGGAGGTAACGAATGGACATAAGGAAGCATTTCTTTCCTGAGAGGATGGTCAGACACTGAAACAGGCTTCCTAGAGGGGTGGTTGATGCCCCAAGCCTGTCAGTGTTTAAAAGGCATTTGGACAATGCCCTTAATAACACACTTTAACTTCTGGTCAGCCCTGAAGTGATCAGGCAGTTGGACTCAATGATGGTTGTAGGTCCCTTCCAACTGAAAATATTCTACTCTACTCTACTCTACTCTACTCTACTCTACTCCTACCCCTACCCCTATCCCTATCCCTATCCTATCACTGGTTCTTGACTAACTGTAAAATGATGTAATGTGGGGTGATGGAGAATTTGGGTAGAAGACTCCTGACTCCAGCTATGAGAGACTCTGAAACTGGCAACTGGCTGCTCTTCTCAGGGAGTCTTGTCTGTCTTCTCCATACTCCTGCTGTGGGTGTGTGATCTCTCATAAAGAACAAACTTTAACTTTTTTTTGTTTCAGAACTTTTTCCACAACCTCATGAGCCACATGGCTTTCATGGAAACATTTTCCAAGAAAGTGACTCCATCCATCCTACAAAGGAGAGAGGAATTCTGGAGAGAGCTGGTGAATGAAGTCAAGTTGCTAGAGCAGAAGGCCTGCCAATATGGTATACACTTAGAGACCTTGTTGAAGGTAATGAGTCAAGAGAAACCCAGAGTAAAAGTTGGAGGGAAGAAGAATAATTGTCTCTAGGGGAACCCTTTCTGCACCAGTGATTCTTTGGCTAGTAGTTGTCCTTTCCTATCTCCATTGGATGGCAACAATCTATTACTTGGTCTGTGTGTCAGTAAACTGTTTTTTTTCCTTTAAAACCTATGAAAGTGGACATTTCAACCTATTACTCTGACAGGGGTGGGACTTTATGATTTCTTGCAGTAATATTTGAGTGCCTGGACTGAAAGGAGAGCTCTTTAAGGCTCAAAAATACCAGCATCACTTTAAAATAAAACCTAAAAATTGATCTTAAAATACCCCTAGAGAATAAAAAATTCAGTATACCATTTTAAAATAAGAAATCTTGAAGATATTCAAGAATGAATGAATTAATTCATCTGTAGTGAAATCATGTCTCACTTCAACATTTTCGTATTATTCACCTATTTTTGTGTTCTGTTTCATTAAATCAAGAGCTGCTGATGCTAGAATAAGTACTGAGTGCCTCAGTCTCGTGTAACAAAAATGCAGAGATAGATGTGTGCTGTGTTAATGATGCAACATATCTTTTAGGAATGGATGGAATTTGATGACGAATGCCTAGCTTTCAATAAGGAGTTAGAGGCACTTACCTCTATATTGCCTTCTGTGAATTTGGTTGAAGAAACAGAAGAAAGATTAATGGAAAGAATTGCACTTCTACAGGTATTTATGTGTTTGTCTCTCTGGTTTTCTTTGTGAATCTATAGAGCTGGCAATAAAATTAATTAGAACATGAGGAGAAGCTAGCTTGCAGGGCACTGTTTTCTTTGTGTCTTTGTGTGTGGATGCATGCTGAAAGCTTTCACGTTACATTTAAAAGTAGCAGAGGATTGGACTGCTGATTTCAACCAGGGGCTACAAGTTCATTGAAGTGGGAGTAATGACTGTAACTACTTTATAACTTGATCTTCAAATGCAAATATTTGGAAGAAGATGGTGTACATGGATCCAAAGGACAGCAGGGAGCCTTGGGGTTAACACAGAGCCACTTCTCTGTAATTCAAGAATCATTTTCATGCCATGATGGAAGAGGAGAATCTTGTGGAAGAGAAGAATCAACCCAGTGCCTTCAAATATCTGAACTCTTGGTTGCAATAGAAGGTTTGCCTTCTCTTGGAACCAGGTAGAGAGTAAACTACAGGTTTACCAGCTCCTTGTAAAATCTTGAGCATTCAAAATGGGGTGGCCTGATTTCTGTCTGACCAAAGAGAATAAAATTCCTTTAGGATAAAATGGCAAGTAGGCTCCTGGTTTGTTCCCAGTTTCATCCCTGTTGGCAGAGTTACACCTTTATTTAGAATATCAAGTCCAGTTGGAAACATTTTACCTATGTTTTAATCACATATAAATGTAAGGATATAAAAACAGCCTTTATGGTTGTTTAATAAAAATAAGGAGAAATAGAGTTCAATAAACTTAGTGATGTATCCTCAGAGTGCTCTGCATTCCTCACAGCTCTGACCTTTCTTCGTCTTCAGAGGACCCACTCTATTAGAAATTACTGAATTAATGAGCCTATGGGTCTATATTGAGTCCAATTTGATATTTAGATTTGTAGACTATAAAGGCAAAAATGACTACTGTGATTTAATCTAGCTGACTGCATGAAAGAGATCATTGGACATTCCCAGAAATTTCTGAGCTACAGTAAAGCTTTTGAAATAAATCTACAGTAGGTATTTACAGTCACAGTGGCTCTCTGGTGCTTTGGATGCCTGTCACACTGAGACAGGAGACATATAATATTTGCACAGCCATTGATTGTGAGGTTGCCTGTTTTAAGTTTTGGGGTTTTTTTAACTTGCTCTTTGCTCTTAAGCCTCTATTTGTCTTTAAAGATGTCAGAAACAAAGTAGTAAGACTTTAGAAGATGCTTTTGGGGTGAGTCCTAGCACTGGACCTTCACAGTTTCAAGGACAGAGTAGAACAAAATTCACTGGGGCTTAATTTTTGTCAGAGAAATATCCGTATTAATAATAAATGTTGTACATGTCCTTTCTGCCTGGAGAGAAGTGAGACACTTGCACATCATAAAATTACTCCATTCTGCCTTCTCCCTGGGACTGATCTACTTCCTGGGGGTTTTTTTTTGTTTTTTTCCCTTTTGTCATTTTGAACTTCCAGTGAAGGTAAAATCATGCTTTGTTTTTATTCACCTGTCTAATCAAACCAGACCAATCCCATGTCTTTCTCTTAATATCTTCACTGTTCACTCTTCTTTCCTCCCTGCTACCGTTATTCAATAATTATCCCAACAACTTCCTTCAAAACAGTGGTAATATTTTTTAAATAGGATAGAGCCAGAAGGTTCTCTAAGGACAGGAGCTCGATAGCTTTCTTCTGGGGACAGTCATATGTTTGAACAATGCAGCCAGATCTGATAAGGACGTTCATCCATAGCCTGAGGTTTACATATGTTGAAAAAGTCCTTCAAGTCATAGCACAGTCATTCTGATAATGTGTGAAATTATGTTGAGATCTGTCTTGATCTATCCAGAGGAAACAACAAAAAATCTCTGTCCTTTTTACATGTAATAAAGTACAGTTTCTTCTGTTTGGAAAATAAAATACATGACAGAGGAAAGCTGAGATTAAGATGTTAGAATAAATGGTAGGTGTTTTGCTAACTGTGTTCTCAGTTTTTAAAATATTTTAAAATATTATGTCATATGCAACTTCCCATTTTCTGATAGCAAATCAAAAGCAGCGTTGATGGAAAGCATGCCAGGCTGTACCAGATGGTGAAAGAAGGGAAGAAATTGCAGACTGCTGTGAGTTGTCCAGAAATAAGAAGCCAGATCAGGAAGATGGAAGAGCAGTGGTTGTCCTTAACCAAAAAAGTTGGCCAGGAACTATACCGACTTCAGACATTACTCAAACTCTTGGTCAGGTGGGTATAACTCAGAAAGCAATTAGAGATATCACCTAGAAATTTTTTTTCTGACCATCTATAGATGTGTTTTCTGAAATATGACAGTGAATTAGTAAATAACATCACTCTTAACAACTTAAAAAATGAGAAGAAAAAAGCAGTGGTGATCAGAAAAGTGTCCCTTTATTACACAGCTGATCTTCTCTCACTGTGTAGACAAGTGCTTCACTTCCTGCTTACTTTTGTAGGAACAATGTTTTGATTGCTGCCATTGCAAAGTCAGTGCATCTAGGTGACAGTTAGCTGCATTGTGCTGCAGTTTGTACCTTGGAAGTGTTAACAGAAGCTCTGATCATGCTGCCCTAAGCATTTTGTCCTGCTATGAATGCAAGCTAGCCTTGGTTCCCATGCAAAGGCATAATGTGCCTGTCTCTGCATGTACATCATCCACCTTACAAACATTCAAAACCTGGCTGGAATGCTGCCCCAGCTGGTGTTCTGAAACTGTCCGAAGGGGGAAGAACCCAAGTGTGCTCAATGCCTTCATGTGGCCCAAGCCAACTGTCAATGCAGTCCTGGCAGTCAGATGGAGACAGTCTGGGGCTCTACAGCCCAGCCCACCAGCTGAGGCACCAAGCTCAGCTCTCCATGCACCTGGTCTTTGTGCTCTGAGCTCAAGCTGGCTGGACCCATAGTGTGGGCAGAGCATGCCAGTGTTTGTTGGTATTTACCACTGCTCTGTATTCTGCACTACATCTTACAGTATGCACAATCTCCTCTGGTGGTTTTGACCTCTAGCCAAGCTCTTTTCATCCATGCGAGCTTGTCCTAGCAACTGCTGGGTGGATACAGAAAGAGGAGGTTCGCAGGGGGAGCAGACCAGCTGAAAAGAGCTGATAGGAACAGTCTTGTGTGTACCTCCAGCAGAACTGCTGTGTTGCACATTGATCCATGCTGTAGCCATACTTCTGCAGGGTTATGCAGCAGGATAGGTGCCAGAATAGCACATGCCTCCTCACAGAGAGGAAGACAAGTTGGAGGGTGAGAAATGTATCCTCAGCTCAGCTAGGAGATGTATGTTTGTGTGTTTTCTCCTTGTAGCTACAACAGAGACTCGGAGGAATTAATGAAATGGCTGGATTCTGCTCAGCAGAGAATGAAGTTTTGGAACGAGCAGTCTCTCAACGTGTCACAAGATCTTCCCACCATCAGGGATAACATCAACAGCTTGTGTGTAAGTCAATTCTCCTGCCAGGCTTAGATGACACATTGTGGTTTCTGGTGAAAATTACCCTTTTGAGTGTTTTTTTATTTGTCAAGACTCAGCAGCTGCCCACAGAATATAGCACTGAATGGCAGTGTGCCCCAAAGCCACCCCTTTGTCTGAGTGGGGAATCATGGGGTTGGGAGGCTACCAAAGACCTTCCTTCAGGTAGCAAGGCCAGCCAGAGTGCATAAATCAGAATGGAATCCTCTCGTAATAAGCTCTCAACTGCAACATGTCACAGCCCAGCCAGGATCTCTTATGCACCTGCAGTGTAATAGCATGGCTTCTGTCTTGCTTCTGGTGCCAAATACCAGATAGAGGAGTTCAACCAAGCTGATGGGCTACTCACCAACTGAATCTGGAGTGCGGCCTCAGGGAGCAGGGGTGAAGGTATTGGTGCAATGAAGATGGTGAGCCAAACTCAGGGAAGAGAATCATGCTGAATTGCATTTCATGTCTTTGCCTGCCCCCTGGTGCTGTGTTCCTGGTGCATAGCTAGGAGGTTCAGTGCCAAGGTGAGGCCTGACAGAGGGAGTCTTGCACAGTGGGAAAGCAAAACATCATGAAGGTTGGACTGGTAGGTGTGAGCTGGCCAGAGGCTTAAGGACTGGGGGACTGGGGCCGCTCTCTGGACCACTGTGTGAAGTGGGGGTGGGGATATCCACAATCCCTGTAGGGCAAAAGGTGGTATTCAGCATTGCACCAAGCTGGGCAGAAAAAGGCCTTACCTGCTGCTACAATATGTTGAGTTTAAGTTTTCTGAACTTCACAAACTTGCTAAAATCTGTTGAGGCACTTCATCCTGTGACTGAAAATCTGGTTTGTCTTCTTTATTTAAATAGATACATATTTACCCTCTCTTAAATTTCTCCTATGCACCTCAGACATTCTCTAAGGAAGTTGATGAAAAATCTTCCCTGAAGTCATCTGTGGTGAGCACTGCCAACCAGCTTTTTCACTTGAAGCAAGCTGATACTGCAGCACTTAGGTCATCTTTGGCAAAGTTTGAGCAAAAATGGGGAGAACTGATCATACAGCTCCCAGCCATCCAAGAAAAGCTTCACCAGGTGAGGAGAAACTCTGATGCCATCTCTCAGTTTGAGATAAATACTTGGTTTAAAATGTTGCTGCTGGGATTCAGTTGGCTGCTCCATAAGGGCTGCAAAGCACCTGTTTCCTAATTAGGTGTCTGTTTTGCTTTCAGAATATCCCCAATATTGTAACTGCAGTTCAATTATTGCAGTGTTCTCCCTGGACTGTTTGTCACATATCTATCATCTTTACAGTTCTATATGAAAGTCTATTACAATTAGAAATAATTTTATTTCAAATTTCTGAATTCTCAAGCTTTTCTTAAGTCATATGCCTCTCTGAAGCACAGGGCTCAGTTCAAATTCATACCCCCATAATTGCAATTACAGTGCCTGAGCCTTTCTAAAAATACAGATGTCATCTTCCTTGATTTTTCTAACTAGCAGAGTGTAAAGGATTCATTATATGCTTTACCCCCAGCTTCAGATGGAAAAACTTTCATCACGGGAAGCTATTGCTGAACTAATGACCTGGCTGAACCATGTGGAACAACAGCAGGAACATGAGGAGCCAATAAATTTACAACATAGTGCTGGCCAAGTCAGAAGCCTCCTTCGGAAGTACAAGGTAAATAGGAAGCTGTAAGTCCAGGCCTTCTGTAAGGTGTTTGGCTGTAACAAGGGTGGAAAGAGCCTACAGGCTATCATATTCTTTCCTTGCTCTTGGGAGGGTTCCTTAAACATTCTTAAAGGTGTCTTAAAATCTTCCTTTACAAAAACATTTTGCTTCCATGCCACACAAGACACTGCCTGCCCTGCAATACAGCTCCTGCCTGCTGTGCTATAGTCTCCTTTTTCTCACACTGCCCCACCTGTTTTGCTTGTTATCTCTCTCTTACATTTAGATTATAAAAAGTGTTGGACAGAAAAGCTTTGCTTCCTTAGGAAGATAGACTCTGTGCTGGTGCTGTGGTTTAGTCTGCCTTTTCAACAAGGAATACCTCGTAAATTTGGAGCTCCATAGCCAAGATCCACTTAACTAGAGAACAGGTTTTTTGAATGTTTCATTGAAAGAGAGGACCTGCTAGGGAGGAGGGACAAGATGAACATCCCTGCAGAGAGAGAGGCTGCAGCAGGCTCTTGGCTCTGTTCAGATGCTAAAGTGCCAATGGCAGAGGCCGATTGCCCCAGGCACAGGAAGGATTCAAGCCATTCTTGTGCATCCATAGATGCCAGGGAGCCCAACCTATGGGCACAAATCCCTACAGAGCCATATTTTGCTCTGCCCTTGAAGAGCTACTGAGCAGTGCTCTGGACTGACAGTTCTTAGTCTACAGCAGCAGTTCTCAGGCACTTTGGTACTGCACATAAGACAAGTGCCAACATAAGCATTTCTTTCAAAATGCCTTTGTATAGCAGATATATAACATTTGGGTCTATATCAATTGGATCTGGAAGTTGGAACATGTTGGCGAAGTGCTGTTTTTAACCCTTTGGATCAGTTTGTACATCTGCCTTCTGCACTTGTGAGCAATGGGGGAATGAGTATGCTGAGATGAAAACATATGTATGAGGGTCATAAATTCCTACAGGGGAGCAGCTATGGATTCAGTATCTCTACTGTGGCATTCCCTGGTGGCTTTATTCTGGGTTCTGCTAGATATAATGAGGAGCCCTTTCCTCCCCTCTTCTCCTAGGACCTTCTGAAGTAAAGAGGTATTTCCTTAGGTTATTCTCACTTCATGTGTAGCTTCTCACTCCTCTCCGTGGGCAAGGACACTGGTGCTGGAGGACACTTTTTCCTCCCAGGTATTCTGACATTCTATTCTGATACCAGATATCTTGGTAAAGGAGCACAAGCTCCTGTCTGCACTTGTGTGTGAGTTGCAGAAGTGTAGGAGGGCCTCTGTCTTAGCCTAATCTGGGCCCATGGCAGTGTGATGACATTGTCCAATGGATAAAGTACTGGGTCTGGTATCCCTAGGTTTTATTCTCTGTTCTGGCACTAGCCTGTTCTTACCTTGAGCTACCTACAGAATAACTGAGAATTACTCCTACAGCAGGACCTCTTTCAGAAGAATATTTTAGGCCATGGTTCAGAATAAGCCATGACTGTCCCATAACTATGCCTTGAAGCAGCATTGGAACTGGTCAGATTAAAACTGCCAAACTATTTGTTTTACATTTTTGTTCTTTCTTTCTTTTTTTTTCCCCTCCAGGAATATATGATGGAAATGAACTTTAAACAGTGGATGGTAGATTTTGTTAACCAGTCGCTCTTGCAGATGAGCACTTGTGATGTGGAAAGCAAGCGCTATGAAAGGACAGAATTTGCTGAGTGTCTTGGAGAGTTGAACCTGCGGTGGCACAGGCTGCAGGCGTCTCTGAACAGAAAGGTTTGATAGAGTTCTCATTGATTTCTCTCTCACAACTCTGATCTTGCTCGTGCTGGTGCTCTGTATTTTGTAAGCAGCCTTTTTTCATCGAGTCTGGAAACACTGCTGAACACAGTGAGATTCTCTGCTGTCTGTCCATCCTGCTGTCTCATGGGAGTGGTCTCATAGCACGTCTATCAGGTGGTAGGCAGACATCCAAACCTCAGCAAGGTCATGGGAATTAGAAATAGGGATATAGTAAGCTACCACCCATTTTCCTGTTGTAGCAGTTGGATTGCCAATAAAAGTGTTAAGTAAGTATTGTTGATAGCCATATTCAGACAGGGACATATGACCCTGCTGGAAAAGGCACAGAGGGGATTAGTTGTCAGCCCTGCTCCAGCCCTCCTGGGTCACTGGAAGTGGGTTACTCTGTGTCTGTGTCCTCCTTCTGCAGTAATTAAATATGCTTTCCCAATGGAGTGCTTTGAAGATCAGCAGCTGATAGGCAAATTCTACATGTAAAGTATACCAGCTCATCGTCTATGTTTCTCTGTAGAAAATGTGTTTCAGGCAGTACCTTAGAACTACTTTATTCTAATGAGGCTAGAAATAAGAATTAGATCAAGAATTAGATGCTACTGCCTGTGTGCCCCAGTGCCCAGAAAAGCTAGTGTGACTCACGCACCATGGAAAAGACCAGGGAAAGGGTAGCATCCCAAAATGCAAACAGGAGGCTGCTGGAATGAATCACTCTACTAGCACATACCTCTTTTATCTCTGCTTCTCTCCCAAAATCACAGGGTTTTGAGAAAATCTGTCCTCCCTGAATCCAGATACAAAGAGACCACTGATCAAACAGAAAATTCCCAATTTTTTCTGATCCAGAAAGTCTTCCGAAGCATTTTCAAGTGGAAAATTGAGTTCCTGCACAATTTAAATTTCAATTTCATGGAGGAACCAACTTCTCTAAGCATTTTCAAGAAATTTCATTCTAGGATTTAACGGATCCTCAGGGCCAAGATTGAAGATAAGAGACTTGAGGTCCCTCGCTTATCAGTAACTTTGGTGGTGGTTTTTAAGCAGAATGAGGTTTTCAGACTCCATATAAATGTGTCCATGTAGCCTAGGGTCCCCCAACTTGTCAGATCCTCCGGCTGCCAGCTCCAGAACCCACACTGCTTTGTTTTCTTGCCAGGGAAAAGGTCAGATCCTGAAGAGTCAGCAAAATTTTTTAGCTTTTACTTGCAAAATATTTTCTCTAAATAATATTTTTAATATAAATATTGTCATCTCAAATTTCATCATGGAAAGGGGAGCCCTGTTTTCTGCACACCTCTAGGGTTAAGTAAGTTAAAACAGTTCTGTAACTTTCAGATACAAGACCTGCAAGATGTTTTGGAGGATATTACTGAAAATGAGAACAAAGCACAGACTCTACGCAAGTGGTTGGAAGCTCAGAGTGATCGACTGAGATCTTTACAAACCCCAGCAAGTCTGATCTCTGCACAGAACACATTAGATGATTGCACGGTAAAGTATTCTATGTGTTATTATTATAAAAACATATTTAGCACTTTGCTGAATTCAGATTAAAGAACTGCACAGATTTTAACAGAAAAAATATGAAGGACATTGCCATTTCCTAGAAGAATACTACAATGTAGTTTTAATTAAAGTGTGTTAGGTTCAGGTGATAAAGAGCCAGATCCACTTTTAATATGAATTGCTATTTTTGGGGGTTTTTTTTCCTCAAATTGAAGATGCATCTGCTGTTGTTCCATGGTATTTAGAGCGTTGTGCAGCAATATTGTAGATCTTACACTGAGATGCTTCCAAAAGAAGTAGTTCTCAGTTCAGCACAGCCATGGCAAAAGCTGTCAATTCCATTAGTTTGAAGGGCTCTGGTGTGGAAGTGTTGTGGACACTACACCGTTCCATTTGGAAAAGTAGCAACTCCTGCCCTAGAATGTAGTCTCTCTGCACCAGCCTTGATAATCTGGGTGTCCTTTGGTTTTGTTGTGTTTATCTAGGCATCGGCTCCCTCAAAGTTAGTACAGGTGCAGCCAGCTAGTAATTGTCTCCTATTACTCTGACAGTCTGCTGTTTTCATTCAGTGCAGTACTCCGTCTCTATATTTTAACATGGAATATTTGTTCTTTCATTGCCATGGTTACGTGTCTCTCCCATATAGTAGGCTGCTTTTATTGCCTAGAGTGCTCTGTTACACACAAAGTTACTTGTCTCTCTGAAGCACTCTGAAATCTATGGAGAGGCCAGAATGGAAGAAAGGCACAGGGTATCTGACTAAAACACTAACATGCTCACAGCAAGGTACAGTGCTAGGATGTGGGTGGCTAAAATGTTTCATTAAAATTAATTTGCTCAATAAAAATGTTTTGGGGACAGTAAGTAGGGGGGTAAAAAGGTCGTGGCTTCAAGTGTAGTGTTGTAGGAAAATGTTATGGTCCATTGTACGTGTGGGTATTTCTTCATGTTGTGAATAACTTACTGCTGAGCTTTCCCCAACATGTCAAGACTCATTTATAATCTTGCTGATTTTGTTGGAGGGGGAATTTATTCTCCTAGGCATCTCCATTGATTCCAATGGGGTTTCTCACATGGCAGAAACCCTCTGACTAAGAGGGCAAGCTAAAAATAACTTCCTAGGAGTTGTTGGGATGCCAGGGACTCTCATATTGCAAAACCAGTTCCTATCTTACCTTTGTCTGCTGGAGCAGAAGAGGGCCTTAATGCTAACGTGCCCAAGGAAAAGTTCAACTGTATTAACAGAAAAACTTTTTGAGGTACAAAGAGACCTGCGTGGTGGCTGAGGAATTAGGTCCTGATGATTTCCTTCCCAACCTTGATGTCCAGTGCTCATGCTGACACTAAATGGACTGATTCTAGCTCAACCTGCAGGAGACTGTCTAAAGTAGCCACTGTCATTTTTAATTCCTGTAAAGCAGTTCTTTTGTATCACAGTTGAAATGGTGGTAGTGTTGCATGGCTGAAGAATTACACAGAATTGGTTTTAAAGAAGGAATGTTTGTCTAAGCTCCTCACACAGAAGGTTTTTGCTATGGTCTCATTAAAATATTTTTTTTCTTTTTTCATTTAGGAGCTAGAAAATCAACTCACAACTAAATCCAAAACTCTTGATGAGCTCAAAGAGAGTTTGGCTTTGAATGGTAGTATAGAACAAACCCCAGAAGCTCTGTCTGCTCTTGGGATAGCTGAGCTGTGTGAAATGGTGGACAACATTGTAAGCCAGGTAAAATCTTTGTTTGCATTCAGATTTCCTCCAGTACATATTCTTAACACCAGTGTTATTAATCATCTTCATGATACAACAAGAGCTGGTACGAAAAAGATGCAATGTATTCCTTAGTCTTCACTTTCATAAGAACTTCCTTTTAAGTCTTCACCTTAATGGTGATGTACTCTAGATGACCCTGCTCTGGCAGGGGGGGTGGACTAGATGATCTTTCGAGGTCCCTTCCAACCCCTTAGATTCTGTGATTCTGTGTGATTCTGTAATGCAAATTCATGGGAGACTGCTCTCAGCAGAGCCAGGCTGTGATTTCAAATATAGTTCTAAGGAGATGTGATACCTTGATTGTGTTGTCCGTAGGTTGATCTCAAGACTGTGAGTCTGTGGCCAAGACGTTTCACAAACATGATGTCTTTCCATCTTCCTTGTGTGGGCAGTAATTAGCTGCAGGCTATGAAAAGCAATTAGAGATTCCTCCCACCTATACCATGATTCAGATAAGAATAGGGATGATTAATCCATCTATTCCTGCATGCTTGGAACTAGGGATACTAGAATACCTCCATGCAGCCTATTTAATGTTCACTATGGTGTAGAAAATCTTCGTCATCTTCCATTGTTGGATGCGTAATCAGTACTGAAATCTGGCATCTGGCTTTGCCAGGTCCCATGGAGATGTGCTTGTTTGCTTGCCTGGTTTTCATGCTCTTCACAAGGCATCTGGTACTGGCGTGACTGAAAATAGATATTGAACTAGGTGAATGTTTGAATGTTTTGTCTAACCCAGGACATGCCTTATGTACTTACCTGATACAGAAGGATAAAAATGACAAGTCACACTGAAGGAGGACTGGGGGTTTGTGTTTGCAACTTGTAGGAGTATGTGGCAAATCTTGCCCCCGTATAGATTAAGCAACTGTAATAATCAAAGAGACATAGAAAACAAGGAGGATATCCATCATTTAATTTTATATAAGAATCCTAAAGTTCCTAGGCTGTGATTCAGGTGGGCTTGCATTATTACAGCACAACAGCACAAGAGGGATGACAGCTCTCCACAGTATTGTAGTACCATCTTCTTCCATACAAAACAATTTCTGTTCAAATTTTCATTAAAAGGAAACTTGATCTCTGGATCAAACTGTCTGCTTCCTAAGAAGACTAAAGCTCTCATCTTCCTCCCACTTCAGGTTGATTTTGGCAGGAAGGAGTAAGCTGTTCATTATTTCAGTGCTTTTCACTTTTTGGGGGGTTCTGGAGTTGTGTCTGACGGAATAGTGCTACCTTGAACTCCGATTGAATTCTTATACTTCACTCTAAATACTGTTGACTGTTTGGTTTGAAGCCTGCACAATTCCTTACCATGCAGGAAAATACTCCACCTTGTAAAATTCTTGTGGATTGTCATGGAGTGAGCATTGAGCTTGGATTTTTAAGTCAGTTTAAAGGTGATTTCTATGTCAGGACTACCCAAGAAATGGTAACAAAAGTGGTTCATTTGCAGGTTGCGCAGTTAAAGACCTCAATGCAGTCAATACTGGAGCAGTGGAGAGTATATGATGAAGCTTATGCAGAAGTCAGCCTGATGACAACAAGATATTTGTACTGCATAGACCAGTGCAAACCTTCTGTGATGTCACTGGAAGCTTTGAAGAAACAGATCAAAACTCTCCAGGTAAATCTACTGCAGCTGTCTTTTTCTGTTCTTACTTCTGTGCCTTTAAATAAACAGATGAACAAACTCCACTGGAAAAAGACAGAAAAATTTATCTGAGC
Source organism: Aegotheles bennettii (assembly GCA_013398125.1). Lineage (NCBI taxonomy): Eukaryota > Metazoa > Chordata > Aves > Caprimulgiformes > Aegothelidae > Aegotheles > Aegotheles bennettii. The sequence goes on from VZRW01000777.1 coordinate 22,252, forward strand.
AATTTCCTCTTTACTATAGTGCCATTGAGGTCAGTGGGATATATGTATTATTTTTTTACCTCCAGAATCACTGAGGACTATTTTTAGACTTTGTACTTTATTTACTACATAAGTTCAACTTCGGTGCTGTTTAGGTACCAAGGTTCAAGAGAGAAGCAGAGGTCAGCTGCTACCATATCTGCCTAAAAGAGCCTCCATTTTGAGTTGCAAAGATCCCTTGATGTTTTAGTCTTCTGCACTTGCTGGAAGGCATCCCCACATGAAGCACCAGATCTTCATGCTCCCTTGCTCTACAGGGTCCAGATGGACATGTGCCTTCCACCACCATCCGTCACACTAATGTCTTCTCAGTCTGTGTGTAATCCACATGGACTGCAGGAAGTTTGGCTGAAAATACAGTTGACAAAAGAAAACCTAATGCCATCGCTGTTTGTGTTTGCCTAAAGGTTGCTCACCATTCAGGTGAAAGATTTTTTTTTTGGCTCATTGGTCAAAAGGAAATTTGCCCCTTCACTTGCACTTCCCAGGGAAATGCCCTGCCATAGGCTGTAGCATAAGCTGGAAGGAGATGCCTGTGCGTTGATGCTGGGACTAGGTGCAGAAATGGAGGGGATCTGGGAGAACATGGGCCAAAGAACCATGTGTCTAGATCCATGATTGGAATGCTCCCTTTGGGGTACTGTGTCCCAGCCACTGTGCCAGTGACCACTGGCACATTCAGCATTAAAGCATCTTTCCACATATAAACAGTACTGGAGTGAAGGTCCAGGACGCAGGATTTCCCTTCCCAAAAGCTGTGGCTTGGCTTGGGTGGGTGCAGCACCTCTGAGGCAGAACAGGGGGATCCCCAAGCCTGACATTTTTGATTTCTCCAGGGCAAAGTCACTGTTCAGTCACCCTCCAGAGAGCGGGAGTTCCCTGTGCAGCCTCTTGAATGAGACTGAGCATAAATGTCATGTGGAAATGCTCTGGATTATCCTGCTACTCTGTTTGGCTATTAGTGACTAAGTAGGGCACCTAGAGCAGGCAGCCAGGCTGGTCCCAGCTCTGAATGTTTTACAGCTACAGCTAGAATCCCCTTGCCTGGCTTTAAACAAGTATTGAAAGGCTGTGTGAACACTCTCCATTTTAGTGTAAATAAGGCCTGTTTTCAATTTATTTTCAGTTTATATCAGAAATGGTGTGGCCTGCACTGAGGCTGTAAATCCCTGAATAAGCACTTTACACCCTCACATGGGGACACGTAATAAATGGAAGTCACTGGGCACCTTCTTACCTCCTTCCTTCCATCCACCTGTTTCTTTTTAATCTGGATCACTTCACAGATATGATCCATGGCAGGGTTCTGCAATTGCCTGTACAAGGAGAAGGGACATGCAGGAACATGAGTTGTCAAGCCAACTGAAATGGTGGCTTAGAATAAAAACATTTTTGGTTTCTAGCAAATTGATTTATAATCAGTTCAAGGCTGTAGGTTTGTCAAATGAGCTGTTTCTTTAAAAACAAAGAAATTAACTCAGTTTAAAATAGGCCTCCTGAATGATTTTTTAATTTGGACCATTTCACCTCTCTTTTAGCTTTCTAATTTTTAGGATCAGGTATTACATTTTTCACAAACACTTTAATCTGTGCAAACACGTGGCATTGTTGCTACCCTATCCCTACCAATCTAGAGGGGAAGCCATACTTGGGTTGTTCACTTCCACAACTAATTGCAATAATCCATTTTGCAGTCTCTTCAAGATGAATCAGAGAACAGTGAAGAAAGTTGGGCCAAGCTCCAGGCTGCTGCCAGTAACCTGGAGAAGAACTGTTCCCCTTCCTTTGCAGAGATTATTGAACAGAAGTGTCTGGAGGCACGCACTAGGTAAGCTTGTGAAAAAGACTCCCAGTTATTAGTACAAGTCCTGCTGAGGCAATGTCTGTCACATTTTTGTATCTATACTAATACCACTCATCTGTCTGAGGGTACATGTGTGAGTACAGGAGGAGTAGCTGATATTACCTTTATTGCAATGGACCACAGAGCACAAAATGATGCTGTGTCAATGGGCTTTCGTTAACGTGTATGAATGCAAAGAAACTCCCACAGGAATCCTACACCAAGTTATATTCTGGAGGAGAATCTACTAGGAAAATGCTTTTATCCTTTGATATGTTGGCAGGTGGAACTCAGTAACTGGCAACATCACAGATCAACTGCGGGCAGCACAGGCGACCCTGCAGCTTTGGGAGCCCTATGATACTTTATGCACTGAGGCAGCAGCCAAGTTACACCAGCACAAAGAGCAGTGCAATCAGCTGTTGGATGCTCCCGTGCCTGAGGATAACATGATAGAAACCCTGACACAGAGGATACAGGATATAAAGGTACATGGATATGCTGCCTGGTACAAACCAGGGTTTATTTTTGAGAAACAAATCAAAAGAACCCCTTCTTCCTCCCTCTTTCCCCAAATCCAGTCAGTGGAAAACATAAAATCTGTGGGTTTTTTCCATTAATGGGCATATTTGTATTTCCTTTAAATACTTTTACCAGGTCCTGAGACCAAACCAAACTAGAGTTAGCATAGGATGAGAAGAGAGCAGAAGGAAGCAATCATAGAATCACAGAATGGTTTGGGTTGGAAGGGACCTTAAAGCTCATCCAGTCCCAAGCCCTCTGCCATGGGCAGGGACACCTCCCACCAGACCAGGTTGCTCCAAGCCCCATCCAACCTGGCCTTGAACACTTGCAGGGAGGGGGCATCCACAACTGTTCCTGGCAACCTGTGCCAGTGTCTCACCACCCTCACACTCGTATTCTATCTCTGCCCCTTTCTGCTCTATACAAAGAATCAGGCCTGTGTTGGAAAGAATCACTTATTTACTTTATGGGGCAGTGCATGGGAGGAGAGATAATAACTACTGTAACAATAGCTGGGGGGAAAAAAGCAGTTTTCCAGAACACCAGACCATCTTGAGCTCTTCTACACTCTTCAAATTTGTTTTATTTGGGTTTGGTACTTTTTTTGGCTGGGTCTGATAAATTCACAGATTTCTGAGCTCATTAGATTATTTTAAATGCTTCTGACTTTAGGCAAATGAGATCTCATGCTGAGACCACAGGGTACCTTTGATTCTTTCAGGCAGCAAAGCGGTCATTAGGTTCTGACATTTTTGGTTTCTTCAGATTGCAATAATAATCCTCATTTCAGGACAGAACAATGATTCATCCTGTTTTATGAACCTCTAGCCATGTATTGGGAAGAAGTCCAGAGTACTCCATTTTGCATGTGGCCAATTAAGAAACTTTACATTATGGGAAAGAGAACTCATCTATTTCTTCCTGTGGCAGAAACAACTGACAGCAGCAAAACTTAGGCAAAAAAAATTTCACTTTCTTCTGATCTGTTAATGGCATTGCATTTTCTGGAAATTTTGGGGAAGAGTTTTGCACCTACTAAGCAAGGCAGACCACTAGAGTGCCAGTAGCACTGCAGATCCTGTCCTGGGACGTGTGGGTAGGACACATGGAATTTATGGTGGTATTTCGAAAGTGGTGAGTTAGAAAAATGTGGATCATGATATGGCATATGGGTTACATGTATTTGAAAATACACATAGCATTACAAAACTGTATTTTAACCTCTAATCTTTTCATCTAGTGTATATTATGAAGGATTTTGGTTTTCTGGAACTCTGTCGACTTAATAAATAAAAATAAAGTCCTATATAGAGAGTAAGAAATCAAAATGGGTTATTTACTAATTGGCTGAAGTGGCAGTTTATAATATGACCTAGGAACTGAGAGCCATTTTGCTTTTTAGAGAAACATGTCTGCACTTTGCTATCAATCACAAGTATTTTATCATTACAGAAAAGACAGTAGGTAATTCCAGGGGCTTTTGTTGCTAAAAGTAAATGACAATTCTAGAAATAGGTAAATTTCATGATGACATATTGCCATTCCTTGTCCAGGTCACAAAAATAATCATGTACATTGAACGAGTATAAAATGACTCCTTTTGTTCTTGTACTGCCTTTAGAGTTTAAATTTATAGCATCATTTCTGTAGTAAAGGGGACCAAATAAAACCAGAACTATCGTCCATGCTCACTAAGGGACCCAGAGTACTGGTATGTTTGTAGCATTGTAGCATTTGTAATAATGTAGCATTTCTCATCTGCAGCACGGGCCAGTTTCTCCATCTGGTAGTGTAAATTCATTCTGTAGAGAGGGATATTCTGATTTGTCTCCCTAATCTCCTCTGTAGCAGTAGTATCCCACTGCCTGAAGTCACTGGTGTTCCACTGAACTTTGCCTTTCCCAGCACTGGAGTCAATGGGTGCAATTCCCATTATCCTGTGAGTAAAAGCTGAATTTGGCTTCCGGAGGAGATCAACAAAAAGAGCTTAGTTACAGCAACAAAAGATGCTAAATTAAAGTGGCACATGAATGATGATCTGATTCATCCGCTGACTTTTTTTTGTTTCCCTTTCTCTCATCAGAATTTACAACATGGCCTTCAAAACTTAGTAGGATGCCGTACCCAGATGTATTTGCTGGCTGATCAGATAAAAGAGGAGGCTGGGACAGCTGCACAAGCCATTCTGTTGGAGAAGCTGCAGCCGCTCCAGGCAGCATCCTATTTGGAAGAGATGTTGCAGGGGAAGTTAGAGGAATTTGAGGTATTATTTTAGTATTAAATTAGCTGTCAGTGTGATGTAACTTCTTCGCTAGAGCCCCGTATTTCTTGAATTGAAATGAAAAGCTTGACAGTATGATTCACTATGTAAAGAAATAATACATGAAGCCAGAGGGACAGATGAAGGAAAGGTTTCACCCTTCTTACCTGCTTGTGTTGCTCTAACAAGTCTTTGTAAGTGGAGCTATTACAGTCAAGCAGTACAGGACCCTCAGATGATTAAAAGTTAGGAAATATTTTTATTCTATAAACTTCGAAGTAAGTTGTGAACTTTTTCAGCTCTGCCTTGGAAGAAAGCCAAGGGCTTCAGTTTGCTTTGATAAGAATGCACAGAGTGTACCCAAAACCAAACAGAAAACTGTGCTCGTTTGATGTAAATTTGAAGACCAGATTCAAATCCCTGTTCAGGCAGAGTAGGGAAGGACCTGGATCCAGGTTTCCCCACATGATGCTCTTCTCACAGTAGTGCTATGGGATTGACTTCCCATCTGTGCAAGTATTCCTGTGAAAACTTCTAAGCAAATGTACTTCTGTACATTTACTGGTGTAAAACTAGTCTGCTCCTAAGAAAATGTCTGGGTTCAATTAATTGTTCTGTTCTAAAGTAAACCCAAATTCATCAAGAAATTTTCAGCCAGCTCTATGTATGACTCTGTCTACCAGCACAGTTCAATGGCTGGAAGCCAGATATCTTTGTGAAGATAACAGATTTCTCATATTCCCTGTGAACTTCTCACTCCATGAAAAATTTCATTTCTGGGTAGTCATTTTCTCTGGTGTAACCCTGTAGCATCACCACAAAACTGTCTCTCTACCCACACCAATTTATGCCATTCATTCCTTACAAAAACATTGCTGTTTCAGTGTTTTGAGAGATGTGGAGCTTAATTCTTGCAAGAAAAAAAGCTTCCCCAGTGCTTTTCTCCCTGACCCAAAGAAACCAACCTAGTGCATAAAAAAGTTGAATTCCAGCCCTAGTTATCTCTCCCCACAGAGCTCACATAACCTGCACAGCCTTGGCTGTAAGCGCATGGGAGCAGACCCTGTGTGTAGCTCAAAGGAAGCTCATTTTCACAAGTTTCTCCCTCTGATAAACTAAAAGTTTTGGTTTTCCAATTTCACAATAAATCAAACAGCCCAAAGCTACAAAAAAGTACTGCAGGTGCCCCTATTCCTTCCATATATATATGAATCTCTCAGGATTTAGAGATTCAGTTTCTTGCTCTCTGCTTTGGCTTAAATTTTCCCCCTACGCAGTGCAAAAACTGAAGAAGTTCAGTTAGTGAGTCATAAATGCATTGGAATTTGGACTTAACATGTTTGTTTTTCTGATGATACTGCTTATGCTCCTTTTTGTGTACTGAATATGTCTATTAAATCATAATTAATGTAAATATGCAATATTCACCCTAGTTCAATCTTTTACAACTGGAGGATTTCGAGAACTGCCTGGAAACGCTGGAGGGTTGTGTCAAGAATTGCACAGATGCCTTCGATAGTCTGTGTCTAGAGGGAAAAACAGACAACTCAGAATTGCTCACGGTATGTTTGGATTCCCAAGTACAAAAAGATACACACTCAGGATGTAAGTGTCTGTAGGATACCAGCTTTTGCCTCCTTCAAGCAACTCTGCGTCCTAAGTATCATAGTTACAACATTTCCATCAGAGTAACTATGATCTCATCCAAAACACAAAAAGCAATGATATAAGTTCATTAAAACTCTGGATATTCATTGCAGGCCAAATACCTGCATGGAGGGGAGGAAAATCACATAGATTTGGGGTTGATGGGACATCCTTTTCCCCAGCTTTGCTCAGGAGCTCCCCTGTTGCCTTCAACGAAGGCTACAAAGTAAATCTGCAAGTACCAGATCTTGAGTTGGTTCAGTGCTGTTGGGAAAAGGGGCCCTGTGCAAGGGAATAGTGACTTTTTTGTTTCCTATACTTGTTGGTGTTAACACAGAAACGTCAGGGGTTTTTGGGTCAGTATTTTTGATGCATAATGTTCAGGTGCTTCCTACAGAAAAGGCTTCTATATTTCTTTTAAATGAAAGAAAGGCAGTATTTTTTGCAATTAATGTATTTTTTTACTTCCAGAATAACACACTGGAGCTTGCTGCACTTTCTCCAAGCATAGAGAGTTTGAATGAAGCAAGCATTAAGCTGCCACTCAGCGACTTCACGCAGAAGAAAATGCAGAGCCTGACTCGGCAGTGGAGTCAGAAAACAGCAACTGCTCTGGAACGCTGCAGGTCTGAAATGCAAACAAAAAATCACTACTAACCATTTCCTTTATTGTGAGAAAAATCAAAACCAAATTAAAGTGTGGAAAGTCTTGCAATCTGTTCTCAGCTTTCTCGGGGGCTTTCCAAATTCAGTTCCTGCCCTTTCAACTAATTCCAGATTATTCAGTGGCTATTAGTATTCCAAGTCACTTGAAGCAAAAATCTGGATGTTCATAGATGAAGAAGGTAGCAAAGTGCCAAGCAAAACCCTACTGTGTTGGTATTGCTACCTATCATGTTAGACTGTGTGCAAACATACCCAGAAAAACAACCACCAAGACAACCATTTCTGATTATTGCTTTTGTTTTACAGTGTGCTTGAGGGAAATCAAAATGATGAGAAGAAATTCTTTCAAAAATGTGAAAACTGGATGAAATTCCTAGAAAAAATGAAAGAGGCCTTAAAAACAGATATTCCAGGGCGATTTGAAGAACTGCAAGAGCAACAGAGAGTATATGAGGTAAAGCTAAGACTGAAAATGGAAGCATCTTCTTGAATGGTCAAGGGAATTACTAGAAAATATTATGCCTTTTGAAATTACATCTGGGCAGAGTTTTACAGAGCATTTCACTGATATGAAATGTGGCCTTGTACTTATTCAGAGGAAAACTTCGAATTATGAAAATCCTTTTCCAAAATGGATGCATGCCTTTTTGCAGCGATAAGACATTTAAGAGTGTATCAAGTGTTGTGTCATGTAAGTCCCATATTTCTCCAACCCTGAGGTTGAACAGGCCTGTCTGCCTGTCCTACACTGCTGAAGCCTGTGGCCTGTGGCAACTAGCTGGGCAGTTTGCTTGTGATCTGGCAGGAACCTTACCAGTTTCTGGAAGGACTGCATTTAAAACAAAATGTTTTCACAGCATATTTCCATTTTGACCAGTTGTTAGATTTTGGTGGAAATCTGTGTCACTGGCATTTTTCCAAACACTTACTGCGTGTTACAGAGGGAGATGATGCTTCACATGTGTATGACATTGTCCATTCAGAGAAGAAGGTACATTGCATGCTAGCAGTAGCATGTGAATGCAATTCTAAACCAAGTGTCTATCTATAGACTTTTTCTAGTGGCAGGGGAATGGAAAAACAACCAAAATACAGTAAAAAAAAAATATGTGGTAAATGCTAAACATCATAAACTGTTAAGGTGGACTTTGTGCTGCCACAGTGGACTAGAGCTTCATTCTACCCATAAGTACTGCTGCTGAGTCCACAGGGTGTTACATCTCTGCATGTTAGTGATATTCATTAGTGTCCACAGAAAGTTATTTTCTCTCTTAGATCTCTCCAATTCATTCGTTGCAATGAAATTATTTGTAGAATAAACTTTTGCTCATTGTGATAAAGAGTAAATTCACCCTTACATGTAGCTTTTTTTTATACCTTTTCTGTGGGTTTCTGCCTAGATTGTATTTCTCATTAATGAGTCTGGCAAACTTTGGCTTCAGACTACCTGTTACATACAGCTTCTGGTGGGTTCCCCTTTCACATATGTGCAAACTCCTCCTGGTATCCAAAAAGTGTGGAATCTTTTAGCATAGATTGGACACTAGCATTTAAAAATGATAGAGCTTTCAGCATTTAAAGTTAAATATATGCTGTCACTTGAGAGGAGCAGAACCAGCTTTCATAGCAAAGCTTGTTCAGTGAGTAGTTAAAACTGTTGTTCTCATGGTATTTTCAGATGCTGCAAACTGAGATTTCCATCAATCAGCAGACATTTAATTCCATCATAACAAAAGTTCTACTCTCCTTGGAATCCGGAGAAGCAGAGAAACGGTAATCTATTTGTTTTTCTCCCTAAGATCTTGGTAGTTCAGTGAATATGCTCTCTTCCTTGGAGTCAGCATTGAATCTTTGCTCTCTTGAGGATGTAAACCCAAATTCTTGACTGGGTTCACTCTTTAAATAACTCCCGGCACATTTTGCAAAAGTGTGAGGAGAAGCAATGAGAAAGAAACACAAGTGCCTTGACTACTGCATTTTAGACAGCAACTGGATGTTCCGGCTAATAAAAATAATTGCTCCTGGACAGGAGGCTTCCTTGTCTACTGCTACTCTGCAGTTGTTAAAACTGTAACAGTGGTTGAGAAGCTACCTTCTTACGGAGGGTAATGAGCATGCTGCATATGAAGGATCGTTTTCTTCTTCTTAGACCGCTCTACTTTTCAAAGTACAGAGGTGTGAGACTATTCATGTGGCCCCTGGCACACACAACAGAGCACTGAGTCATTGGCCATGCAACTCAAAAAATATGGTAGCTAAACCTGTTTTTTATCAGTATGATCTTACACTTTTCCCTTAATCAATGTGGAGAGAGAAGCAGCAAGTAATATTTGTAAGCAGATGCCTCAAGCATTTTTGCTGTGAAGATATTACTCCTCTCTACCAGAGCCTGCTGCTTCCAGAGGGTTGGTATGACAGGGTATGTGCTCCCCTCAGCCACCTCAGTGTGAAGTCCATAGTTTGGCTTAAAGCTGCCAGGGAAAGTAGAGCAAAACTACGCAAAGCTGCTGGATTTTTGTGTTGAAGATAGTCTCACAAACATAGGTGTTTGTATAAGAATTAATCTGGGGGCCGTGACCTCCTGCAGAGGAGCTGGAGCAGAATTGTTAGATAGGGGATGTTTTAGTCACTCCAGCTAGATCTGCTGCTACAACCAGGTTGTAGGCGAGACCAGAAGACTGCGTGAATGGGGTCAGTAGCAACACAGAGCCTTTTCACTTTGTAGTTAGGTCCCACTGCTATAGGATACAATGACAGTTGAACTCCTGCTTACAGCCTGGTAAAAGCACAGATCAATTTTGCAGCATAATCAGAGACCTTGTCTCATTTGCATTGACTTTCTTGTTCTTCAGAGAGCTGTTTAGTGCATATTATTTCTCTGATTGCTGTACTATATATGTTGCTATACCACAATAGCAAGAATGATTTGCATTATCCATTCTTGTATCATGCAAAAGGTTTTTTGCATTGCTTAAAAGGTGGAATACAGAGAGTAGGACTGAGCTTAGGGCTGCATAGACCTTTTTGCATAGGTTGGGTATTGTAACTGCAATATAATGTTGTAAATGGAAACCCATCACAATTATTGTGAAATGCAGCCTTGAGGTCAAAATACATTAACACTCAACACTTGTCGTTTTCAGAACGGAGTTTATTTCCAAGCTCACGTTGCTGAAAGAGCAGTGGCAAAATGTTATCCGGACGGTTCAGCAGAGGAAGAAAGATATCGATGGACTTGTTAGCCAGTGGCAGCTCTTCAAGAGTTCCCTGCGGAGTCTCAGCAGATTTCTTGATGATACAAACAGCTTCCTCAAAGCTATGAAGAGCCAGGACTGCTATAGCCTTTACCAGCTTAGAAATCTAATTCATGATTGCAAGGTACTGTATTTATTTCTCATAAGTCTAAAATATGTGGATTTTTTTCCAAGTGAAACAACTTCTGTCTAGTAAGGTAAAAAGCTTTAAAACCACATGCTTTTTGGGGAAAAACAATTGCTGACACTTCTTAGAGCTGAGCACAGATGAGCAAATGGTGACATTGTGAAAGGCTCATTCTACTAGGAAACTTTCTGGTCAAAATTGTCATTTAAGTGGCCTTGTATGCTTTAAAAATATTACTGATATGAACATGGAAATGCAGGGTGCTAGGAAAATTAGGCAGAAACCCTGGTCAGCAGATACCCTCTAGGTCTATGTGCATCTTATTGCCACGGTTGCTGCATGCAGGCCTTGCAGTTTGCTTGAAGGAAGCAGGCACGTATGCAGCAGGCCAGGACATGTGGGTTCTCTGTGGGCAGGGATGGGCAAGAGGTGCCAGGAGCAGAGAATAAAGCACTGGCAAGGGGATCACCCTGGAGTCACCACTCCAGGATGCACAGACAGGGCAGCAGTTCTTCAGGGCAGTTGAGTTCAGCATTTCCCATGTAGTGGAAAAAAGTATTTTCCTCTGTTAATTTTGGATATTTTGGTTTTCCATTTAATTATGCACCTCTTTTTTTATAAGAAAGTAAAAACAAACAGTGAACTTGATGATTGCTTAAGTCAATCTAATACCTTTCAAAAATATATTATTGAACACTGTCGGCATGGTCCAAGATTTTTTGTGTTCCCACACACCTAATGTTGATGGATTAACACATTACCAGTATCCCATATGGCACTTAACCTATTTATTTCATCTTTATTTTTACCTGCTGTGTAAAGATGATTTTCAGTAGATTTTAGAATTTAGTGCTCGTGCTTTTCTTTAGTGAGAAAAACCAGAAAGTCTTCTCTCTCCTACTCCAAATTGTCCTTCCCCACCTGCTGTTGTTTTACAGAAAGAAACAATTATATTATCTGCTTGTGGTATAGATCAATTTGTGTTGTAGGCAAATTATTATTGATGACTTCTTTCACTTGGAGTATGTCATGATTAACAGAGCTGTTATCTTTGAAAAAAATTGTCTTAGTTGTTGATGCTAGAGGTGCTAACAGAACTTAAACTGTTTTTTTATTCTGAATAACAACTGAATTTATATCTTTTTGTAATTGCTGCACTTCTACTCTATCGATTCAATCTGTGAAAAGCTATTGCAGAGTTTTATAAGTCAGAAGATCAGAAAGAATCTGATTTTTCTGAAATCAAAAAAGCAGATAAGAGAAGATCTATTTATTACTCTTTCATGAATGTGAAAAAGCTTGTGCCTTGAAACTGTCTTTATGAGCCTTCATTTCTTCCCAAGTGAAATGCCAGGAGTGTGCTTCTAAAGCTTGTGAAGAACAGCTTAGAAACTGATTTTTTTTTTTCTCTTAAAGAGTAAGGCAGTGATTTTTCAGAGATGGCAAGCCATGTACTCCTTAATCATTGATGTTGGGGAGAAGTTGCGCACTGTCTCTGACCCAGAGACCGACGCCGCTCTCCAGGAGGAGCTCAGCCAGTTACAGCAGAGGTGGGGGCACACCCAGGCCCAACTGGAGAAGAAGAAGATGCAGCTCAGCAGCACTGTACAGGTAGGTGATGCCCTCCCCAGGGAGGAGTGGCACCTGCTTCTCTGGCATTGGGTCTCAAGAGTCTCCCTGCCCTACTGTCCCCAGGGCTGAGCTCTGTAGCAACAAGGCAAATGCTGAGCTGCTGCTCAATGCAGAGAGGCTCTGAGGGAATTGCCTGTCACGTGCCATCAGGGCTTGTGGGAAGCTAAAATTGCAGTCCTCTGATTCACCAAAGGAAAATGGGGTTGGCATCCATTTGTTGCTACAATGGATGTTCCTGCTCCAATTGTTCTCATGCTCCCCATGGCCTGGAGCTCTCTCTTGCTTTGGGCTGTGAAGCCTGAGCTAAAATTTAGCTTAGAGGGAGTTAGCAAGACTTACTGATCCTCCTGTTGCACCTCTAAATAGAAGGGTAGGTCGTATTTATTTCTTTAGAGCAATAAATTTGCTTTCCTGACTAGATAGCACATAGGTATGTCTTAAAATTGAGTATTGTCATCAATACGATACCCCAGCCCCAGAACTATGCTAAGAGCCTCCCAGGTTGGACAAAACGAAATTAGCAGAAATGCTTTATAAGACAAACCTTAAATACAAGAGTGGGTGCAAGTTCTTTTGTGCCTGCACCAAATTCTTCTGGGTGGTACAGTGTATCAGAAAGATAATCCAGATAACCAGAGCACATGATTATTCATTTCAGTGGGTTGAAGATGCTATTTTGTAACATGTCCATGTGGTACAGTATGTCATGGCAAAGTATCTTAACCTTTCATAACTTCCTCCGGTCTTCTTGAGCAGAGTTGGGACTGCTGTGAAAAGGAAATCAAGGAACTAAAAAGCAGGCTGCAAGAGCTGAAGGAGAAAGTAAAAGATCCACTTCCAGTTGAACATGAAGAGCTCTACAAAGCCAAGGAACACATTAAGGTATTTAACAGCCGCATTGTATTTGAAGAGGTGTAGTCTTTGCACAACACCCGATCCCTGTAAAAGTTTTCCCTCTTACCTGCTCTTCACTGACACTCAATTTCTCTCCTTTATACCATCCTGATTGCTGCCAATCTGCAAAGTCCAGCTGACCAAGAAGATTATAAGAAAAGTAGTAGTGTTTGGATTTTTTTTTTCCTGCTTCTGCTCCCTTTCCACAGTCTGAATTTATAAAATAAGCAGTTCTTCAAACAAAAGGGAAAAATTCCCTGGTCTCAGCTCAGTTGGCTGCTGTCCTAATGGTTGAGTCTCCCTTTTTGTTTCCCAATATATTTTGGACAGGGAGCTCCTCAGGCAAGAGACCTTGTAAGTCTGCAAAGCACCATGCACACCTGTGGGATCTGAGAATAATTAAAGAGAAGGAAAATTAAGAGTAAGGGAGTGGCAAAAGCCCTTGCAGCCCATAGTGCACCATGAAAATTAAATGCCCAGGAAAGCATTTCCAAGGGATAGGAGACATTTTGTCTGGACTGGCCAGTCTTTCATCATCCTTTTATGAAGTGAATTGTTGACCTGTGTAGTGGGAACAAATAAGCTTATTAACGAGCCAAGGCTTTGAACTTATTATCAGCTGTCTGAAATCTTCTTTGTGAGTGCTGGCTGCCTTTCCCACAGCAGCAGTCTTGCCGTGGCCCTGAATTGTTTGTGTGATGGCAGCACACAGCTCCTGCCTCTTATTCCAATAAGAGAAATTCAGCCACAGAGGCGTCAGGGTCAGACAGTGCCACTGCACTTGCTTCTCTTGGGTATCACAGTATAATAAAATGAAGGACCAAATTGGCCTAGGGGAGAAAGGACCTCCTTTCCTCTCCTTGCATTTCACTCTTCTATGGAGTAAAGCTGTTTTTCTCTCAGGCCTGGGCCTTATACAAGGCTAGCCATGCCTCATGAAATTCCACTCTTAGCTCCATTAATGCAGGTATTCAACCCTTGTTAAGATACATGACTGCATGTATGCACACCTGTAGGGAGTAATTTGTTGTAAGCTCAGGTAAATTTTAGTCTCAGGCTTGTTTCTTTTTTTTTCCTCCAGTGCTGAATCAGATCAGATTTATTTTTTTTGTGTGATTTAGATAAGTGAGTGGATCAAAAAACCTGTGAAAGTGCTTGCAGGGCTTGGACCTGGAACACTTCTGATACAAAGACAATTTTTTCCCTTTAAAATGAGACATATTGGATCCTATTACTGTAAGGGTTTTTTTGCCAGAGGAGCCAGTGACGCTTCCCAGCAACTGCTTTGCAAACTGGGACCTGGGACCTTGGGCATAATCTCATGTTTCTCAGCTGCTTCAGTGGTGTCTCTGCTTTTTAGGTGATGATTTTAACACTGATAAAGAAAATGCATAACCCTGTGTTAAAGGGAGAGGGGAACACAGCAGAGGAGAGAGCACGTTTCTGTGACTGAGCACTTTAAATGTCCCATGTTTCTGGCAAACCTGTGGAATCATTCCTTAGAGAAGGGAACCGATTTTATTCTTTTAGCATTTAAATAAATACCTAAGATTGGAACAAATGCAGGTGGAAAGCAACTTGGTCAAGATAATAAAAAAGCAAATCTGAAGAAGCGGGCGGGTTCATTCCTGGATGTGGAGCCTCAGGCGCTGCCCTGGAGCACAGGGAGCTGAGGGGGGGCCCAGGCAGCTTTGGGCTGCTCCCCTCGAACCGCAGCGGCTCAGCCCCAGGACCTGGTGGGCTCCAGGTCAGGTCTGGGGGACCCGGGTCAGTCCTGGGGAGCCCATCCAGCCCTGCCGGCAGCGCCGCACAGGCGGCTGCACATTCCCCTCCTCTCCTCCCCCACAGGCCGGGCAGGGGATTAACGAGCAGGTTTGGAAAGCAGAGGAGCTTAGTGCCAAGGCTTGTTCTTGGTGCGTTTCCATGCAGGAGCTGGAGCAGTTGCTGGCGGAGTGGGCCCGCAGCATGAAGGAGGTGCAGGCCATGAAGGTGGAGCTGGCTCACTGCATCCTCACCGAGGACATGGTGGTGCTCCAGGAGCAGATCGAACATCTGCACAGGCAGTGGGAAGAGCTCTGCTTGCGAGTAAGTCTTCACCTCTCCTGGGGTAGCGGGATATCTCCTGGGATAACGGGATATTCCTGGAGGAAAGTATCTCCTGGGCTAGCGGGATATTCCTGGAGCCTGGCAGGAGAGGTTGGCAGAGGAGATCTCTTGGGGCTGGCTCACAGTCTTGGGTTGGGATGGGGCTTCTCCTGGTGCAGCTGGCCAGGGCTGGAATTTGTTGTTTCCTGGACACAAGCTGCTGAGATTTATTTGTTTTTGTTTAAAACCCTTTGTAACTAGTGAGTGCCTGAATTGCACAGAGCTCCAATGCAGCTATTTACTGCAATGGGTGGCTTTGTTCTGGGCTGCCAAAGGGAGGAAGGGGGGGAGAGAGGGATAAACACAGGAATTGCCTGAGGGCATGAAGCAGGGAAAGGAAGGGGGAGGTCTTTGCAATCTGATGTTTTAAAAAAATACCAGGAGAGTTGATAAAAAAAACTTAAATGTGTTTAAATACTGACTCCTTGGGTGTAAACACATTAGGAACTGACTTGTCTTTTCTTTAGCAGTACAATACTGAGAAACATTTGCATTCTTTGTGGTTAGTTGCTGTATTACATTTAATTTAATGCTGCATGTAAAATTGCTGGGGAGCATTACCAGCAAAGTCACATGAACTTGATTCATTAGGTTATTATGCAGTTTGAATGTGTGTTTGCTTTGCCCTGTTAGCAGGATTGGAAGAAGTAAAATACTTTGGGCTCTGAAGTTACACGTGCCAGCAAGCCAACTCTTAACTCTCTTCACTCACCAGTCAATAGCTTTTATTTTAATTTGTATAGGAGTGTTGAAGCGAGTTAGTATTTCTTGTTTAACCCTTACTCAGGCAGAGGTAAAGCAATCTTGGTGGGAATGCTGCCAGAGTAATGAACAGCTATGCTTGTTTCACAAACTTCGGTGTGATGAAATAGTTATTTGGGTTTATTTTTTGCCTTGTCACGAGAAAGAAGAATTTAGTATCTTTGCCTTAAACTGGATGGTTAATCTACAACCAGTGTTTTCTCTGTTACTGTTTCTGAACTCCGAAAATAATTCACCCTCCCCCTTCCCGAGAAATATAGGCCATTATTTTTAAATCAAAATGCCTGGACCATTTTCCTAATGGAAATCTGCAGTTAAGCCTATAAATGAGAGAACTTGTTTCTCCTTTTTTGGTGAACTGCTGATGCCTGCTGTTTCAACTGGTGAGCAGCCCTAAAAATTAAGCTACCTGTTGTACGTACCCCACTACAGTCTATTCAAGTAGTAATTTCCTGTAGTAATTGAAGTTCAGATTTTATTCAAAATTTCTATTTCCTGAGGGAACAGCGTTCAGTTCAGTCTATCTAGGGAGAGAAGAAAGAGGTGACATTAATGTGACTGTGTTAGGCACACAAAAGTCTGTAGTGGGAGGAATCTATTCAGTGCTGCAGTGTTTACACAGCCCTAATGAGCCTCGGGAGAGCCTGCACTAATGCTCAGTGCTGGACACAACGGTAGGAAGGCAGACTTTATTGGTTCTGCTGCTAGCATGACTGCTTTGTTTTGGCTAACAAATTAGAGGAGTCAAGATGTATTGTGTGGAAAAAAAAATCTGCAGGATAAAAGCAGAGAGGTGAAAGGCTTTAAGAGTGAGACGCGGCTGCAGCTGTCACGGCCACGGGAGCAGGACAGCCAGATGCCTGTGCTGGACTGGGCAGGGACACAAACACACTGGGCAGGATGCAAACCCACTGAGAGAGCAGATGAACTCAAGGGATTAGCGTTCACATGGCAGCTCTTGCAAGGGACATGTAGGTCAAAGATTTAACTGTCCGTATCAGTGAGTATCCTGTACTAATGAACATGTATGGGTTGGATGGCTAAGCCTTGCTATTATTTTAGCCTCCCTTGGGAATGCCCACATTGCTCCTGCATCACACTGTGGATGCTAAACTGGAGCTGGTAGCCCAGGGCAGCTGGTCCTAGGAGAAAGTGCTCAAAGCAAGGCCTGGGTTGAAGGGCTCATGTTACTAGAAACTTGTCTGGAATTTTTTGACTCATTCCTGTTTTAGCCTCAGTCTCTATTGCTTAGCCAGCAAAAAGGTGCTTCCTGCTCTTAAAATCCTGCCTTGCCCCATGTTTAGCAGGCAAAAATGGAGTCAGGGTCTTTTCAGGATTTGACGATGGTTTTGCTGACATGCATTGTCTCTTCATCCACAAACCAAATTCACTTGCCTCTGCACATGAGAGATGCTGCAGGTGGTAGAGGAAGGATGAGCGATTTACCCTTCATACCTCTGGGGCTGAGGGTATGAGGGACCATCCCAGAGCAGAGACCCTCTTAGGAAGACTTTCTAGGTCCATGGGTTCTCCAGGAGACTTCTTCCCAGTGAGAACTTTGGAGATTGTTTCCATCTGTCCCAAGACAATGCTTTTAGCCTCATCTCTTCGCTTAGATCACCATGAAAGATTTAGAAATCACTTTCTCCTCCATATCCTCTCCTTAAAAAAAATCAGAATTTAAAGGACGAAAGCAGTATAGTGGGAGATCACTTGATGCCTCCTGTTTTGATCCTGGTGTTACACAGAGCTGGTCTTACTCTGCACTACACGCTTAAACTTCACTCTGAGGTATAAAGTAGTGTTAAAGATTAGTTTAGGAGAATCAGTAATGGTATTTTGAGGAGTCATGTGCTGTGTAAGGTGTGTGTTAGATGTGAAGAGGGAATATTTCCTGCTATGGGCTGATATTTAGAGAAGCCAAGGCAAAATGTTATGCTCCATCTTCTTTACACAAAGTTTGTTGGTGAGAGTGAGGGGTTAGTTGTTTGTAGAACTTATACCATTTTTCACTTCACCTTTGTCCCATACATCTTAGTACAGGAATCCATCAAAGTAGGTAAATTAATACAAATATATATTTAAGACCCCTAAGCTAGAAATAAATACTATTAGCTAGTAAAAGAGTGACTCTGTTTCTGAGATGCTGGAGCAGTGACACTAGGTTTGCTGGTTCAAACATCATCAGACCTTAACTTCTCTGTCGAGACAATTTGCTTATCTGTCCTGGCAAATGTGGTTTTGAGGAAGAAATATCCAGAGTTTTCAATAAAAAGGATATATTAACCTGATCCTGATTTTTTTTTTTGCAAGTTCTCTAAGAACTGGTGAACAAATGGAAAGAAAAGAGGGAGGTTTTTATAGAGATAAAATAATTGCAGTCAGTAGTTGCAAAGTTTCTCTTACAGTTGCAGGAAAATAAGAATTTACCTAGGTGTTATTTCTCTTGTGTTATGTATGAGACTGTACTAAACAGTATGTAGTAATTACATATTTTGTGTTCCTTTTTCATTTGGCATTTTCAGGTTTTCACTGAGTAATATTTAAATTGTTATATAAGCTCATTGTTTATAAAGCTGTCACTCAGTTTAATTCTTCTGAGGGAGTGAATCTGGTGTTTGCTAGTCAGCTTTTGGCCCTGCTATCCAAAATAAGACGTAACAACAATCTGCTTGCTGACTTTGAAAAGAAAGTAAAGATATTTGATAGCTGCTCCTGCAAAATGGCATATGATCAAATGCAGAAATTAGGAGGCTCATAATTGCTGGTTTCCTTCCTGAGAAAGATGTTGCCAGCAGTTAATGGGTGTGCTTATCCGTAGGTGTCTCTGCATAAGCAGGAGATTGAGGACAGACTCAATGCCTGGATTGTGTTCAATGAAAAGAATAAGGAGCTGTGCTCCTGGCTGGTACAGATGGAAAGCAAAGTCTTGCAGACTGCAGATGTTAGCATTGAAGACATGATAGACAAACTGCAGAAGGTAAGTAGTAATGCCACTTTTCTCAATTGCAGTCTGATAGCTCATTATAGAGACACCGTTCCTCATTTCTTCCTTGCCTCTTGGAAGCAATACATGATGTAAAACCAGCACGTACAAGCTTTTGGGAGAAGATGAGCTTTCCTAGCCTCAGCTCTTCTTCTTCATACTCAGACTTAGAGCATAATGCAAAACAGAAATGGCAACAGATTGCATTTAGGCATGGAGTGTGGTGGATGTGAGTTGCGGTGGTGGGAGTCTGGGCACTTGGGCACACATGAACATATAGCACTGCTGGGGATCAGTGGTGTCCCGGAGCATCTCACTGCTATTACCACCAGCAGTTATGAAACTGGTTGTCAGAGGGCAAAGAAAAGATTGAAGGATGGGGTAGGTCTTATGCCAGGTGAACGAGAAGTTACCACAAGCAAAAATAAAAACTAATATTGCCCCTTCTCCTTGGTATTCAATGCAGTTAATGCTTTCTAATATGTTTATATTAGCTAGATTTTAAACAGGACCATTGTTTTGCTGCAGTGTTTTCCCTATGGCTTGAAGATCCCAATATCTCATCTCAGATCTCCTCTGGATAAGAATACCAATAAGTAAAGGCATCCTAGACTTAAATTTGCCTTCTTTTGAAGTAGCTTGTTTGAAAAATTACATTAAAGAAGGAAAGCAGAGACAAAATTTGAACTGCTATTTTTAGGAGTACTTACTCCTGGCACTTGCATGTCTTAAAGCTGCTTATTTTTTTATAGTGGATTCATTCTGAGAGTGCTTTTCCATTGAGGGTTTGGTTTTGTTTTAAGTGTAATAGTTCTACATGCTTATGTAGAAACCTCAGTCATCAAAAGCCAAACCTGACTTCACATCACACACCTGGGAAAAGAAACAGATAATTTTGTTTTGGCTTTGTTGTTTTGGCTTGGTTTGTTTTGCCCAGGAATTAAGCAATGTTTGTATGTATTTATCAGGATTGCATGGAAGAAATAAACCTGTTCAGTGAAAATAAGCTTCACTTGAAACAAATGGGCGATCAGCTAATCAAGGCTAGCAACAAGAGCAGAGTTGCAGAAATAGATGATAAACTCAACAAAATCAATGATCGCTGGCAGCATCTCTTTGATGTCATTGGATCACGGTAAGAAAATGATTTTCAGTGTTTTATATGAGATAAAAGTCAGAGGCTAGTGTCCTTGACCATCAGAAATAGACTGACATGACTTTTCAGTTCTGTTGAAATTTATTATTGAGACTCAAACTGAAGTTACTGCATCTTCGTGCTGACTCGTTGCTGTATTATGACACCAAATGCCTGAATTTATCTAATGGTAGAGGACACGGTGTAAGAATTAATATAAAATATAATTTTAATCATGGGAGATATGTAAAAGGAAGAGTCAAAGTGATTTCTCTGTTGCATGTGTTGAATTTCAACTCAATTTTAATGCGGTGTGGTAGGATTTCATTTGGGCTCTTTAGGAGAACCTCCTGTTTTGAGACCAGCCTGTATTTCACCCTATACCTGAATGCACAGACTTTGGGAATGGATTCCTGGCCTATCTCTGTAGGCAGTCAGTTTTATATAATGTTAATGTTCCTTTTTTAACATTCAAAGGTGTGTGAAGTTTCATTTAATATTAGTGCTATTTCTTTACTTTGTTTTTTAAAAACAACTGGCAGACCATACCATGATTTTATTTTTTAAATTCAGACTCTTCTGCACGAGGGTGAAATAGTATCAGTTGAAATTAAAACAGAAACCTGCATAGTCTAGGCAATGACCTCTTCTTAAAGGATTAAACATTTTATTATACTTGACACAGTTAAGAACATCATGATCATTTTAGTATTAGCCTTACTGAGGCGATCTCATTTCACTGTTATCTCTTGAGTTTCTACCACAGCTTGGGAGGAGGGTGCTGGGCTGGTCTCACTGCTTGCCGGAGTTTATTAATAATCCAGAAATAATAAGGCTAACACCAGATTAGAATTGGTCTAAACTTCTCTCCCAAGGTTTTGTTTCACCTGTAAGCCCCCTCTCTGGGCCTGCAGAAGCTTTTCTTGCTCAGTTAACATTTGGGACAGAGAAGGCAGGCAGTTGTGCTGTGACAGTGTGGTGCCAAAGGGTGTTGGATCCTAATCAGGAATGAGATCTGAATTAATGGTGACACATGAGCCATGAATGATTAAGCAGAAGCTGCCTTCTTTAAATCTAACACTTTGCAGAAAGTCTTGCCATGGTTTGTCTCGAGGTGTCTTTTTATTTGATCTGGTTTAGGAAAGAAAGCTTCACTTCTGTAAGAACAGTTTTTCTGTTCTCATCTTATGGTAACGTGCCATTTTAAAAATACTTTTATGATTATTTGTGTGCTGTTGTGTGTTAGTTTTGTATTGTAGCAATTTTAAAATGCAGATTAAAATGTGCTGTTTTAAAACCAAGGAAACAGCACATTTCTAGTAATATTTAGGAAAATACGCGAAAGAACTGATGAGATATTTAGAGAGAGATCTGGCAGTCTTATTCAAGTAGTCAGTGACAACAGAGCACGTGTTTGTCTACCTGGGATGTCCTAAATCTTTACCTTCAGATAAGTGTATGGTTGTGCTGTGAGGTGCATTGATGCAGATTTGCCTGGAGCATCAATGTAGCTCCCAGTATTGGATCTCTAAGTGGATATTGCAGCTGCTGGTGAGTTGGTGTGATGCTTTATGATTATTCCTGTGTTCTTAATCCCAGAAGGTCTGGAACATGCCAGCTTCAACTTGTGATTTGCACCAACTTTGTGCTTAGGACCAGGGTAATGAACTGGAAGAACCTGACAAAATGTGGTTTTAGGCAGTCCCCTCAGTGATCTGAAGTTATCAGGCAGCCCAGTGGGCTCTGTTGCTCCTCTTGGACTTAATGCTAACAGAGGTTCAGCATATTGCAACATTTTCCAGCACAAGTGCAGCACATCTCCCTCATCTAATCTACCTTGCCTGGCCTGGGCTCATATCTCAACTGCTCAGCGATAAGTAATGCCAGGCTCACAGCAGAATCTGAGTACGGTCCTAAGAGTTTCCTTTGCTCTGCTTACAACCTTGTGACTTTCTGTTTCGGGATTGCTGCTAGGGTGGTGGATTGCTGCTGAGGTTTGAAATCCAAAGGAATTAAATTAGACTTCAGTTGACTGAAATTTCCACCTCACTCACAGGTGTGCTTCGGGGCACTCAGGAAGAGGCTCCTCCTGTGCTTTTCAGTAGCCTCTCTTAAGCTCAGGCAATGGGGCAGAGGCAGTGGTTCTGCCGACCACAAATGTGACACAAGTTGGGCCTCTTTGTGGGGCAGCAGAGCAAGGAACCTTGGGCTGGAGGTGAGATGACCTGCTAATGTGGGTTGTGATGCCCCACGCTGATAGACTGTCTCCTTCCTTTTCCACTAGCATTTGCAAAAACTTGAAAAAATACCATATTTAAGCTGTGCTGAAAGAGCGCGTGAAAAGAGAGTGGTGGCAAAATTCATGTTGGCCCTGTTGCATGAAGCCATCACAATCCAGACATCCTCACACGATATCAAACATCTGCCATCACCAGTTTCATCCAGTGGATAGGAAGGGTTGGCACCAGGGAGGCTGGAGCCTGTAGGGCATCGTACAGGGGCTGTGCACCTACAGCTGCCCAGCAGAAGAGGGACTGCAGCAGCAGCATACCTGGGCAAAGTCCCTTTTATTGAGCACTTGGGGAAGATAAAAGGGATGTAACAGGTGCTTCTGGGCAGGATTGCCAGGGTGCCTTGGAGGGTTTGAGGCAATTGAGGTAGGTAATGATTAATTTCAGCTATGTCAGGGAAGCAATCTTGTCTTGCTCATGAAAAAACTACTTGTAGGAACTTATTTTCACAGCACCTCTGTGAAACAAGGAGGTGGCTCTGAAAAGCTCCCGGCTTCTCAGATCAGTAGCTATGGCAAGTAAATTGAAGTGAAATTTTTCTGAGTTTCAGGTGCCAAATTTGCAACTACTTGAAGCCATTTTTGACAAATATTACAACTTCAGCACTTTCTGTTAAACACATAACCAGCTGCTGCCTTTATTTGTGTTTGTGGGTGTGCACGGCTTCCCTGGCTCCCAGTAGCTGTCCATCACAAGGGCAGGAACCAAATCTCAAGATGTCTTCATGGCAGGCCAGGACTTCAGTATTAAGTGAACTACAGAGCCATGCACTGTGTAGAAGAAAATGTACATTGAATAGTGGTGTGTTCGAAGCCAATCCTCCATTTTGGGCTCTGAATCTTTCTATCAGACAAACACTTCATGATCCTGTGGTTAAAGAGTATAAAATAACCTGTATTCTCAGAGGAGTCTGAGATCTATAGTTCTGTGGTTTCTGATATCTCTGTGACTGACCCTGCGAGCTGAGTAACATTTTATCTTTTCTGTAGTGCAGGGAATGGCTGTGTCAATACCGAACATTCCTCCTGATAGCTTACTTCACCTTTTTAAACCAATAAACACCCTGGGACAGATGGGCAAATTAGGTGAGCTCTCCAGTTAGTCCTTGAAGTGATTCTCTTAGTTCATGGTGACAAGCTCAGATTTGCCATATGGCTGCACTTGCAGGACTTAACACTTTCATTATGTGCCTGTGCTTGGCTTGTGCGGTGACAAAACCTTTGCTGCAGCTGGAGGGTGGCTTGGTGCAAACTCAGAAAAGTCACAAAACGTTATTTCTCATGGGATAAAGTACCCATCAAGACATTAGCATGCCTGGAAAGGAGAACAAATGAATTTCTGTTCAGCTCGGAAGGTATTCTCACAAGGGGAAGTTTTCATGGTGAAGTCTGTAGATAAGAGGGGGAATGCAAACATAGTAACGGGCCGAAATGAAGCATTGTGCTGACTGTAAAAATGGACACACAAAATCTCTTGCTTTTGTTCTCTCATCACCGGCCTTGTAGCAGCACTCTGCCAGAAGACAGTGCTGCATGCTTGCACATACACCCGAGTGAAGGCTTGAAGCAGTAGGAGAAGGAGGACAAAGGCTGCACTTAGGTGTCAGATGGCCAAAAACCCGTGGAGTGGGAGCAGCACTCCCTGGCCATACATTAGAATCATTATGGTTGGAAGGGACCTCCAGGGTCATCAAGTCCAACCTTTATCCCATCATATTCCTAACCATTAGACCATCAGACCATGGCCTCAAGTGCCTCATCAACCCGTTTTTTGAACACCCCCAGGGACGGTGACTCCACCACCTCCCTGGGCATCCCGTTCCAGTGCCCAACCACCCTCTCAGTAAAGAACTTCTTCCTAATATCCAACCTAAACTTCCCCTGATGGAGCTTGAGGCCATTTCCTCTCGTCCTGTCATCAGCATTTCGGGAGAAGAGACCAACAGCAGCCTCACTACAACCTCCCTTTAGGTAGGTACATCTGGTCTCATCTAAGCTGAATGTCAAACACACATTTCCCTGTTCCTTTGGTTTTGGGTTGTTTTTAAGATTTTACTGGCAAGAATTGCCAAGGAACTGTGTTGTGCACAGCCATGTCCCTCAGGGTCCTTCCCTGGGCCATCCACCACTGATACTAACTCCATGCTTTGCTTCTCAGCCCAGCAGGGAAGTGTTTGCCTTCTGTGCTGCTGTTTGCATAGTGCCTTGCTGGCAGACTGGAGGAGCACCCACGTGTCATAGAACAGTGTCTGCGCTGTCTGGGGTTGTGCAAAGCGTTTGAATGGTGCTTGAGCCTTCACTAAAGCCAACAGCTTCATCAGGGGCTGTCTCCAGCAGTTTTGGGTCTGCAGACCAGTCTCTACAGTAACAAACATTGCATTTCTGTACCTTTGGGCATCCTGCAGATCTTCCTACTGCTGTGAAGTTGTGGAAGGAAGGCCATTTCTCAGCTGCTCTGGCTGTGGGCATACTGTGAGGTGTTTTCTTACTTAGTGGGTCTGGTCCATATTTTCAGCCTTGTGGAGAAAGACACAGCTTTTGTGTATGTAGCAGGAATGAGTTCAAATGACTGTGACCTTTAATGCCAGCATGAAAATACAGGGAAGCAGCAAGGCAGAGTGTGCCTTCTCATTCTTTAAATGTGAATCCTTGGCAACGAGGATCTTCGTTCACAAGCTGACAGCCCTCATCGCAGGGTCCAGGAATCTGCCACAGCCAAAGTCAGCCACTTCCTTCCCACATCAAACTTGGGAAAGTCAAGGTGTTTTTAGCTGGTTTCCTGCATACACTGGCTAAAATTCCCAAACAGCCTGAAACTGCTCAGGTTGCAGTAGAACAGAAGGGAGTTGAAGTTCTCCACTGACACCACCTTGTGCTGTGGAGGGGCTCCATGGAGATTTTATTGGGGAACTCCAGTGAGCCACCCCTCTGTGCTTTCCCTTCCTCCCTGCACCCTCCCTGTGGCTGGGCTGCCCCGATAGCTGCTCCCATGGCAGTGGGCCCCAGGTTGGTAGATGCAGGGAGCAAGGGAGTTCCTACCACCTCTTAGCTGGTCTCTATTGATTTTCCACCATGTTGCTTGCACATTGGCAGAACAGACCATCAGGCACCGTGTGTTGGTGTGCTGACCTACCCTATCGCAGCCCACAGTCACTGTGGGTACACTCTGGAGTTCAAAGGTCTTTTTAAATTGCTGCAGGCAGATTGACATTGCACAGCAAGGGAAGCAAAGTGCGCTGCAGTGAGGCTCCCGGGTTAACGATACTGCTGTGTTCAGCACAATTCTGCTGGTTTGTGGCAGTGCCACTGTAAAATTTCATTCTTGTAATTATTTTGGTGCAAAAACCAAAAATAATCTGGACAGTTGAAATCTTACTCACAAGGTGCCTGCTTTCTTTCCCTGTCCTCCATGTTCCCTGTCCTTTAGGGATTACACTTCTCTTCTGTGCAGAAGCTGTGACAGAATTGATTATTGTATCAGGAAGGATGGTTGGGCTTATTTGGGTTATGCAATGTGTGCTGGGAGCAGGGGGTAGCTGGCAGAGCAAGGGGAATCCCTGTCGTCAGTGTCCTGTCCCCATTCCCAGTGTCTGCCTGTCGGGAGGGTTATTCCCAGACCTGTTTTCCCAGACCTCCCATGTCAAATTGTTTTTTAACCTCCCTGGACCGTACTCAGGTTAAACTGTTGTGGTGACTGGGTATGATTTACCTGTGCAAATCTCTGAAGTGCTCTCACGGTGTGTGGTGTCTTCCCGTGTACTTTCTGTCCTGCCATGTATTGAATGGGAGCGATTGGCAAGCCAACACAGGTCTGCCAGAGATCACCTGAATGCGGAAAAACCTTTGATTTCAAAATTATTCCTTGCGTTTTTGATGGGATTATCATAACTTCATTTTTTTCCCTGATATATCAGTTGAGTGGGGCGTGACTTTTAATCCCAGGTTCTCTTAACTTCCGCCTGCCTTTCCCACTCCATGATTGCTGGCAGTCACAACACACAGAAATCGTGGCAGCGTGTTTTTCCGCAAATAAATGATACGATAAATGAAGATGAGGGGCTATTTTGTCCCCTTGCATAACAATGTATTTGTACTGGTGGCCTTCTGCCTGCACTGGTAGGTTAAAGAGCGGACAGGTTAGTGTGTGGGAGATTTAATTCATACTTAAATACCTGGGATATAATGGTGAAGGCGAGAAAGAAGAACGCAGGGGAAGTGAGGATACATCTGTGTGCGTGGTGCCTGTGCGTGGATGTGCGTTTCCTCGGCTTTTTTGGTTCGCTTCAGATTGATTCTGCTGCAAATCATCCGGGTCTGAGGCTCCAATCCCTCTTTTGCACAAGAAATGAGCACCACATCTACCTTCTCCAGTGCTGAAGCCTCCAGCCTGCAACCTTTTTGTTGCCAGCCACGGGCAGCTGCTCGGCGTGCGCTCCTACGTGTGCTAATTCTCTTGTGTCAGAATAAAGCTCTCGTGGTTTTGTTCTGAGGAGGGATGCGGCCGTTTGCCAGGTAAAATACCAACCCAAAACGTAGGGGTTAAAGCTGGGGAGAGCTATAGTGGCTCCCCAGCTCGGGGGTCGGGGAGGAGGACGGGCGAGCCTCCCCCCCAGTGCGGGATGCTAAAGCGGCGAATAAATAGGGCATCTGTGGAGGAGGGGTTTCCTCTTCCATGCCTGCCGTGGTTGCACAGACAATCCCCTTTGCAGCTTGGGATTTGCAAGCTGAGGAATGGTTTTTTCTGGCGAACCGTAAGTGCCATGTTTGCACGCGGCTGCGGGTCTGGTTGTGGTGGGTGTTGTTCGGCGCAGCGGGACCAACCGGCCTTGGGCGGGGGGGGGAGGGCACCACCGTGCCGAGGCGCCTGTGGCTCCCTGCAATTCGCCTTGGACAAACGGATGAGTGGGAGATGCGGGGCGTTAGCAGGAGGAATAGAGCTCAGGGGCCTCTCGCTTGGAATCGGATGTGTTTGGGGGTTCTGCGCCCAAGACAGTGGAGATCTGTGCCAAGGACCTTACGGACTCGCTGGCAGGGTAATGCGAGAAAAGGCTCCTCCGCCGTGTACTCTGCTCACTGTGCTAACACAACCCACAACACGGGGGCTTCCTCTCATCCTACCAGGGCTGGGTACCGTGCAGAGAAACGTCCTTGCATTTTATGTGAAGGCCTAAAATTTGCCTTTGACATCACCTCCCCAGATGGGGTCTTTTGTCCCTCACACGGTTAAGCTGCCCTGTGACTTGCTGAACAAAGGTTCCCTGGGCTGTGCATCTCATTTGCCTTGCCGGGTTGTAAACAATTCCATCAGCTGGAGGGGCGATTTCAGCTCCTCCTTGGTTAAAAACAAGTGTGCACAGTATCTTTTTCTGGTGACATTTCTGCTTCTTAAGGAGAGTTTGGAATATACATCAGAATGTTTTTCATTCCTGCAGACATGACAGTTTGAGTGTTACTTATCACCTGCTCCGAGCTCCGCTGTGACTGCAGCATTTTGACAGCTAATGCGATGCAATTGGCAGGCATTTTGCAATTCTTTGTGTGAATACATTTCAGTCAACCTGGAAGTGCCTTCTACTGCTAGATACTTCCTGAGTGGTTACTACAAAATATTCTGTGCGTTTATGAGGCTGTGCAATGAGTCAGCCTGAAACAGCTTAATGCATTTCTCTTGTAACTCAATGCTGGTAACCTCATCGAGGGTATTAAGACCCAAATCCAATCTCGAGTCAGGTCAGTTAGTCCTTCTGTTCACTTCTGCTGCCAGCTTTTAGTTATAAGCTACTAGTTTTGTTCTTTTTCTGCCACTTCTATTTCAGTGTGAAGATTAAGACAATTAGAAACTGGCTTTGTTTGGCTTGCTCTGGGCACCTCATGCATGTGTCTAGCACTGATTTGGATCAGGGTATCTTTTACGCTGGGCCTGTTGCAAAGTAAAAGGGATGTTTGAATTTGGGGCTTTTTAGATTATGGGTGATGTTTGTTGGATACTTTATTTTATTTTTAGTAGTTGTATTTTTTTGTTTCTGGGGCCATGTTGAGTGGCAGTAGGTGAGGTCTCACTGGGAAGTGAACTATGGACAGGTACACCTTTATTCAGTAAACACTAAGTTTTACCTGTTTGACCAAATAATTTGAGAATTACACTTTGTAGAGGAAGAATCCAATCAACAGCAGTGGTAGCCTCTTCTACCCTCTGGGTGACTGAGAGGAGCTTGATTCCTCTACTGCACTTGAGCTTTTATTGCTATCAGTTCACTCTTTGTTGGGTGCTGGTCACCTGGATGTGGGCAGAGCGTTTGCCCCCAGGCTTGGTTGCTTGCACTGTGCACCCCTACCCAGCTCCCAAGAGACCTGTCTTTCCATACAAGTAGTCCCTTTGGGATGCATGAGGTTTTTTGCCTGCAAAGAATAAATAATTTGCAAGAATACTTGCAGTGTGCAGAAATGCATCTGAGAATGTAAGACTTTTATAGATGTAATCAGTGTGTTTCACATTTCTTTCTAAGCTGTAGTCAGAGAGGCAGTTTCCTGTGACTTCTGTGCAAGCTGAGAGTGCTCAAGGGGGATGCTCAAACTTTTTTTCATTTCATCTGTTGCTTCAGTGTAGAACTGTACCCTTTAACTTGGGCTCTGACTGCAGTGAATAGGTCAGCCAATGTGAACATCTGGGAGAGGCTGTTTTCCTATTTACACGCTGCACTAATGTGAGCTTCTGTTAGGTTTTCATTCTTCTCTGGCTGCTTAGCTCAAGTTTAATTAATTAATGATTTAGAGCATTAAGGATGGTTGTATGACTGACAAATGCCATATTCTATCCATAATAGGGAACAAATTAAATCTACTTCATTACAATGGTAATGTAAAGTAAATACAAGGTGAGAGTACCACAGTGATGCTGTTTTTGAGACTGTTGCTTCTTGTAACACTAGTAGTAAAGACCCAAATATTTGTGGTGATATCCATAACTTGAGTTTTAGAGTGATTTCTAAGCCAAAATAATATTCTTGGGGTTTTTTTGATGCAAAAACCTCCCCACTTAGATTCTAAAACTGTTGCTTTTTAAATTTATTGAATGTGCTATCAGTCATAGAGACATTTATAATCTAACATCTCTTGGTTTTGCTTTGGACTTCCTTGGCTATGTTGACCTAACTGTTACCCAATATGCAGACTGAAGAAAGAGAGATGTCTTCCAACCCATGATTTTTTGCAACTTCAGTATAGGAAACAGGTGGATACAGACAGAGAAGGGATACAGGGAAGCAGAGAGATGATACTGAGCAGCACAGTAACCCGTGGTCTGAGCAGGTCAGCTGTGACATGGGATCGTTCCAACATGTGCATCTCTTGCAAGTCACCTGAGAGACATTGCCAGAGCACTAGTGGGGAATGTCATAGAATGTGCAGAGAATAAATAGCCAGAGGATAGTCAGGGACAGTGCAGCCATCCAGCCCTGCTTTCCTCCCGACTATCCTGAAGTCTGACAGGATTAACAATGGAACAGTGTAGTTGTTTTGCTCAGACTCATCCTCAGGCCTGGCTCTTCTAGCAGTTCTTCCCTGCACTGCTCAGCACAGAGCCTGTATCATCCCATCTCTCCAGGGAGAAGGGTTCCCAAGTCACCTGTCCCTAGTGGACCACATGCCCTGGGGAGTCACAGGCCCTGCTGAGCGTCATGACCAAGTGGATCCAAATTGGCTGGTGGAACAGAAGCAGGGGTTAGGGTAGAGGAAGAATTAGTGTCCTGGGTAAAATACTTCTAGACCATGATAGCACAAGGGAATGCTGTGCAGTTACTGGACTATGGTGTGTTCATTGAGTACCACGTGCTAGAAGCAGAAACAGGAGCAGGAAGATTTATATAGCAGCTGTTTGCTTGGGAGTCAGATGCATTCTGCCTACAGAGTTGAACTTGGGAGCAGAGCTCTGAAAAGAGCTTGTTAAGGAAAGCGAGAGCAGCTAAATGCTTTTGTTATCCACTGGTTTCCTCTCTATCGGCTGCAGCAGTGGAAAGCACCATCAGTAGAAGGGTAGAGGCAGTTGCTTTGCACTTTGCACTGGTATCAGTGGCTTTGTGGGTGCAAGATGGGAACAAAGCATACTATGGACTTGGACCAAGTCCTTCAGGCTGGCTTTCAGGGTTGCATCAACCAGACAAAACTAATTTCATATTTTAGAGAGTACAGAATTGCTAAATACCTGCTGGGAGTCCTAGTGTAGGACTGTGCTCTTCTATCCTCCATGTAAAACAACTGAAAGTACTGCCTGGTCCTTTTGGGAAAAGAGGTAGGAGAAGGTGCTTTCCATGATGCTAATCCATATGAGACCCCAAATTTGCTGACCTTACTCTGTACCTTCACAGTAACCAATAGGACTGAACAAATCCATCAGGATCACTCCCACATCTCCTCTGTAAGTGCTTTACCTCAAATCATGTGTCTAGCTGACATCCGTATCATCTTTGATTACCTTTAGGTTGCTAATAAGATCAGTTGTTGCTTACAAAGTGGCACATTCTTCATGGATTAGCTGTCCTATATATCTTCTGTCATTGTATATGTCACAACAGGCAATGACAAAAGCCATTCGCGCACAGGCAGTTTAGGCTTCTTTCCTCTAAAGCTTGCAACAACAGCTTGGCAGCAGGCAGGACAGTGGGTCACGAAATTACTCAACTACTTGAAAGGAGGATGGAGCGAGGAGGTGGCTGATCTCTTCTCCCAAGTAACAAGTGTTAGGACAACAGGTAACAGACTCCAGCTGCACCAGAGGAGGTTTAGACTGGATGTTAGGGAAAATTTCTTCACCAAAAGGGTTGTCAGGCATTGAAATGGGCTTCCCAGGGAAGTGGTGGAGTCACCGTCCCTGGAAGTGTTCAAAAAATCTGTAGATGAAGCTCTTAGTGACATGGTTTAGTGGTGGACTTGGCAGTCCTGGGGAAACAGTTGGACTTGATGATCTTGAAGGTCTTTTCCAACATAGTTGGTTCTGTGATTTGTCTTGCAAGGAGGAGCAGGTCCTTTGCATGAAACCAGCACCCAAGTACCCTGTCAGGGCACTTCTCTCTCTTGGTGTAATCTATCCCTGCCTGCTGTAGATGACATTACCTCTCCCCCAGCTGGCCCAATCCTAGCTTGCACAATCCTAGTGTTGCCAAGTACATTAACGTTCATTTCAGATCCCTCAACAGTCCCTTGTATTTTGGGACGTGCAGTGATCCCCTTGTACAAGCTACCCTTCCAGTCCCAGCTGCTGTTCTGTTTAGCTGCTGACAGTTCCCTGCAGTTTGTCAATTAGGTCGTGGTGGCCAATGAATGGGCAATGTTTCGTCCTTCTTATGATGCATACTTCAACTTTTTGCACTGTACTTGGCTTAGATTGTGAGGCTTACCTGGATAGTTGCTAGCAACTTGGGGTTTAATTCTGAAATTTGCGTTTGAAAGATCACATGCAAGGTTCAGAAATCCATCCCAAGACACAGGGACAGAACTAGAAAACAGAAGGGTGCAAGCAGCCAGGAGGACAGCACGGGGAAGTGGTGCTGGCTAAGTGGCTTCTCCCTAGGACAGGGGTGGAATGATTTCACCTGATTTTAGCATCCACTGTGTTGATGTTTGTAGTACTGCAGGGTAGCCAATTGTAGTTCATGGAGAGAAATATGTGCTTTCTGGTACAGTTCATCTCGCCTGGTGATCTGGATGTTTGAGACAGGTCTGATAGAAATCATGATCTAGATTTTTGGTTTTCTCCATTAACTACTGAGACCTAGATGGCAAGCTCTGATATCAATCCTAAATCAGAAGAGATCAATCCTAAATCAGATACCAATCCTAAGTCAGAGAGCCCCACTGTTGGGCTTTATAGTAGTTTTTGTTGGGAATTGCAATGAATAAGAATTTCAAGGAAAGATTTGAGAGCAGTGGGGTGGTTTAGCAGATATTCATCCAACACATGGGAACTAATTTGCCAAAATTTACAAACATGCTACTTGGATAATCTGAGGGGTTGATGAGGGGTTTTGCCATGGGAGTATGCTGTAAACACTGGAAATAAAGCAGTTTGTCTGCAGTTTGAGAGCTGTGCAACAAACAGCTATAAGTAAATGGTCTCTGTGGTGTATTTGCTTGTCTGCTGCACAACTCTCTCTAGCCATTTGATATTCTCCTTCTTCCAGATCTTTTTTTTTCAATTTTCACCCACCAGGAGACTCTGACACACCCCCACACATTTCAGCATGTTGTTTAGAAGAGCCTATAGTGTCATGGTGCTGTTAAGTTCTGCACTGGCCATTGTTCAGGCCTTCTTCTCTCCTGTCAGCATCCTTTTGCTCAAGTTGTTGGACTTGTGGTTTGGGCAATTTCTGCCTCCATTGGCAGAGCAGTACCTTGCTGATCAGGGTGGGCCTGTTGGTTGGTGAGGAAGACACTGAACGTAATTCACAGGAGGAAAATCAGACCATAGATACCAATTATAGTTTAGCTGTAGCATGTTATGGTACAAACTCCCACTTAGACAGATGTCCATGAACTGACTGAAGAGCTCACTAGCAGATGAATGAGGCTACAAAAATTCACCCTGCTCCTATAGTTTCATTAAAGAATTCACACAAGAACTTCCTGCACCATTAGAGCAGAAGCCTGCTAAGCCAATTTAGGTAGGTTTTGACTAAAACATGGCTCTGATTTACCGGCAACAGCTTGCTGTGACAGTAAGTGCTTCATAAAGCCATGCCTGTCATCACCTTCTGCTAACGTCGCTCCCACTGGTTGCAGATCTTTGTAACAAAATGTTCTTCCTGATTTGCTTAGGGTGAAGAAACTGAAGGAAACATTTGCTTTTATACAACTATTGGACAAACATATGAGTAATCTTCGCACCTGGTTGGCCCGGATTGAATCTGAGCTTTCCAAACCTGTTGTTTATGACACATGTGATGACCAAGAAATCCAGAAGAGACTGGCAGAACAGCAGGTGGGAAATAGGAGCAGCCAGAGTAAACGAGCTAAAATGCTGCTGATTGCAATTGTTCGTGGTTTAAAATCACCTGTTTCTTTTCTTTAGCAAGGCCTTTCAACTGTTTACTTTCACGACTTGTTCCTGCCAAGATGGCATACATGGAAGATTTTTATTTGTTTGCTGTAATTTCCATATTGTGTTGACTTAACCCCCACTTCTTCCTTCCCCCCTCCACCCAAGGAGAACATGAAAAATACAAAGAAAAGCATTTTTGCATGTGATAGGTTGCTCAGTTAGACTTCATAAGGGCTGGGCAGGGCACAGACAGTGGGCAAAATCCATGAGGATGACTTAGGCTGACAAGGTGTGAATGCTGGGTCTCCTGCAAACTGGCTGTGACAGATTTAAGTGTTGTGATCTGTTGTATTGCCCTCAGTAGCTCAGTTCTCCTCCCCTCCTTGCAGACAGCAGAGAAAGCTTGGCAGAGGAAGATGTTGAAGCTTTAGAGGGTGGACTTGTGCAAACACACCTTTGACTGAGGCCTGATCCAGTAGACAGGCTCTGAAGATCCCCTCAGGGTTGGGTGAGGTGGTGCGTGAATCCTGCTGAGGCATAGTGTGAAACAACCTAGCACTGCTGGGTGTTGGTTGAGTGCCTGTAGGCACGTATCTGAGTTAGCAGCTTACCAAGGGGATTTTAAAAATCTAGTTTTAGGGCTGGCGATGGCAAGGATTGGGCACAGTTGAACATGCCACCTATCCCAGCCAAGTGGAAGTGTGGGATGAGCTGGATAGTCCTGGAGTAAATTTCTCTTTCTAGGAGCCAGGGAAGGAAAAGGAACTTCTCCGAAGCACAGACTTGCTGGTGGAGTCAGTCTTTGCTCAGAGCTGCACTATAAATCTGCCCACGTTCAAAGTGCCTCCCTCGGAATGCTGAGAATGACCACAGCTGTCATCTGGCCTTTGTGTTAAACAAGAATATTTGCCCTAAAACTGAGGATCAAGAATAAAGCTGTCAAGCTTTATGGCACATGCCTTTAAGAACATCTATGGGTGTTCCCTTCCCTCCCATCTTCTCTCTGGCTGCTGTTTTCATGTCTAAGGAAAGGTCCCGAAGAGACCCAGACTGAGCACTGCGGTCTCTGCCCAGTGTATATGGCTCTCCATCCACTTGTGTCCCAGACGCTGTAGGGAGGGGCCAGCTCATCTGCCACAGGAGTGGAGATGGCTCCCACCGACTACTTCAGGAGCTGGTCAAACATCAGTGCCTCTAATGGTTTAATCTGTGTTGTGGATGGTCATATAAACAACTAGGAAATATTTTCTCGCCATCCAAACCTTTTTCATTCTCAAAGGCTGCTATAAATTGCCAGACAGAGAGGGGGGCACAAAGGAGCTATGTCCAAACTAATTTATTTTTATTATGAGCATTCAAGCTTCAGCTCACTGTAAGAGCCATCATTTGCTGCTCAGAACTACTTACTGCTTTGTTGTTTGGATTCTGTTTCAAACACAGACCTCTGGACACCTCTAGACTCCTTCTACTGTAATCTTTTTGCAGGCTGGGTGTGAGAAGACTGTGCTGACTAAAAATACCACAGTAAAAAAGTAAAGCCTCTTTCTCTCCACATTAGAGAAACCTTTATCTGAGTGCAACAAGTAAAAAGTTCTTTCCTGGTTTTATTTATGAACAATTATTTCAGCAAGAGCAGAGTGATAGTGAGAAATATGCCCTACAGGCTTTTTTTATTTGACAACCGTGGCTGGAGAAGGTTTACCTGTTCAGTCTTGAATAACAACATTTAAAAGCACCGTGCATCCACAGAGATGGTTTATGGCATGTTTGTTCAATTAAAAGATGAAGATTAAAACATGAATATTAATTTTAAGTTTTCAGAGCTGTTTCACTAATGCAGAAGTCTAGCAGCATGTAGTCTGTTTAAGCTCTCATTAAACAATGTTGTGCAGAGTTGAAGGAAAAGTACCTTTTTGGGCTCAATGTATGTTCCTGGCCCTGTTACTTAGTTTGTTGTGTTTGTCTCTACTGTAATACAGGCAAGTCATTTGGAATAACAGCTTGGAAAACAGCAAGGATTCTGCCTGGGGTTATTCCATGAACCCAGGCATGACCAAAAGTGATGAGATCATGTCAGCAACATTACCATAGTGCAGGTAGAGTGGATTTGTGATCTGTAGTCAAAATTCTCATTTTCACTAATACAGCTGTAAGTCCAGTGTAATTTAATGAACTCAAAAGAGTCTCTCCAGGTACCAGTAGTGGGGTAGAGCCTGCCCTCAGATGTAGAGCCTGTGTTAAAAAGACATTGCTGCCTCTTGCTCAGAAAACACAGAATCACAGTTGTGAATCCTTAATAAGCTGTCAAAAATTATGTTGGCTCTGCTTCTGGCAGTCTGCTTCTACATTCCTTAAAGCTGTACCTCACCACAGATCCCATAAGCCAAATTTTGACCGTTTATGGGTCAGCCCTTTCAGGTGACACCACTGAAGACCACCACTGGGTGATACTTGGCTCCATGCAGCTTGTTGACTTCTGGAAAAATCTTTCTTCAACTGCTTTTGCATTTACTACAAACTGTGGCTGTTTTGGGATTTTTCTGGTTTATTTTGTTTCAGTTTTGTAAGTCTAGAGCAAAACCAATTCTGCTTCATCCGTTCACTGAGATCAGTAATACCATTTAATGGGAGGTCCTGTTCACTGCTGTCAGTAGTGTTCATTTGTCTTTGTTGTTCTAGTGTTACTCAAGCAAAAGTCTCCATATCCTTAATTAGGAAAGCCATAAATGGGTTGAAAAAAATGGAAGTGTAGTGGACATTGTAATCGCATTAATATTTGCAGTTGGTAGCCTTGTGTAGAGCTGCCTTTTCAATAACATATTTAGATAAAGCTTTCTTTTTCTTCTGTCCAATTACATTGACTTTAGGAGTAGTTGTAAGTACAGAATGAGAGCCCAGACTATGATGGAGATGCAGGCTCTGGAAAAGCAACCTGCAGTGTAGATTGGACAAAGGGTCTTTGCCAGACCTTTTAACATATAGGTTTAATGTCAGAGGGAATAAGAAAAGTGGTGTAATACCAGCTACTTGTGTGCTGAGTTTCATGATAGCAGCCTGTGATCATTTAGTCACTGAAGTACATGAACTGTTCTAAGAGTTCTCTGTCAAGTCTTACTGTGCAGTAAGCTGATAAGAGACACTGTCATCTTGTACTGTCAGAATTAATAAGTGTGTGTTTATGGTATGTGTAAAGTTTGGATTTTGAATGCACGTTAAAATTGTCCAGATTGTTAATGAGAAAACTGAGCTTTCGCTGAGAAACCAAAGCTGGACAATCCCTTTTCACAAGGCAGTTCTGTCCTGACCCATAAGCCTGTCATCTGCACAGCTCATCCTAAAAGTCTGTTTTCTAAAGCTAAATAAGCTTTTCCTGACACACAAGTTGCTCTTTCCCCATCCTCTGCAGCATTTTGAAAGGGCATATTTCCTTCTACTCAAGCTATTCTTTTGCCAATGGCAGGATCTGCAACGAGACATAGAGCAGCACACCGCAGGGGTGGAATCTGTGTTTAGTATTTGTGAAGTCCTGCTGCATGATTCAGATGCGTGTGCTAATGAGACAGAGTGTGATTCCATTCAGCAGACGACCAGGAGTTTGGACAGACGTTGGAGAAACATTTGTGCCATGTCTATGGAAAGGCGAATGAAGTAAGTCTCTTTTTCTTACCCCTCCTAAAGAAGCCTGTGGCCACCTTTTGAAGAAATGCTTGTCGCTTTTGCCACAGCTGAATTTTGAAAAAGAAAAAAAAATCCAAAATTAATAGTTAGCTTGTGATAAAACCTTTCCATTTCTGCATCTCCCTTGCAGAATCGAGGAAACTTGGCGCCTATGGCAGAGATTTTTGGAGGACTATTCTCGTTTTGAAGATTGGCTAAAATCATCTGAACTGTTAGCAGCTAGGCCTAATTCTTCAGAGGTTTTGTATACACATGCAAAGGAGGAGCTGAAGAAATTTGAGGTGAATTTTGTAACTTTGTTTTTTTCTGCTCAGCAGCAGGCTGAATGGTCAGACTGCTGAATACTTATTGTCCACGTGAAATGCCTGGATCACTGAAAGCCACTAGTTTGGCAGTGGTAGTATAGAGAACATAAATAATTTGACCAGTGTGTTGTATCTAATGGATTTATTTGTCTCCAGAATTTTTTTCCAGTGTGGAGAATCTGAACTGACAAGATCCTGCTTACAAGTTAAATATTTGCTTTTCATAGGCATGAGACCTTAGTGGGTTGATTTTTTTTTTCCTTCCTTTCTCAAATGAGCTAAGTTTGAGCAGGTGATTTAAATACGGGTCCTTCTCTGGACTTAATTTGCAGTTGGTAGGTCTGTTTTTAAGGGAAAGGCATGACTATCTCTCTTGATGGACAGTGTCATCCAGATTCTTTCTCTTATCGGGAAGGGAACTGAATTATTTGATTTGCCTTGCAGGCATTCCAACGGCAAATTCATGAACGGCTCACTCAGTTGGAGCTGATCAATAAACAATACAGGCGCCTTGCCCGTGAGAACCGCACCGACTCAGCCAGCAAGTTGAAGCAGATGGTCCACGAAGGCAACCAGCGCTGGGACAACCTCCAGAAACGAGTCGCTGCCATTCTGAGGAGACTCAAGGTAATTGCACAGTGGGGTGAGAGAGTGAGGAGCACTTGCAAGTTTCTGTAGGGATTACCCAAGAGTAAAACATACTGGAGCAACTGTCATATGTTGGTTTGTGTCTTGAGTTCCTAGTGTAGGATAGCAGCTCTGGGAAGGTCTCCAAGTACATGGCATAAATACGTCCACAGTAGATGGCTTCTTGGTAGTTGAAGAAGCATAAGGGAAGAATGGGTGCAGACTTTGGAAGGTGTGCTATAGGCCTTACTGCTCCTATCCCACTCTTCTCTCACCTGGTCTTGTCATGGGTGGATGTGCTCAGGCACCTTCACCTTTCCATAAATATGAGACAGAGAGACAAAAGGGCCCCAGTGCAGATGTGGGTTGGAGTTTACAGCTCTGTGTTATGTCAAGTTATGATTCACCTACAAGGCTTTAAACATGGAGATGTGATGGAGAGGCACGCTGCTGTCACCAGCTCCTTCTGTGCTCTCTGCCTGATGGAGAAATGTTGCTGAAGAGTGTATTTGTGACACTTCAATGGAAGTGTCGTGCTTGTTGAGTTAAACTGATCTCTGGGCAGGTATTCTGCGCTGTACCAGGGGGGAAACTTGTCACTGCCTGATTTTTAAATACAGCAGTGCTGCAGGCAATTGCCAGGGAAAACTATTAGACCCCAAAAGTCAGTGGATGAGGCTGTGAGAGTGCTGGAGGCGTTTGATCTATGCACTTAGGAGTTGTTGTGTTTGGGATGTTATATGATCACCTTTCTGAACAGTAAATCCACCACGAAGAACTGCAAGCTGCATGTCTGTTATCAGCTTCTGTGGGACACGGCAGCAGAGAGAGCTCCTCCTGGCTTCTGTGCCAAATGATGCATTATTACACTGGCGTGGTCATCCATGATCTATCTTCTCCATTGTTTTCCTGATTTTAATGTCATAGTTTTAATTACTTTAATTAGAGATGCGGCTTGCTTCCTTTGTCTGTCTTTCTTCTAAATTTAGAACAAATTAAATGTTAAACCTGAGTCCAAATAACTATTACACTGGTATAATGAGGTTGGAGGAGGTATACGGTGTGGAAGCAGGAGTACAATTTTATAGAAGCATCTTGCACTACTGAAGTTTTATTCCCTCTCCCATACAAATAGTGTACTAACATAGAACAATTTGTTTCCGCATCACTACAGGAAGGGGGCAGTTTTTGTACATGGCGTGCTGCCATTTGTGCCCTGAATGCCTTTAAGGTGAACAGCAGTTTTGAAACAAAACACTGTTTTCAGAGGGCTCCTGTGACCACCTTTTTTAGTAGCTAAAGTCAAACACTGGCTCCCTTCTTCCTATTCAGCACTTCACCAATCGGAGAGATGAGTTTGAGGCGACGAGGGAAAGCATCCTTGTTTGGCTCACAGAAATGGATCTCCAGCTGACAAACGTGGAACACTTCTCAAAAAGTAACTTTGATGACAAAATGCGCCAGTTGAACGTACGTATCCTTACGAAACAGTTTTTTAATAGAGGCCAGCTGATATTACTGGACTGTCCTCTCTCGACAGAATTGATCTACTTTCCTGAAACTTCACAATAGCCAACAGATCTCTGTAGGACTGGATTTGTTTTAAGACACCAGTAAATTGTTAAGACTTATCTTCTAAGTCAAGATTAAACTGTACAGTACTTAAATTCAGATTTAGTGTTCAAGCTCAGTTCTATTCTGCCATTTTCTTGTAACACCAAGTACCAGTGACAGTGACATACTAGTTCTTTGCTATGTGCTCATATGCTCGTTTCTCCTTCCCCCTGCACTGTTAATTGCTTTGGGATGTAGATTTACAGATGGGCAGGCTGGAGGCCCAACCAGCCAAACTTCTTTGCTACTAAGAAAACAATTGTGTGTACCCACAGAAAAGTAAACTTTGATTAGCTGAACTCTCATATTGTGATCTCCTGCAGGCTCAGGACACTGCAAAGATACTCACGTACACACGGGTGGAAAATGCCACTTCATTTGGAACTGTAATCCTGATAATAAAACAAACTTCTTGACCTCTTGAGTAAAAAGATATTTGCCAAATGAAATTTGACAATAATGTCAGTTGCTGCTTTTCTTTCACCGCAGTGAGCGAGAAAGGAGGACAAACCTTAGGCTAGAAGTAATTAATTTTCCATTATGTTCCAAACAGGGTTTCCAGCAGGAAATAACACTAAACACCAATAAGATTGATCAGCTAATTGTTTTTGGGGAGCAATTGATTCAGAAGAGTGAGCCTTTGGATGCTATCCTGATTGAAGATGAATTGGAAGAACTTCACAGATACTGTCAGGAAGTGTTTGGGCGAGTTGCACGGTTCCATCGAAGACTGACTTCAAGACATCCTGTAAGAAGCAACAGTTCTTTTGGTGCTTTGGCAAGATTTTGGTGTTTGAACTCATTGCTTATCCCCAGCAGCTTGACTGAGTGGTCTCTGCTCAGAGGGGTCAGGAGCTCCTCAGTAGTTGTGCCAGCTTTGCTAAATCTTTGTCACCAGTCTTGTCTCCTTACGCCTCTCATGTTGGATCTCCATCTGCAGAATCTGGATAATAGCATGGAAGTAACTCGTAGGGTTAATATTTAGATAATAGTAGTTAGAGGGCTTCAAAAGCTTTTTTGGTGTTCTTAATATCACTTTGTTCTCTTAAATTTCAATAACATGCTTAGAATATCTCTCCATGGATTTGTTAGTGAGGCCCCATCCGTCCACTTTCTTGTGGGAACCCTGAATGGTGAACAGCATGCTCTTACTTTTCACTGGGAACATACAGCTGATTCTCAGTTTGCTTTGGCTGAAAAAGAAAGAACATTTATTAAAAAGCCAGGTGGAGGAAGTAATGTGACCATCTACGGGTATCTGTTTACCCCTGCCTGTGCATCATTTCATTGCTGACCTGTGCAGTCCTTTTGGAACTAGATACCCCTTCCTAAGAACTCGAGAGAAGTTATGGTGGTGGTTGAACGTCTTGGAAGAGGGGAGGTTGCTGCTGTTGTGAGGATTGTAGTGGCAAAAGAGGAAGGAGGCA
Source organism: Aegotheles bennettii (assembly GCA_013398125.1). NCBI lineage: Eukaryota > Metazoa > Chordata > Aves > Caprimulgiformes > Aegothelidae > Aegotheles > Aegotheles bennettii. The sequence goes on from VZRW01000777.1 coordinate 63,140, forward strand.
GAAGCGCTGCTTCCCTTTAGTTTTAGGCACATGGTCTTCGATTGCTGCAGCTGACTGCAAAACAGTCCCCAGTATAGTACTGTGTGGCTCAATCACTACCTCATTAAACAATGTAGATCTATTGTAAATCTCAGTAATATGCAATAATTGTTATTTATTTTTAGGGATTGGATGATGAAAAAGAGACCTCTGAAAATGAGACAGATCCAGAAGACTCTAGAGAAAACCAGGGTGATCCATGGCATAAGAAGTCCATCAGCGAGGGGCCCTCTTCACCACAGTCTCTTTGCCACCTTATGCCCCCTGCTCAAGGTCATGAAAGATCAGGCTGTGAAACCCCTGTTAGTGTTGACTCCATCCCACTGGAGTGGGATCACACAGGTGATGTGGGAGGTTCTTCCTCTCATGAAGATGAAGAGGAAGCAACATACTACAGTGCTCTGTCAGGTGAGAACCAGTTGCCAGCTGTTTGTTTTGACATAGACAACTGCAGGATGTCCCTGTGTGGGAAGAGAGGGGGATTGAGGTCTTGCTTCCATGTTGTTGGTTGGTTTTCAAGTACTATTAATAGACGTGAGCAGTCTCTTAGATGTCTTGATGAAGGGAATGGTATTGTCTAAACCAAGTTTATATTTTCAGAAACATAAGGTTTTTAGAAACCTTACTTTTTAAGGATGTTTGATGAAAATAATACCAACAGCTTAGTTTGTTCTTTATCTTTGCTGTTCCTCATTGTCTCAGTTGTTTGTAATAGTTGGAAAATATTGAATAGTGAGGAAAATGACATTATTCTTTTTTCAGATGTAGAAATCACTGAAAATCCTGAGGCATATCTTAAAATGACCACAAAAACTTTGAAAGCATCTTCTGGTAGGCACCTGCTAATGCATGTGTCTGAACATGGCAATCTCCCTGTGCTGCACGCTATATTCCTCAACCTCTCTCATATGTAATGTCTGACTTCCTGCCTTGTGTGGACACCATGTTTCATCCTGTCATGGTGTTCTTACGCTGCAGTATTCACGTGTACATTACAAAGTAGTCAAGAACATACCATTTAGAGTTTGCCTGGTAAATGCCAAGGTGGTTAATGTGCGTTTCATTGTATTGATCCAAAGTCTTTTGGTACTTTCTTGGTGGTTTGCTCTGGGTAGTATCACTTTTTTGGTGGTTCTGATTTTGATTACTGAAGGAAATAGTTCCAACTCTGCAATAATTTTTTGTGTTTTGTGCATGACAGAACCGTGTGTGTCCTGTCTGTAAAATCCAGAACAAACGTTCTCCCAATCAGGACATGTCTGTACTTGTCACGACTGAGATGTGTTGCAGATGTGTGATAATATTGTTGGGATGCAAACTTTCCAAAACCACAGTGCAGCCTTTTTCTTTTATTTTTTTTTTGAATACTCATACCTGTATTCAAGCATTTTCCAGAAGAAAACAGAATGTCCCGTAACTGCATGGCTCTCATCTCATTACCTTTGAAACACTGTTGATGTTTTGCAAACGTGCATGCTTTGCAAGGAAAGCTGCAAAACTGTCATTTTTATGCCATAACTTGGTGCCATTTTATTCAGAGCGCTTTCTAACTTAATACAAAGCAACAGCTTCCTTGTGGAGATGGGATTTTGCACTCAATGGTGTGTGATTTTGCTTTTATTTTTTTCAGGGAAGTCTGTTTCAGAAGCTAATCCTTGGCATTCTCCAGATAGCCCAGTCTGCAGGAAACACCGATACAAACAGGCAGAGATGGCTGGAAATGTGTTGGCTGGTGCAGAGACAAGTACTCCCTATAAGCCAGACTATGTGAGTTGGAGGCTCTGTGGGCACTGAACCTGTACTACACAGTCTGTTTCTTGTGCCTGTGTAACTCCCTCCTCTTCCCTCCTCCAGCATCAAGGAGATTAGTCGCAGGGGGAATGTTTATTTTATGCAAACTTAGACATTATTTCTGGTAGCTCAGGTACCCAGTGAGAGTCTCTATCCACTCATTAGAAAAGCTTCTTTAAAGCAACTCAGAACAACCATGATCAGACTCAGTATCTGGAGGAACTTACTGCCTCTATTGTCATAGGACAAGTCCTGGAGAATTTAACCTCCCCCAAGGAGAGGATGCAAATACCCTGCCTTGATACCTCCTTTTCCTAAACAGACTGACTTGAAGGTTCTTTTCTAGCATGCAACCCACCATTTAATCTGCTTCTGGGCACTAAAAAATGTGCCAAAATGGCTATTGTTTGTTCGTACCTCAGCCTTGGTGACTGATTGCCAGCCATAACTTCACTAGCAGCTGCCAGGCTCAGTGGATCTGGACCAGTTCATATAACCACAGAATGGTTTGGGTTGGAAGGGACCTTCAAGATTACCTAGTTCCAATGCCCCTGCCACAGACAGGGACACCTCCCACTAGACCAGGTTGCTCCAAGCCCCTTCTAACCTGGCCTTGAACATTTCCAGGGAGGGAGCAGCCATAACAGTACAGGCTGGGGGCTGACCTGCTGGAGAGCAGTGTAGGAGAAAGGGACCTGGGGGTCCTGGTGGACAGGAGGATGACCATGAGCCAGCAATGTGCCCTTGTGGCCAAGAAGGCAAATGGCATCCTGGGGTGCATTAGAAGGGGGGTGGTTAGTAGGTCGAGAGAGGTTCTCCTCCCCCTCTATTCTGCCCTAGTGAGGCCACACCTGGAGTATTGTGTCCAGTTCTGGGCCCCACAGTTCAGGAGGGACATGGAACTGCTTGAGAGAGTCCAGCACAGAGCCACTAAGATGATGAAGGGAGTGGAACATCTCCCTTATGAGGAGAGGCTGAGGGAGCTGGGGCTCTTTAGCTTGGAGAAAAGGAGACTGAGGGGTGACCTCATCCATGTTTACAAATATGTAAAGGGTGAGGGTCAGGA
>VZRW01000779.1:0-22535 GCA_013398125.1 Aegotheles bennettii
CTGGCCCGGTGATGCCGCGGCCCCTCTGCCCTCGGCTCCCTTCCCCGGGGGGGCCGGTGCCGGCAGAGCCCCGGTGCGGGGCGTTCGTGCGGGAGGGGCCGCGCTCGGTGCGAAGCGGAGCCGCCCAGGCGGTTCCGTGCCTCGGCTGGGGCAGCCTTGCCCGGTGCGTGTGCTGGGAGGGAGCGGTTCCGAGGAGCCCGGCTCCGCGCCTGGGCAGGGAGCGGCGTCTGCATCTCTCCCGGGTTATCTCGGAGGGTCGGTGGTCGCCGCTCACAGCTCGGGCTCGCCCTCCAGCAGCCGGTGAGGGAGGGTGGGAGAGCTTCCCGAGCTGAGCTTCCCGAGCTGAGCTTCCCGAGCTCTCCTGCCAGCTCCAGCTCGTTACCTTGCTCCAAAAATAAACCCTCCCGAGCCTGACGCCATGGCTCAGCTGCAGGACGCACCAGCAGCTCTCCCGGGGAGCCCGGTGGGTTCCTGTTCATCCCCTCGCAGCGGACACGGCCCGCGGTGTGCCCGGCGCTGGTGGCCCCCTCTGGAGCTGACCGGGCTGGGGAGGGCTCAGCTGCTGCATCCTGATATAGCAGCTCTTGTGCTGCTCTGCGTGTGGATCCGCTCGCTCCTGCCATGCTACGGTTTCTCAAAGCTGCTCCCCCAGGGGGATCTGAGCTCTGTCGAGCCTCTGTCCCGGTAAAGATAAGCTGGTGTGCTAAATTCAGCTGGGAATTGTCCCGGAGGCGCAGGTAATGTGTGCTGGAACACGGCGTTCCCGTTAGCTGCACCTCTGGATGAAACATTTGGGTTTGTTTTCAGTTTGTAAGAAGAAGTGGCATCCTGCTGTCTGCTGGTGAGCTGGGGGTGGCCCTGGGAGCAGCGCCCCGGCGTTGAGGACTCACTGTGTGTTTTCTTTCCCTCTCTTAGCCTAGTGCAGTGGTTTGACACAGCGCCGAGCCGGACGTGCCCGCAGTGCAGAATCCAGGTAAAGCCATCGCCCCTGCTCAGTGGCTCCGAGGAGCCGTGGGCTGTGCCAGTGGTGACACAAGGGAAAGGCTCATGGAGTGAAGTGTAGAGATCTTTCATGCCCCAAAGGCTTTGAGAGCGAGCTCCCCTCAACCAGCCTTCTCATCAGAAGGCACGCTCCAGGGGTGCTCTGCTGCTGGCCATGTTTTAGCTTCTCTAGAAACGGTCTTTGGGTTTTCATGGCTTTTATTTAGGCTGAGAATTGGCATGATGTTAGGGCCAGAAGGGGTTAACCAAGACATCTGACTTGTGGAGCAGACTCCTGTTTGCCTTCCTGTGTGCAGCCCATTCTGCCACACCAGTCCTTGCTTTGCAGTGCTCAGCCCTTGGCTGAGAAAGGCAAAGGCTGGGGAGGGAAGGGAGGATGTTCTGAGATGGAAGCCAAGGCATGGGGATCCGGTGCCTCAACCAGGACCTCAACTTCTTTAAAGTCCCTTGTGTCACCAGCCTTGATGCGGCCAGTGGATCACTGCTGCGGGAGATGCTGCCTCATGCTCAGATGTAGGTCTTCAGCCAGCTGCAGCTTGGGCTTGTTCTGTGTTTGTGCTTCTTTCTTCCTCTCAAGGTCTTGGCCCTTGTTCCTTCCCTGACTTGTTGATTCCCTCTGTTCTTCACTGCCTCTTACATCTCTGGGTTACCATGGAGTTATCGCGAAATAACATCTTATGTAGCAGTAACTATGCAATTAGCTGGTGTCATGACTGTATATAATACTTAAAACACAAAGCTGTAACTGCATGGGGGAGGTGTGGAGAGCTATCAAATTCAATTACAGCACCTTCTGCCTGCAGAAAGCAGCACATACTTCTGTCTTAGGATTTGGCATCGTGTTAGCTCAGCGTCAGCTGCTTGGGCCTTGGCTGCCAGAGAACAGGCTGCGCTTGGTTCCCCAATGCTGCGGCTTGGGAGCTTGGCTGGAGTCATGCTCCCAAAACTGGGTTTGGGGTCTACTGGGGTCTACTGCTGTGCTGATGAGCCAAAGCAGAGTGTTGTTGCTCGTGGCATCAAGCACATGATCTGACTTGTGGCCTTGTGGCAAGATGGTACCTTCTCCCCCTCCATCTGTCTCCCCTACCCGTTGTGTTTCCATACCTGTGCCCGTCAACCTCTTCTGTCTCCTGTGTTTAGGTTGCCAAAAGACACATCATCAATAAGCTGTTTTTTGATGTTGCCCTGGAGGAGCAGGCAGCACCGGACGCAGAGACCTTACAGGTAATTTGACTGGGCGGTTCTTCTGTTGTGTGTTGCTTCAGCATAGAATCCCAGACTGGTTTGGGTTGGGAGGGACCTTAAAGACCATCTTGTTCCAACCCCCTGCCATGGGCAGGAACACCTCCCACCACACCAGGTTGCTCCAAGCCCCATCCAACCTGGTCTTGAACATTGACAGGGAGGGGCAGCCACAGCTTCTCTGGGCAACCTGGACTGGTGTCTCACCACGCTCATAGCAAGTAATTTCTTTCCAATATCCAATCTCAATCTCCCCTCTCTGTCTGAAACAGTTTCAAACATGAAGCATCTTGCAAGTGTGGCCTGGGCTGCCAGTCCTCTGCCAACAGCTGCTTCCTATCTGCTGTGCTCTGCTCATGTTTCAGACCTGAAGTACATCAGTGTCTCCTGTTTGTCTCTGTTCTCCCCCTTGGCCCTTGCCCAGTCTCAACTCTGTTGTATAGCAGTCTCCATGTAGTGGGTTAGAGTTCCGCCAGACCAAATCCCATGTGGTGACTCAAGAAGCCTCTTCTGCTTCATTGCTCTTCCTTCTGGTTCTTACCTTACCTGGAAACTTCCTGAAGCAGCATCAAATAAACATCCATCTGCTGCTTCTCCCTTGGGTCTCGAAGCCTTGGGGATGAGGGTACACAGCTTTTCCAAAAGGCAGGAGAAGAAAAATCCTAGATGCAATGAACTTCTACTGGTGCCTGTGGCTTGTCTGTGCCCTGCTAACCCCTCTGGAGAGGAGGGGCCGTTGGAGGAAGTGCCACCTCCTCACTTCTCTGCAGGTAGGTTTGCATGGGCTCTGAGGAAGCAGGGCAGGGTGATGATAATTGTTCTTTACCAAGAGAAATTAGGGAAGGGACTGCCTGAAGCTGTGGTAGGCAGTGGTGAGACTGGGACACTGGGTGGGATCCTGGCTGGAGCTGGGCTGTTCTCCAAGTGCCACCCTTAGGTGCGGAGAGCTGAACGCAGAGTGCCCGTTCCATGTTCTCATCCCTTGGTATGGCTGAAGCATGGCTCCCTATGCCTCGTGGTTATCTGTTCCAAAAAAAAGTCATCAGTTGACCTTGGTATAATGGGACACTTGTACCCTCTTGTGTTTAGAATCAGCATGTGCAGCAATTACCATAATTAGCAGTTGCTATGACAATGCTATATGTATATCGTATGTCTTTAAAATAAAGCCAGCCAGACTGTAATGCCAGCAGCACTGTCACTCTCGGAGCCCGCTAATAAAGGAACTGAAGGCCAAAGTCTGTGTGCTGCGGGAATGGAAAAGCATCTCTGGGCACTTGAAGCTGCGTGCCCTAGAAGCAGAGCAATGGCTTGGAGCAGATAAACATTGCCTTCAGTGCATATTCAGATCTGTTCTCGCAAATGTAAATAGATGAGTGACTCAGAAATGGGTTGACTGGAGAAGCTTGCCCTAGAAAAGCTTTCTGCTGCCTCACACCCCCACCCTGGGATCTCAGATGGGTTCGCCTCTCCTTCCCCCTGTGCCGGAGAACTGTTCCCCTGCTCAAGGGCGGGACCGGAGCCGCTCCTGCACACCAAGCTTGGTTGTCGGAGCATGATGAGTTACCAAGTTTGCTGTGTGACCATCAGAGCAACATCTAGCCCTGAGCGTGCAGCTTTCCCAACGAGAGCACTGAGGTCCCTATCTGATGGGAAAAAACCAAGTATTTTCTGGGTAGGTTCATGTAGTTGGTTTGGGTATTTACTGCCCTACGCACTGATTTGGGTTGCTGCTGAGCTGATGCTGGTTTGTCCCCAGTTCCATGTTGTGTGTGGCCTTGTTTCTGGGGGACATGAAACACCTTAAGAACATAGGTGGGTGGGATTTAGTGTACATCTAGACTGGAGCTCTGTTTTCAATGGGGTATCTGCTTCTGGCCTGGGCAGAGTTCAGCAAAGCAGACACATGGTGGACTATCCTCAGACTCTTTGGAAGCTGAGAAAATAATTGATGGCTTCTTCAGCCTGAAGTGATTTCACCTGGAGAAGCCCCCAAATCCAGGGTTTGTTGCCAGCCACTGCCTGTCTTTCCAAGAGCCTGAGTACAGAGCAGGACTGGGCTCTGTAATCAACTGGAGCTGCGTCTGTGCAGCCTGCAGATGTCCTGGAATGAGCATTTGGCCTCCTGCCATGAAAAGGTTGGACTGGGGTGAGGGAGTTGTGCTTCAGTGTGCTAGAAAGCTGAGCAGCATGTAGCTGTGGTCTGCTTGCTGTCTTGGGAAGACAAGCTTGGGATGCTCTTCGAAGAACCAGCCTTATGCACCCAGTTACATGGTGGGAAGAGCTCCCCTGTAATCTGAAACATCTTCCTGTTGTTGCAGATTTATCCAATTTATCTTTTAAATAACAAGTGTTTGGTGCTGTTCTTCATGCTCTTTTCTGCTCTGAAATGTTTACAGTCAAAGGAGTGCTGGGGCTGCTCTGCTTCCCACCGCCAGGCATTGGTTTCTACTCCAACACCAGAGGGAACTTGGTGCCCTGAGTAGCTGCAGAGCACAGGCTGAGCGCTGCGGCACGTGCAAGCGTTTCTGGGTGCTTAGCCTGGCTTTATGCTGTGGTGTTCTTAAAGATGGTCCTCAGTGATCAGAGCAGTCTCCATGTGGCTGTTCCCAAAGCAGGAAAAATGTGAGGTTCTGGGGTGTAACACCTCAGAACCTGACACTTCCAGTTGCTTGTGATCTGGGGAGCTGAGAGACTTCTTCCAAAGGAGACTTTGGCTTGGCAACAAGGAGGAAGGAGGCTTTGTGCCTGCAAACCTGCTGGGGAGGGCAGGAAGCTGGGAGGACAGCTGTCTATGTGTGGTCAGGATAAACTCATTTGGATCTTGGGAAAATGTGGTCTTGTAACTCAGGCTGGCAGAGAGAGGAGAGCTTCTGTCAGAGGAGTGAAAACTGGGAGCAGCATGAGGAGCAGTGGTGGAGGAGGGGGGATTTCAGATTAAGTTGATGAATGAGGTAATGTTACATAGCTGTCCGCAGTAGCCTGGGATTTCTTTGCTATCATGCTGATTAGCACATCTTGTGAGCTCACTAATCGTTCCTGAATAGGACTCTGAGGAAGCTCCTTCAGGATAGTTCCTGCAGCAGAGTTAATTCCATGTCAGCCCTCCAGCCGTTGTACCCCTGGGGGCAAATCCAAGTCAGCTCTGTGAGGCTTTACATTTAGTCCCTTCTGCTTACTGAGCTCTACGCCCCATCTTCTCTTTCCTGCCTTCATTGCCACCAGCAGAGCTTTGCTCTGGTGCCGTCAGATCTGTGGTCACTGCTGCTGCTATTCTCAGCTCAGATTTGCATGTAGCGTTCCGGGTTGCACAGATTTGTGTGCTCTGCTTCAGTACTGTGTTGGCATTTTATTGTGGTTTTATTCCACTGCAGTTCCTGCCTGACTTGTTACGTGCTTTCCTCTGCAGCTCTCTAAGGCAGCTTTTAAAGTCATCTTCTGTTGACTCTTTCCTGTATATATTCCTCTCTCTCGCTCTGTGTTTTTTTTAAATAGATATACACACATTTATATATAGATGGCCTCTCTTTGTAACCTTGCTACATTTCATTTGGCTGTTAGCCAGCATTCATAAGGCATATCACTTAAAATAGTGAATCTAGAGTTTAATACTAGGGGGTATTTGCTCCCTCCTTCTGATCCTTAATGGAGGCGTTAGAAACATTTAATCTTCCCTAGACCCTCCTGGCACCCAGGAGACAACACACCAGTCCTCAGTTTGGTGTGGACTGGTTTATTGGTGATCTGTTTATGGCCATTCGAATGAGCTGTTAGCTCGTATCAGTATCCTGAACTGCAGTGACTTAGTGTCTGTCAGAATGCTCGCTGGTGCCTTTTGATTATATGCTTGGTTACCTTCTCAGATGTTTGGATGTGCTCTCCTGTCTCCCACCTGCACACAATTAAAGTTGACTTCAGTTCAAAGCAACTCTCAATCCAGCTAGTCTGGCAATAGCCCTGCCTCATTGCCTTGTTTAGGTAAAACGTTATAAAAATTGTTCCTGTCTGATTTCCTGTGTTTCCCTGAGAGCTTCCAAAATTATTCAGCTAAAACAAGATGACTGACAGTGTGAGAAACACAAGGTTGACAAGGCTAAAACGAAACTGGGATCTTCTCTTCTCCCCCTGCAGAATGCCAGTTGGAGGTGCTCTTTGCATTCCCTGGGATAGTACTTGCTTGTGACTTGGTGCTTGATGTTACCACGTTCCCTTCTTAGCACCTGGCCAGTGCAAATGTCCTGCCAAGAAACCTTTTGGGCTCTTTTGAGATCTGACAAAAGCTCCTCTGCAGAGCATTTCCTAACTGGGTTTTCTGTGTTGTTTCAGAATGAACTGGACCAGGTAAAGGCTCAGCTCTCCATGAAAGGTGAGTTCCCACTGCCTGTGGGGGATTGGCAGCCTGGGCTCTGGCTGTGCTGGGCGCTTTGTCCAGGCCTGAGGAACCCCTGTGCAGGGCCCACCCATCTCTGAAGCTGAGGGCATGGTGCAGGCTGCAAACTGTTTTGCTGGAGCAGCTTCTCCAGAGCTTTTGATGAAGCGAGATCGCCCAAAACTGTACAAAGCTCGTATGAGAGAGCCAGAGTCTGCAGCCCAACCCAGCTCTGCTGTAGCTGGGGAGCTCTCTGCAAGTTTAGAGACGTATGCAATTTTTTTTGCCTCTCTTCCTAATGGCAAGCTATGAAAGTGAAGCACAGCTCTATCTGGAGCAGGCTTGCTAAAAGCAAAGCCCGTGGTTTGCTCACTGGGAAGCTCACAGCTGTATATGGCGAAGGCTCGTTCCTTCTAACAGATGAGGGGGTAAAAGTGGTGCCCAGGCAGCAGTGGGAAGGCTTTGGATTTGTTTGGCTGTTGCAGTGCCACATGTGTCGCGCGAAGAGCAGACGGAGTTCATTCAGTGTGTGCGTTTCCATTTTCCCATCTTTAATTTTAGAGGATGTTTGAGGGAGGCAGGAAAAGCAAAAGCCCTGGAGACTTGTCGATAGGTTTTAAGCATCGTCTGTAGGCAGCCTGTCATTGGAACATGAGTCATGAGCAGCGAAAGGAAAATGTCAGTCTGAGTGACAGAAATCCAAAGACACACTAGCAGAAGGAGGGGAAAAAAATCTTTAAAAAATGCTGGGGGCTCACCCACGCCCTGAGAGTTGTCTTTCCTCTGCCTTCCCTGCGTGCACGAGACAGACATGAATAGCCAGTAGATTGAGGATTCGGTCCTTAGCCTGAGAGCAGAATTGGACGGTCTGCACGCCTCTATTCTGAGGCCTGTTCTCTTGCCAGCTTGGTTGAGTCTAGTGACTTGGTAGAGAGCCAGATCTTCTGAGGAAGGTAGCTGGGATTCTTGCTAGGATGTAATCCAAGAAAAACTGCTTGAAGGCCTGCTCATCTTCTCAGCTTCTGGTGAGTGGATGTTGGAGTTGACATTCCCAGACCCATTCTCTGTTCATGTTGGAAATGAGAAGCTCCTTCCCACCTCCTGCCTCCTTTGCTGTGGGCACTCTGCTCTCTGGTGGTTCTTGTGTATAAATTCTTCACTTAAAGATGTGCTCTGTGCTGCGCGCCGTAGAGGAGCTGTGTAATTGCTCAGCTTGCAAATGGCTCTGGAGGTGCAGAGCTCTGAGCAGACCCAGCAGGCGCTGTGGGAGGCACTCTGAATGAGCTGAAAACTCACTCCTGCACCATGGGGAGGTTTGACTCCTGCCATCTGCCTTTGGGCGACTGGGAGCGGAGGAGGGGGAAGCCCTAACTCTTTTGGTGGATGTGGAGTCCCTGCAAATGCAGGGGAGCATCTCTAAATGAGTGGAGATCAACCATTCAGATCAATGGAGAAAAAATGCTTTACTTGGAAAGAAATCTGTCTTTCCCTAGCCACCCTTGTGCTTCTGCTGGGATATCTTCCTCCTTTCTTCCCCAGTCCACATGCCTTTTTCACTGTCTGATTGAGCAGCAAAGCTGCACTGCAGGTCAGGCTTCCGTGGGAGGTGGTGGCTCCATGTGAAACTGAATTGCTTGGAGGGAGAAACGGCTTTTTGGAAAGGCACTGACTGACTTTGCGATTGTCAGGCTGGAGCCACGGAAGACTTCAGCAAAGACAAAAGGTGCTGAGCTGAAGACTTTACCCTGCTCTTAGTGGGGCTAGATGGAGGGATTGCTGCTTTTCCTCATTGCTGAACTGCTGTGAGCCTTCCAGTGATGCTGGCTGTTCCCTGCTTAGCTCTGTCAGCTCCTGGTGGTGCCTGTTGTTTTGTGAGCTGTTCTTCCCTTGTCTCAACAAAACACATTGAAATCTGGTGTTGTTTTCCACCACCTTCTCTGCAGTGGTCAGAGGCGTGTGCTTTGTTCCTGGATTGCCTGTGTGGGGAGGGACAGCAGTGCTCAAAGGCTTTGTGACCTGCATAAAGTGGGTGCTCTGGGGAATCTACTGAAGCTGTTGCATGTCCTGCAAAGGCCCAGTGCCCAGCAGAGCTTGGCTTTGCTGCCTCTTGCCCTTTGAATTCAGTGCCGTGGTGAGGGTGGGTGCAGCATGTGGGGGGAGACAGCAGCGTGGTGGATCGCTGTACACAGCTGCCTGACGGCCCCCGAGGGGCTTCCCCACGCACAGGGCTCTCCGTGGGGTGGGTGGGCTGGGGGCTCAGCTCTCCAGCTCGGTGACAGCTCGCTGTAACTCCACAACAGTTTTCCCTGTGCAAGCCCGACTGTGAGAGCGTGCAAGTGTTAAGATGCATCAGCTTAGTGCAAGCAGGGCTGGCACTGGAAAGCTATTAAAGGGAACTTGTTATCTTTAGTAAGGAAAATCTTGAAGCCTGCTGGCAGTAGGAGAAGCAATCGCTCAGTACAGACCCTGGTGCAGACAGCACTTAGGGAAATGGCTCTCCACGGGAGCGGCCGACTCCCAGCAGCCTGGAGCTGAAGACTGCAAGCAGCATTTGTCTGTTGGGCTCCTGCTGCTGTGGGGCAGCTGCAGTTTGGTTTGCTGGGCCATGACCTTTTTCTCTTTTCTTTTCCAGAGAAAGAAAAGCGGGAATGCCAGGCCATTGTGGATGGGCTGAGGGACACTCTGGATGTGCGCAATGCTACAATAGAGTCGCTCCAGAAGGTGCTGGGAGAGACAGAGATGCTGTGCTCCTCTCTCAAGGTACCTTTCCTGTCCCTGGCAGGACTTCAGCACTGAACCTTGCTCAGCTGGTGTTAGTTCTGTTGAAGAGATCTGCAGGCCCTGATAATAAAGAGATTGTCCTGGTGGGATTTTGGATCTGATGCCTCAAGACTCCCATCTCCTCAAGCTCTGAATGACAGAAGGGTGGGCAGTGTAGCTGGGTTTTCAGGTTGGGTTTGTGGTATTGCTGGTCTTGGGGTCCTGAGCGTGCTCCACCCGGGGATGACTCAGATCTGTAAAAGCCAGGCCCGTGGCTTGTGTCCAAGTGGCTGCGTGCTCAAGGCAGAGGTGGCCGGAGTGGGGGAGAGCCACCAGCCTGGCCTGGGGGATGCTGCCTGAGCCCTGCTAATGAAACAGCAGCGGTGATCGTAAAGGTAGCAGCATGAACAGAGTGGGAACTGGCCCCAGCGCCCCACTGCCAGAACGCTGGCTCCCTGTGGTGGAATGTTCTTCTGAAATGGGTTTGGGCCAGGTGGGATTCAAGGAAAATTAGTTTCTTAATTTGACTGGAGGAGAAATCAAACTGAAATACATGGAGGGGGAGTTGCAAGCTTTAGCTGAGTGGGATTTGATCCAGCTAACTCTCCTGCCTCTGCTCTGTTGCCAGGGCTTTCCTTCGGGTAGGTTAGTAATGTGAAGTCCAGGGATCAAATATTCCTGTTGTGTTTCAGCGCAGTGACTCAGTGTGTAGTCATGTACTGTGCGTAAACAGCAAGTGGAAGGGGGTGAGAGCAGGAGCCACTTTGTTGGGATGTCTTGTGAGTGGATTGACTTTGCTTGCAGGGTAGGGGTCAGCTGCGCTTCCCAAGACCTCTGCCCCTTGGAGTGCGGGTCTGACCCAACAGCCTAAACTGCATCATGTTCCCTGACCTGCAAGGCCAGGTGGGTGAGCTGCTAGATGGGTTGTGGGGTCATCTTGCTATGTGTCACCCACAGCTGGGCTCTCCCTGGGAGGAGCAGTCCAACAGGTCTGCCTGACACTGACAGTGTGGCGCTGTCACGGGGCGGAAGGAGAGGTGTAGTAAGGAATCGATGCCAGACGGGCCTTGCTGTGAGCCAGCACAACCTTTTTTGGCTTGCCTGTGGGATTATATCCAATCTGCTAGGGTGTAAAGGCAGCCTGGGTCTGTGCCATGCCAGAGATGCTCCTGGGATCCCGGCTGTACCAGTGGCAGGATACTCTTGAGGCTCCCTGCTCCTGCAGAAGCAATTGTGACAGTGGAAGCTGGTGCTTGCTGCTCAACTCAACATCTCTGTGCTTGGCTTCCCTGCCTGGCACCTCGGGAGGAGGCTCTGTGGTTATCTTGCCTATTGCAAAACCCTCTGTGTCTGTTTAAGTCCTTCTAACGAAAGCTGGGCAGGGCAGGAGGATGAGGGACCTGGAGGTATCTTTTCTGTGGTGTACAGCATTTCTCAGCAGAATGCCAAGCGCTGTCTTGTACTGCATCATTAAAGATTAAAGCACTAAACTTCTGCAGTGAGGATATGGGCTTAACTAGCTGTGGCACAGGCTGTGAGCTGCTCCTGTCTTCTGCTGGCACCATCAGCTGCTGCTGAACCTGTGTATGAGTTTGTTGCTGCTTCAGGCTGTCCGATGCTGGGGACTCTGCTCCAGCCTGGCACAAAACACTGCTTTGGGATCTGAAATGCAGAGAGCTCTGGTGAGAAAGAGCCAAAGATGGGCTCTGCTAAAGCAAGAGCAACACATGAGCCTGCAATCCTGTCCCTCTGTAAATTCCCAGCAGTTTCACAGCTGTTTGGTGTCTGTGGCAGGAAGCAGATAAAATCCTATAAAAATCCTTTAACTTCAGCGTGAAGGGAGCTTTGTGAGGCCATGGTCTTTGGCCAGGCCTCTCCCTGGGGTCAGCAGTGTGCTGAAAACAGGCCCAGAGCCTTCTGAAGCTGCTGTGGAGATGCTCAGGCACACGCAAGCCTGGAAGACACGGATGCATCGCATCAATGCTAGTTCAGGCCAGCTTTTCCCTGTCCTCTGCCACACTGCAGATCTGTGCTTTCTCAGCTCAGCTGAGGTTCTCTGTCACTGCTGCCTGCTGCTGGGGGGCCTGGACAGGCGACGGCTGCGAGAGGCTCACAGCTTCTCCAGGTGACAGAAGTGCCTGGTGGGTGTCTGGTTTGGCTGAGGTCTCCCAGAAGAGACCCACTCAGTGTTCCTATTTATCTTTGAAGCAGCTCACAGCAAGGAGAACTGGGAGGCTGAAGCAAAGGGATCAGCTCTGCATGGAGGAGAAAGCAACAACAAGGTTTGCTTGCTGTGGACTCCCTTGCTTTTGAAAAGCAAATTGTGGCTGTGGACAGGGTCCTGCAGAACCCCACAGGCGCTCCCAGCAGAAAGGAGGCGAAGGCAGCTTCAGTGCCAGGCTCATCTTGAGATTAGAGCCGAGACCATGCTGTGCTTGCAAGGAGCAGAGCTTGGGGTGCAGTGGGGAGGGAGCTCAGCTCCCCCTAATCCTGGGCTGCCGAGGTGGTGATAGCATTAAGAGCCAATGTACGCTCCCAGCTGCCCGCAGTGCGCATAAGCCAGGATATTTCTCTACCAATCCCTGGAGCCTTCCTAACAGGCTGTGTGTGCTTGCTTCTCTGCAGAAGCAGATGAAATTCCTGGAGCAGCAGCAGGAGGATAACAGAAGTTCAAAGGAGGAGGCCCGCCGCCTGCGGAACAAGCTGAAAACCATGGAGCGGTGAGATCCCGGGCTCTACCAGGGCCTCGCAGGCTGGGCTGTGCCACTCCCCTCCTCGGAGAGGGAGGAAGGGACCTGCTGTGCCTGCTGCAACGTCCACCTCTGCACGCTGGGCTGTCTTACCCCGTAAGGTTGGAAACTGCTGCGCTGGCCGGCCTGCCCCTGCCTGTCTGTGCTCTTGTCCCTGCCATGTTTCCAGCCGGCTGCTCTCAGACAGCAGCAAGGCACAGTCCTCGTCTCGAGCACCCTGAGCGTGACTGTGTGCCCATCCTGTTAGCAGAGGACACTGGGGCAGAACCCCAGCCCAGGAACAGTTGGCCACAGGGCTATAGTGCCCAAGAGCTGGGCTGTCCATCGCCCTGTGTGCAGTGTGTGTGTACAGCTGCTCCTTCTCTACTCTGCCCACGTACCACTACTTCCCTAGCAAAGAGCACTGCTGGCCGTGGGGCAGTTGTCAGTCTCTTCTCTCCCCAGCTCCTGGGGGGAAGCAGGGCTCCAGCCTCCGTCCCAGTTCCATTTGTGACTCATGAGCTGAGGGTGCTTTGCTTTTCTTGTTGTGCAGAATTGAGCTGTTGCTTCAGAGCCAGCGCCCCGAAGCAGAGGAGATGATCCGAGAGATGGGAGTCGGGCAGGCAGCAGTGGAACAGCTCGCGATCTACTGTGTCTCCCTGAAAAAGTGGGTGCTGTGGGCTGGGCACGGCCGGCTCATCCTGTCCTGGGTGTGCCAGGGAGAATCCTCTGCCGAGTACTGGCAGTCACACAGGCTCTGCGGGGCTCTCACCGCCTGTTGGGGCCTCCACTGGGTTTTGACTGATGGATCCTGGGGACCTAGATTGGAGCCTGTCACACTGTTCCTGTTGTCACTGTAGGGACATGTGTGTCACCATGGGAACTGTCTCCAGAGTTGTCACTGCACCTATGAGGAGATGATGATTATTCCCTCTGTGCTCCTCTCATGCCCTGGGGGGGAAATGAGTGGATGAGGGGCTGTGGGTCGTACCCTCTGCACTGCACCGTGCAGCTGTGGCCTCGAGCACGCTCTGGCAAGGCAGATCTGCAGAGCTGCCCTCCCCTACCTGGAAATCCATCTGGTCCTGCTGGGCAAAACCACAGCTTCTTTAGGGCCGTTCTGACGGCAGCTGAATAATTGCAGCTTGGATACGAGGCTGTAATGAGGCAAGTGTCCCTGTGGTGTAATTGGGATGAATGTGCATGGCCAATAGTCTGGAGTCTCCGAAAAGTCACTTAAAGCAAAGTCCTCTATTTGCTGCCAGCATGGAGGCTGCTCTGTTGTCTGTGTGTCTTTTCCACTGGCAGCTGAAATGCCTCTGGATCCAGTTTTCATTTTGTTGGTGAAATCTGTCCAGGCCCTTTTCTTGGGCATGGTATCCCATGCAGCTGCTTTTTCCTCTGTGGTCTAGTGATACATTTGAGACACTGCTGGTCAGTCCACCCAGCTCTGTTCCCTAAAGGGCTTTGTGTCTCCTGGATTTTCTCTGGTGGCTCTGCAGTTGCAGAGCTTCAAATGAAGGGTCTTGGCTTCTCTCTGAGAAGTTGTGGCTTATTCCTCTTGCAAACAGCTTGACTCTTCTGGTCTCATCGCAGGGAATATGAAAACTTGAAGGAGGCTCGGAAGACCTCTAGTGAGATGACAGAGAAGCTGAAGAAGGAGCTGTTTTCTGTCAATAACAAGGTAAAGGAAGCATGTGAGCGGCCAGGGTGATGTCTGGTCTGTAGATGCCTGACAGTTACTGTGGCCCGAGCCCCCTGCAGTGACCCCCTCCCACACTGAACACTCCTTGAGTGGTGGGGGTGGTGTGGAAGTGTCAGGCTGGGGTTTCTGGGCCAGGGTGTGATGCTGTGGTGAGTGAGCAGCTCCTGGGCTGTAGTCAGGAGTGCAGCCTTGGGACACTGGTGGGACAACATGTGCAGAGCTGGGCACAGTTCGGGAGGAGCCTGGACCAAAGGCAGCAGCATGCAGGTGCTTCACTGCTTCTGCTGGGCTCTGGAAGCAGCACTGCCTTTGTCCTGCCACGCAGCTGGGTGTGACCTGGCTCAGCCACCAACCCCTTACTGATGCAGAACTGGGCCCTCAGGAAAGGTGGGGAGGGGTTTGGAGGCAGCACCAGTTGAGCAGGGCTTACCTCTGGCTTGGCACAGCCACACCCAGCCTTGTGCCTTCAGCTGACTGAACTGGTCTGGGGCTCCCAGGTGATGCCGGGCCCGGGCCAGAGAGGTCCCCAAGGTGTGATGAGGACATGCAGGTGGCTCTGTACAGAGCTTGCCTGGGCTGGTCCTGACCTGGTGCAGAGCTTGGAGCTGCTGATCCGCCTCCATTGCTGTGCCCCTCCTGCTCCAGGCCTGGCTGGGCTCTGTTAGTGCAGGTCAGGAATCGCTTTCTGTCAGTTCTGGTAGCAAATCCTCATGAAAAGCATGCAGAGGTGTTCCCTGGGGCATGCCAGTGTCCAAGCTCACAAAGTGTGACACTGTGGGTGGATTTGGTCTATTTTTGTTACCTGGCCATAGCTGTTGTTGTCCCCTGAAATGGAGAAGGAGATTCTCAGATTGCTGGGCTGTGCCCAAGGGAGTTAACCCCTCTGTGAGATGCTGCTGCTGGACTCGGGGTGCTCCTGGCTGAGCCAGTGCCCAGCTGCACTCGGTGGCTCGGGTCAGGAGGATGCGAGTCAGTGCACTCAGCTCCGGGCTGGGCTGACGGAGAGCTGACTGTACCATCCCTTTGTGGGCTGGCCTGGACTCCTGAACCCACAGAAGTCTCTGTTGTGGTACCAGTCCGCTTCTCGACCACCCACTCCTGGCGTGCTTCCCTGTTGAATCAGGCTTGTCCGTGTGCCAGTACCGCTGATACACAACCACCATCCAGTCTGTGGTTCCGAATTCCTGTGCTCTGGTGCATCCAAAGTCCTGCAGGAATTCAAAATGCAGCCACCAAGTGTTGGAGAAGGGAAAAGCTGTCACCATCAGGCATAAATGCTCAGGAAATGCTTTCACAAGGTTTGTGTTGGGCAAGCAGCCCTGGAGATCCCTCTGCAGGCAGCTTGGGGAAATGGGCAGGCATTCTGTTGCTCTGATACAGGAGAGATTGGTCAGAGGCTGCCACTGGAAAGCAGAGCTCTGAAACAGGGGAAAGTGGCATGTGCTGCAGAACGTGATGCTCTCACAGGAGGTCTGCAGCCTTCCTCACTTACATGTTGTAACCAGTGCTCTGCTGCTTGGGGGGCTTTGTTCTGCAGCTGCAGAAAACGGTTTCAGAGTTGGAGAAGACAAACGAGGAATTAAAAAGCACCCAGAAGGATCTGAAGAATGCGGACAAGGAGATCTTGGTGAGCACATCATTCCTCAGTCTGCAGCAACTGGCAGCTGGCCACAGTCTGCAGCTGCAAGGCCAGGAGTTACACTTACCTCTTATCTGCCCCACCTCTGAGCTCCACCTGATGCTGATTTACAGAGAAGGGGCAAAGCATCTGCTGCTAAATCTTTCCTTATCTCAATGACTGCTTTCCCTCCTCCCTCCAGAGTTTGAAGAAGAAGATAGACATCCTGCAGGATACTCTGAAAGTCCCATCTGTAACCAGAGAGACACTCAGTCGACTAGTCTTTGAAAGGTTAGTGAAGTGCACCCTCAGATACAGGCCCAAGAATGGAGATGGTGGGTCCAAAGTGAGAGCACACAGTTTGACTAGCTGGGGAGGCAGAGACATGCAGGCAGGCATCACAGAAACACGGTTGTCTTGCCCCTTGTATCCTCTTTTGTTTGTTTTCTTGTTGCTGACAAGGTGGTGTTTGGTTTACCTGGAAGAAGTGTGTGTTTTGCAGGGTTGGAGTCAGGGTGGGACAGAAGAGTGTGCTTGGTTTTTGACCAACACTATGTCACTGCCTACCTGCCAGGGAAGTATTCCTAAAACTGCTCTTCTGGTTGCCTCAGAGCTGGCCTTCAAGTGAGTGTGCCCTGGTGTATGGGGACCAGCCAGAGGAACCTAGCCTGAAAAATGGCATCTTTTACATTTTTATCAAGCCCTTTCTTCTGAGGAGCCTGTGCTATCGCCCCAGCACGGCAAGCTGGGTTGTGTGTGCAGAGCAGCAGTGTGCCAGTGTGTTCTCCTGAGCTCTGGGTGCTGCTGTTACAGCACAGACCACTTGAGAGCCAATAGCAGTTCGAGACGTTTGCTCTGGGATTTGGATTGTCCTTTCTGTGACTTGTAAGCAGAAGGGGGCCCTGATCCTGGTCCCACTGCTGCCTTGTGACTCAATCACGTAGCGTGCAGCTCTTCCTCTGCTGGGTGGCTGGTGGTGGCCTCCCGATGGCTGCTGACACTTCACATGGCTTTGCAGCCCCGCTCCCGTGGAACTGCGGCACCCGAAGCTCCACTGCCCGGCTGACAGCGATGAGATCAATCTCGATGTCACTTTTGATGTGGACACCCCTGAGCATCAGCCCTCCAAATCGCTCTTCAGCCCTGCGAAAAGGCAGAAGCTGGATAAAAACCCGTGAGTTTTCCCTCCTCTTTCTGCTTCTAAAGGAGATCAAAGTCGTGCTTTTTTGGAAGTTGCTGTGTGAGATCAGATAGCTCTGCAGCTGCCTGATGTCGTGCTGCAAGTTTTGTCATCATTTGCTTGGCCTTGTCTGTCCTTGCCAGCTCCACTTGAACAATAAATCTCTGCTGATTTGCTCCTTGGGTTTCTTACAGGCTTCCCGTGGTAAATCTGGCGAAGAAAGTTCTGAAGGAAACAGTGGAGGTAAAAGGACTAATCTTTATTTCTGTATCACCTCTTTTGATTCTGCTCTTAATAAGCTTGGGATAAAGGACCCATTTTCTCCAAGTAGATGATGCTGTGACCATAGACCAGCACATCTATAGAACCACAGTACGTACTCCGAAGTGCTTTGCCTGACAGTCTCCTAGAAACACTGCTGCCTCAGGCCTCCTGGAATTGGGCAGGAGAGGGAAGGTGGGGACCCACATCCTTCCTGCTGATTATCCTGCCTCAGAGGTGCTTGGCAAACACACCGTGGGGCTGACCACAGGGGCTGTGGGCTCAGCTAAGGGGGCTTTTCTCCCAGCCTCACTGGTGCAGTGTCCCACCTCCCAGGCACTGCTCCAGTGCAGGGTTTGAAGCTGGTGTTCTTTGGCCTGACCTGTGGTATGGCAGTAGCTATTACCCAAAATATGTCTGTGTTATCAGTGCTCCCTCATATGTGGACTAAACTCAGCAGGTCACGCTGGTTAAAGGGCTTCTCTCATTATTTTGTGGGACAGAACTGGGCAGATGATATGGAGGATGATGCTCTCAAAGGACTCTTGCCAGCGTTCATCAGGAACTCTGTTCTCTCCAAGAAGCCATCTTCGGGTAGCTTGCTGGGTTCCCACAAGAACACGGGCACTGTGAGTATGACTGTCCAGTTGGTGAGCTTGTCACGGGCTGGCACTGCACACCTCTGTCCTGAAGTGACCCCACAGGAGGAAGCGACTCAGGCTTTTACCTTGTCACATGCAGTGTGTGGAGAATAAATCTTGGAGCACAACCTGGCTACTTCCCAGTCCTGCAGAGCTCCAGGGATGACAGATGCTTATTCCCTTCCTGGCAGTAGATTAAACGGCCCTCCATGTCCCATTCCTCCACCTCCTTGGAGCTTTGGGTGTTTTCCTCATATTCCTCACTTCCAGTGACAAAATCTTAAGCCCTTCTGGTGCTTGGAAGGCTCAGCTTGCTTCAGAAAGTGCAGAAGATACCCAAACTTGTCTAATACCCTCGGGTCTGTCTTTTTTCTGATGGTAAGGGCTTGGGACAAGTACTGAGTGTTTCCAGGTGCACGTAACCCCCTCCCCACAACGTGTGGCTTGCAAGGCTTCCCATTCTCTATAACCAACACAAGGAGAAGTAGCCAAGGCTCTGTGCTGCTGCTCCAGGCTCATTTCTTTCTCTCTCTCAGGTGAGGATGGGGTACGATGGCTTGGGAGGCAGAACAAAGTTCATTCAGCCTGTATCCTTTCCTGCAGCCCATGTGGCAGTAGTGATGCTGCAGAGAGCTCATCTCTGTTCCCCCTCTTTGGTCTCGGCCATCTCAGAGTCCTGCCCCCCAGCCAGCCAAAAATGAGCTGGGGTCCTCAAGGAACCATTGGATTTCTGACTGCAAACAAATCTGAGCTCAGCAAAGGCATCAAGGACCTGAGCTTGCCGAGAGCATTACCAGTGGTGGCTCATCCAGAGGAGCGTATCAACTAGAAATCAGTACAATTTTGCAGGGGCTGCCTCGGGGATCCCAAGGGGATCCTTGGGACCCTTGGGATGCCTGAGCAGCAGTGTAGTGCTGCCTCTTCCTGGCCCTGTGCCTGCCAGCCTGTGCAGCCCAAGCCTTGGTTCCTGTGGGATGCTGCTGCTCTGCCTTCCCCAGGCAGCACTGTCAGGGATGTGCAGTGCACCTATGGCTCCTGGTGCTGGTTTTGAAGGGGCTTTTGCTCTTCATGGAAAACCAGGAGGCTGAAGCAGAGGAGAAACACTGAGCTGGAAGTTGTAACTTGCTGGGAAGCTTAGGCTGCTGCTTATATGGCCTTACTGGCAGGGTGGAGGTACTCGATGGCAGGGAGGTGCCTGAGCAGATCTCTGGGGCCAGATGGCAGCCTGAGGGGACTGGATAAGGTGGGCAGCCATCCCAGTGCTGCCCCTGCACATGGCTGATCATTTCTCTGAGCCTGGGTGCTGCAGGTATTCTGGTTTGTAACCCTGCAGTCCTGCTAGCACGGCCTGTGCCTGCCTCTCAGTGCTCCAGGGTTAGGTTTGGCCACTTCTGTGACCAAATGGCAGGTGAGTTACAGGGAGCTCGCTGCTCTAAGGGCTCTTCTCTTGGGGTGGCACTGTCCTGGGGGGCTGCAGGCTCTGGCTGCCGTGCCCTTCCTGGCATGGTGCCCTGGCTCTGCTGTGCAGGGGAGTCTCGCAGGGATGGATATGCTCAAACACTGCTCAGTGTGCAAGGGGGTAGCACAGAAGTGCATTCCTTGACCCGTGGGGCAGGAGCACACCTGAGCTCTGCTGCCGTGAGCAGGAGGCAGAGCCCAGCCTGTCCTGCAGGGAGGAGTTCCCTGGGGGCACATGGATGGCTGTGTCCCAGGTCTGTGGGTCAGGCTGCTCTGCAGGAGGTATTGGATCACTTGTGTCCCCAGGGCCTTGGTCTGCACTTTCCTTGACAGTTTTACCTCCAGACAAACCTGGCAGAAATCCGTCCCTTAGCGGTGAGGAGCAAGAAGAAGAATGTCTCCAGGCCAGCATCTGCAGCTCCCTCTGCATCTTACTCCAGCAGCAGCCAAGCCAGACTGGACAGTTTCCTGCAGTGAGAGCCCCTGCCCACCTGAGCAGAGCCATTTGCCTACAGCCTGGATGAGGCACAGCACAACCACTGCTGTGCTGACAGTGGAAGCAGCTGCCCTGGGGAGAGCCCTGGCCTTGCAGCAAGCAGACAGGAGACCACACCTCTGGCTAATGCTTGGACTGATTTCCCCCCCTCGTTTTACCCCTCCTTCCTCCTATTTTCATGCAGAATAAACAGGGTTTTCTCGTTGTTTGGCCTGCTCAGAGCTCCACACTCCACAGTTGCTGCTGGGCTCTTGACATCAGGTGGAACTGCACTTCTTGGATGCAGCTGCAAGGTAGAGAATGCAGGAAGGGTGTCTGGGATGTCAAGCTTGGAGTGAGAGCAGAGAGGAGGGACCTGGACCAGGTCTGTGCCTGCTGTAAATAGTTCCAAGAAAGTTTCCTGGAGGAAGAAGTGTGTGCAGGGCAGAGCAGTGCTGGCCTGCGTTGCTGCAGGGTGGCTGTGTGCATCATCTGATCAACCACCTCCCCTCTCGCAGGCCTGCGTGGGCTGGGGAGAGCCACGGACCGGGCTGGGGAGAGCCACGGACCAGCCTGGGGCATCTTCTGCCTGGCCCTGGTTGGAACCATGGAGCCCACTGTGGTGTTGCAGACTTGGCACTGAAGTTGCTGCCCTGGGGAGGTGTGTTGGGTGGGAGCGGGGAGGTCGGTGTGCTGATGTGACCTCTGTTCTTGGCACGTGTTGGGGTGAAACTTGTTTGGATGAATTTCTGTTTTATTAAATGAAATTGTAGGAGTTTTTCTTCTCTTTAAACTGGTCTGCCTCGTGCCCTGAGGGTTTGGAAAGGCCAGGAGCAGCACTGGAGAATGGCTACCTCCAGGGGAGGCTGAGGAGTTGATCAGAGAAGACCTGGGAAGCACTCTGGACTGTACAGATCTGTTCCCTGTTTCCAGCTGCTTCAGGCTGGAAGCCTCAGCACCTGGCCTGGCTCAAAATGTGTCTTTAGGGAATACAGGGACAGCCGTGCACGCTGAACGCAACTGGCTCCCGAGTGCTTTCCTGCCTGTTGCAGCTCAGGTGCTGTGTGGGGGTAACATGAGCCTGAGCCTCCTGAAACTTTTGGTGCCAGCTCTCAGGAAAGGGGTCCTGGCTGCAGGGAAGGGCAGTCGTGGGGTGGGAGGCTGTGGTGGGGTGAAGAACACGAGCAGTGTCTTACCTGCATCACCTGGGGCTGACTGCTGAAGGACATGCAATGGGTGGAGAGTCCAGAGGAGCATGAGAAGAGGTTCAGAGGGCTGGGAAACAAGGCTGGAGGGGGGGACAGAGGTGGACTTCAAGCAGAGCTAATTCTGGAGAAGAAGGTCAGCAGTGAGCCTTTCACTGACCCCTGTGTGGTGCCCTCATCATCCCTTCAAGGTGGGTACCCTGCATGTGTTAGAAAGTGACAAACTTGCTCTGACCTTGAACCAAGATCTGGAAGACCTTTCTAAGGTGGTGGCAGTGAAGGTCTGAGTGTGTGGCCCATGAGGGATGAGGGCTTCTGTGCTGGGGTGCTGGAGAACTGGTGCTGTGTCAGTGCCCGTGAGGGTAGAGCCAGTCCCAGCCTGCAGTGGAGGGACTGAGAGGAGTTTTGGGGATCTCCTGCTCTAGCCCTGCTGCGGGGACCTGTTCCCTGCTCAGCCATGGCCTCAGGGACACCCTGCAGGAAGGTCCAGCCCACTGAGCCCCATGGGCTGTGTAGCCTGGTGTCCCTTCAGCAGGGCCAGCAGCACCTGCAGGATCTGGCAGCTTTCTGTTCCACTTCTGCTGGGGCAGCTGCTCCTTTACTTTCATCTGATTTCTGTTGGAATATAAACTCCTGGCCGAGAAGTTCTCCTGCTCTTGCTGTGCTGAGCACAGGGCCTTCACCTGGGTGGTGCTTGCTGCTGGCTCTGGGTGGTGGTGTCCTCCACCTACCAGCTGGGGCTGCTGTGGGCAGCTGCTCGAGCCTCCCCTAAGTTTAAGGTGGCTGCTTTGAGTCTTCTGTGGTTGGGAGAACAAACAAAACTCGCAAAATCAAAACAAAACTCCATATTTATTTTTCTGTTCTGGTCTCTTGATCCCCTCTCCTCCACTCTGCACTCTCCAGCTTCCTCTGGACCTTGGGAGTTGCTCCTGAGGTGGTTCTGGTCTGGTTTATGGCTCCCAGGTGTTGCCCCTGCTGCAGCTGGAGCCCCTTCACTCCTGCTGGGCGATGGTTTCAGCTCCTCAGGAGCTTTGCACCCTTCACCCAGCAGTGAGTCCTGGTCCCAGCGCCGGGGGGGTGCACGGTGGGATGGGGCATACTGGAACCAGTTTCTCTTTCGGTGGTGTTGGGGTGAGAGCTCACGGGCTGGTCCCTGTGATGTCATGGACCAGCAAGGCTGATCATTGGCTGAGCGCTGTGTGACCTCGGTGGGTGTTGGCCAAGGGCTCCATTGGCTCATCAGGGAGCCCGTGACCTCACATCAGAGCCAGTGTGCTCACCCACTCAGCACTGTGTGACCTCACTGGGGAGCCTGTGACCTCACAGGGAACGGCGTGCTTATTGGCTGGCTGTGAGTGACCTCATGAGGCATCAGGGTGCTCATTGGTGAGGAGTGTGTGACAGCCCAGGGCTGCCTGTGACCTCACGGGAAGCAGGGCAGCCATGGCCCGGCAGGCTGTGACATCCCAAGGCAGCACATGACCTCACAGTGGTGTGGGACACTGATTGGCTGTCAGGGTGTGACATCCTGGGGCAGCCCATGACCTCATGGGAGAGGAGGACGCTCATTGGCTGGCAGAGTGTGACCTCCAAAGGGAGTGGCGAGCCTATTGGCTGCCGCGGTGTGTCACCCTGGAGCAGCACATGACTTCACAGGGGCGGGGATGCTCATTGGTCGGTAGCGTGTGAGATCCTGCAGCAGCCTGTGACCTCACGGGCCAGCGGGTGCTCATTGGCTGTTGGGGTGTAACCTCATGCAGGAGCGGGCGCTCATTGGTCGCTGCAGTGTGACCTCCCGGGAGGGTGAACGCTCATTGGCTACCGGGCCGCGAGCTCGCCGTGCGCCGCCTGGCGGGCGCAGGCGGTGCCGAGCGCCGATTGGCTGGGATG
>VZRW01000779.1:23422-88829 GCA_013398125.1 Aegotheles bennettii
CCACCCCGAATGTCATTATGTAAGGGGAAGGGTGTGCAGCCCTGCCAGGAGTCACCAGTGCAAAACCTGCCGGGGTTCCGCGCCCAGCAGCGCCGTCTGGGAGGAGGGAGAGGCTTCGGAAGCGGCCGTGGGGTTGGAGGTGTTCCTTGTAAAAGAATAAGCCGATCCTAAAATATCATCCTAAAATACCATCCGACCTGGGAAAATAAACCCGAGGAGCAGAAAGTTGCGTGGAGGGCCGCGGGTGGCTGGTGGTGTGCTGGGCTCTCCGCCTCACCCGGTGTGAGCTCTGCTTGCCCACCTGGCCGCGTTGTTATTCCAAACGGGGAAGATGGAAGCAGGAGCCCGGGCAGGAGGCTGCAGTCTCCGTGGTGGTGTTTTCCTCTCGCTCCCAGCCAGCCGCAGTCGCTGCTGGCAGGCTGCACTTTTGCATCCAGACGGGATTCGGGGATCCTACGGGGTGGCCGAGCTGCTGGCAGGCTTCTCCTGGTGGAATCTCTGTTAGCTCTATGGCAGGGAGCGTGAAAAAACAGCCCTGAGTCAAATCACGCCCGTTTTCCTTCACGTTTCTTGCAGTTCCCCTTGCTCAAGAGCCACCGACCCTCTGCTTCAGACTCTGCCAGCGAGAACTTGTTCCCAGGCTGCTCCTCACAATTCAAAATTAAATACCCGCAGGGCCATTCAGGCTGGTGTAACCAGATCAGCCGAGGGAGCCGTGCCGATCTGCCATCTCTGAACGAGTTTGGTGCTGCTGCTGGGCTCCCCCATTGCTGCCCAGTGTCTGCTGTTGTGCCAGGACTGGGGGTCCCGGGGGCGTTGGGGGTCCCAGAGCACACAGGGCCGGTGGGGTGGAGGAGCAGAGCCCCCGCAGCGCTGGCCGTCCTCACTCCTCTCCTGCCAGAAACCAACCGTGCCCAAGCCCTGGCACACTGAGCTGGTGCTCTTGCCCCTCCTGGGGAGGTGCTGCTGGGGAGCTGCCCTCCCTTGCAATTAATTAACACAATTAATGAGGTGGGCCACGCGGGGCCCTGTGAGCTGGCAGCGGTGGAGGAGGCTGCTGTGGAGCGGCAGAGGAGATGCTGATCTGTGCTGGGATTTAAAACCTGAATGTGGGAGGGGTGTGGGGAGCTGAGATAACGCTGGGGGATTGTAACTCAAGGTAGCAAAGTGTGAATGAAGGAAAAACAGGCCCGGAGAAGGAAGTCATCTCTACGCCATGCAGGAGCTAGAGCAGGTGTTGTAGAAGGCTTAGGGAAGCAGGGCTCGTGCTGACGGAGCAGTGGGTGTGCGGGGCCAAACGTGCTGCTCCAGAAGCCCCATGCAACAAGGGGAAGGGACGTGTGTGTCGATATCTGGGCAATTATTTTTTAACCTGAATTAAGTAACCAGAATCTGCGTGCAAGCCAACGAAAACTGTAGTTGTGTTACTTTTCTGTGTAATTTGTCACAAGTTGCTTTGCGTTACACAGGGAAACAGCCTGGATACCCTCCCTATATACCCCCCTGTGCTGGGTCGCAGGGTCTGGTGCTGAAATTCATAATCATTGTTTTCAAGAAACCGTGCGGTGCTCTGGAGAGAGCCCAGCAAGTAGAAAACATCCTATAGAAGCAGCATTTTCTCACCAGGCTGCAACACCTACTGCTGTTTGTAGACTCTGATTTCTGCATGCGTGCTCTGGTGGGGCTGGGGGAGGCAGGGGAGGACGTGTGTGGTGCCTGGCTGTGGGATGGTCAAGCTCTGGAAAAGGCCAGGGTGATGCAGGGCTGCATCAGAAGAGGCATTTTCCATGAGAAACCCTGCTAAAATCTCACCTAGAAGGGTGGTGCCCAGCTCTGGTGCTCGGGCAGGGTGACGCTGCCGGAGCGGGGAGGGAAGGGTTGCTGCTGGACTGCCCAGACAAACCCTGCCTTGAGAGGAGATGAAAAGATGGAGCATTATGAACCCATAGGATCAGGGAACACAGATTGGTCACGGATGCATTTAGACTGAGAACATTCCAGCTGCTCCTGCCCCCAGAGTGCAAGGATGAGCTCGTTTTAGGATGTAGTTGGGGGGTTGATGGGAAGGGGTTGGGTGGCAGAGCAGGGACGATCCCNGGACTGAGAACATTCCAGCTGCTCGGCAGACCTGGCCTGCTCCTGCCCCCAGAGCGCAAGGAGGAGCTCGTTTTAGGATGTAGTTGGGGGGTTGATGGGAAGGGGTTGGGTGGCGGAGCAGGGACGATCCCAAGTTCAGAAGTGCAGCTTGGGGCATGGCCCTGTAGCTGGCTGGTTTTCCTGATATCCTGAGGAGAGACTTTATTGCTGCTTCTGCTCATGTTTGCCTGTGCCTGATTTATGCCTGGTTCATTCAGTTTTTGGTCTGACTGCTGCTCACCCGCAGAGCTCGTAAAAGATTATTTAGCAGCCTGGATGCATGAGCTAAGGCTGAAGGTGGGAGAGGGGAAGAGGGTTGGCCTCCTGGGAAGTGCTGAGGACCAACCACAAACACCCAGGCTGTTGGTGGGAGCGGTGGTGCTTTTGCCATCACTGTCCCTCAGGAGCCTGGGAGGTGCATGTTGCAAACAGCCAGGCTGGCTGCTGGCCATCAAAGTGGGGAGGATTCGATTCATCTTCCTCTCCCACAGCAGAGACCACCAGGACCTTTACTTTCCATCCTAAAGAACCTGCTTTACCGAATACCCCTGAATTTCTAAAGTCTCCAGGTAGGCTTGCTGTGAGTTGGAAGTCTTGAGGTGACCAAGAAGGGAAGTCTCCAGTGCTGAGCACCTCTGGTGTGTGCTGTGAGCGCTGCCCCGAAGCCTTTGCTTGGCTGCGGACGCCAGGCCAAGTGTGGATCCTGGTTTAGCATCAGTCTGTCTGGTGGGCGGTGGAGCCTGAAGTAGAAAATCAGGTGTCAGGAAGGAGCATGTTAGAAACCAGGGTGAATGAAGCACCCCTCCAAGTTAGAGGAAATAGCTCAAGTTGGGAAAAAATGTTAGTGCAGGTCAGATGCTCTGTTCTGCCCCTTTGGTAGCTCACTGGCATTTGCTGGGTAGTGGCTTCTTTTCCTGCCAGGGGTGCCATAGCAGCAATAGGTAATAAGCATATACATAAAAGTATTAAAAGAAAATAAATCAAGTGTCCCCATTTCTTTTTTAAATGGGCGATTTTCAGAAGCTTGCAGAAGCGAGCAGTCCGTGTCTGTAGGACTGTGCTAGGAGTTGAGCAAGGCTCTGCGATTGGAAGCCCAGCCATGGAGCCAGCTCATGTGTGTTTGTGTGCACTGCTGTCCCCAGAGAGACCCCTGGGCAGCACCATGCAGAGACCTGACCACCAGAGTATTTCCTCAAATATTAACATAGGTTTAGTTTATTTGCTGTAAGGTGTTGGGAGGGAGCAGGGGCCAAGTGTAAGTGAGGAGGAGCAGATATGCAACGTTTCAAGCTCATCAAACTGCTGCGAGCAAAATAAAAGGTAAAAGGAGGAGCATGAAGTGGCTTACTTGATGGATCAAGTCAAAATATTTGTTGTGCTAAATATCCCACCGGGTTTCGATTCATCTTCCTCTCCCATGAGCAGCCGGCGGTGTCGGCTGCGCCTTCCCTTTGGTTTACACGCTTTTGATAGCTCTGACAGCAGCCATTAGGCCACTGAATTTAGGCAGCACAATTTTGGGTGCTTAAGTAACTCCAAAACCTCTTCTGTGAACATGCTCATCAATATTCAAAATGTTTGGCATCAAATATTAATGCCTTTATTTCCAAAACAAATACACAGATTTGCAATCCGCATCACGGCTTGGGGTTTCTCGCTGCCGACTCCAGCCGGGGTGGCGTGGTGACGGCTGCTGGGGTCCCTGGGTGTCCTGCACTGGGGTCCCTGGGTGTCCTACACCAGGGTCCCTGGGTGTCCTGCACCGGGGTCGGGGCAATCCCATGCACAGATACAGGATGGGCAGAGAATGGGTTGAGAACAGCCCTGAGGAGAAGGACTTGGAGGTGCTGGCTGATGAGAAGCTCAACAAGAGCCGGCAGTGTGCACTTGCAGCCTGGGAAGCCACCGGGCTCCTGGGCTGTATCAAAGGCAATGTGAGCACCAGGGCCAGGGAGGGGATTCTCCCCCTCTGCTCTGCTCTCCTGAGACCCCACCTGCAGTGCTGGGTCCAGTTCTGGGGCTTGCAACATGAGAAGGACACGGAGCTGTTGGAGTGAGTCCAGAGGAGGCCACGAAGATGCTCAGAGGGCTGGGGCACCTCTGCTCTGGGGACAGGCTGTGAGAGTTGGGGTTGTTCAGTCTGGAGAAGAGAAGGCTCTGGGGAAACATTAGAGCACCTCCCAGTACCTGAAGGGGCTCCAGGAAAGCTGGAGAGGGACTGGTGCCAAGGGCAGGGAGTCACAGGACAAGGGGGAACGGGTTCAGACTGGAAGAGGGGAGATTTAGATTGGATCTGAGGAAGAAATTCTTTGATGTGAGGGTGGTGAGACCCTGGCCCAGGGTGCCCAGAGAAGCTGTGGCTGCCCCTCCCTGGCAGTGTTGAAGGCCAGGTTGGATGGGGCTTGGAGCCGGTGGGAGGTGTCCCTGCCCATGACAGGGGGTTGGAACAAGATGGTCTTTAAGGTCTCTTCCAATCCAAACCAGCCTGGGATTCTGTGTCCCTATGCTGTCTGCTTCTGCTCAGGAAGCAAGATGGGGAATAATTTGGACGGGTTGATTTCTTTCTCTCCGTTGGCTCGTGCTATTTGAGAAGCTGGAGGACTCTGCTTGTGCATCTGCAGCTGTGGCTGGGTGGCTTTCTGTGCCCCGCAATCCTGAGCACTGGAGGTCAGCCTCTTCTGCTGATGTTCAGCAGTGCCACAGCCCAAGTGACCGCCTCCACGGGGAGCCGTGGGTCCCTCCACGCCGTGGGTCATGATGTGATGGGCTGGTTCTGCTTCTCTGACGTGCCTGAACAGGGTGGTTCCTTTTCTCTTCTGTGTGAACTGAGCACATATTTGATGCTTCCCATCATGTTTCCAACTCAGCACAAACTGGTATTCAGTGGTGTGGCATATTCCTGTGGTCCATACTGGTTTGGGGAATACCCGAGGTGCATCTGGCCCCTGCCTGTCGCAGCCCTCATGCAGCTCTCTTCCCCGGTGCCACTGGCCCCGTGGCACGCTGGCAGCCCAGGGGTTTTCCTGGTCCTGTTGCAATATCAGACTGGTTTCCTAGTGTATGCGATGCCTCTTGGGTGGGATGTGCAAGCAGTGTGTCCTGGAGCCGGGTGGCTCGGTGGGGTGGGACAGGTTCTGCTTGGCGTTCTGGTTTTTCACAGAACGTGGAATTACAGTGATCACGTTGTCTCTGCCGATGAGCACGGCTGCTCCTGGGTGGTGCTTGGGTGGTTTTTTGGCTGGTGAGTGACAGTGAGTGCTGATGGTCATCCCGGTCCCACACACCGTCGTGAGTGTCGCACGTATGTTCTTGAGATGGAGATTGTCACTGATGAGCCATCACTGTGTTTTCAAACGTCTGTTTGAATGACAGACGTGTTATTTTTGCATCAATCCATGGGCATGACTGTTCTTATGACAGGGTTTTTTGGAGGTTTTTTTAGTGCCTGGAGGTGCTGAGCTCCAGCATGACCCCAGAGCACTGCCGTGCAGGCTGTCAGTCATCGCCGGGCTTGCTGGGCTGCTTTTCATGTCACTGGCACTGAAAATGCATCAAGGTGGCTCCTGGCTGAGCACACCTGGCACCTCCAGTGAGCTATTTAGGAGCCTGCAAGAGGGAGTGGTACCATGGCATCCTGTCAATGCTGGCCTGGGATTTACAGCCAGGCTGGAAGGCATCTTCCTGGAGGGCTCCTTGCCCGTACCCTGCTCATATTTCGTGTCAGAGATGGCTTAACCATACTGGTGGTGATATCTCACTGGCTCCTGGCCTCTTCATAGCTTTCTAGCATGTGTTTGCGATTGAAGATAGACCCCAGCCCCATTAACAGACTGGGGACAGCAGGTCGATGGGCAGGAGACAGCAGCTCCCTGCCCATGCAGAGCTTCTCAAAGGCAAAGCAACATCATCCACCAGGTCAAGAAAAGCTGCTTCTGGAGGCAATTTTTTTTTCTCCTTTTTTTTTTAAAAAAAAAAAAGACAAAAAGTGATGGTACCACATCCAGCCTGGCCTCTGGTTCTGACTGGTAAAGATCATCCCCACGGCTAACAAAGGTGAAACAAGGTCTGGAGTTCAGACGTCCAAGTGGCAATGCAATGTGTACCAGCAGTCAGCATAAATACACATAGCAGCAGCTCGCCCGAGGCTGTGAGGGGATGGATGATCACACAAAGCTTACATAAAAGCTTCACCTCCTAAAATACAGAGCCCCCCTCAGCCCGAACCTGTAGGTTCTGCCATGTGGAGCAGATTCGCTGCTCCTACTGCCTTCATTCCCCCTGCAGATGTGATTAAATAGTTTGCTGCACTCTCTTTTGTCAGAAATGATGTAGCGGTGTTTCTAGGTCATCGTCTCGGGAGGAACCACGTGTGTGTATTTAACGCGATGGAGTGCACCAGGCATCTTCTCAGAAGAGCTACAACAATAAAAACCCTCTCCTGCCCAGCCTGTTTCTTGAACATCAGAGTCCCCAGACCTTTCTCCTGTCCCTCTCCTTGGTGTCTCCTGTGGCAGCAGTCCTTCTTGCAAAGCCATTGCTTACAGGTCACCTCAGCAGCCTGCCCTTCTCCTTCTCTTGCTTCCTGCCACGAGGAAGAGCCTTTACCCCAGAGTGACCAAGGTCTTCACTCAGAGCCCATTGGTGCTTGCTGGTGATGGGCTTAGTTGTCCAAGTGGCTGTAACGGGGTGTGTAAGGTACTGGGGGCACAGGACCAGAGGAGACCTCTGGGCCATTACCCACTGGTAGACACCATCAGTCACCCCATTGTCTAGCCCCACTATCAAGTGGGAGGTCTTAAGCCTAAGGTCTTAAATGAGACACTACATTGCAAAGCCAAAACGCAGCTTTGATTTCCCTGCAGTGATCTGCATGCAGATGTAGTTTAACTTCCATATGTCTTCCTGAGGGCCAACAATGCCTTCAAGCCCAGGTGTCTTCAAAGACCTGGACTTGGGCCATCCTGGCCAGCAGTGATGGTGACTGAGATGTTCACCCATTTCTGGCTCTGCAGCAAGATGATGGGGCATGTGTCATGGCTGGGACAAAGCTGGGGCATGTGGGTCAGGACTTGAAGCTGAGCCTATGGAGATGATGTGGTGGTCCTAGTCTTGTCCACCATGCACCTCTCCTCAGTGTTCACAGCCAGGCAGCAGGTGGTACAGGAGGTGAGAAAGGGACAGTTTATGGACACCAAGTCTTCTCACTGCATCGCAGTTACACAATGACTTCCTGAGTTGCAGCAAGCTCTGTGCAGGCTCCTTGGCCCCATGAGGAGCAATTTCCCTCCTCCTTGAAGACTGTCAAGGCCGTCCCTGTGGTTCTCAGTGTTTTCTCATTCTCTGTGAGCAAGCCTCAGTGCTGTGTGGTGACTTCTGCCTGGGCTGTCCTGCAGCTTCTGAAATCCCATGTGTGGTGCAGGCTGACATCTCCTGTCTGTGACTTGCTGCCTGTCCCACCTGCAGTCATCTGAACCTCTGCTGCCTAAGCATACTTATCTGCTCTCCATGGGAAGAGCATCTTCTGCCCTCATCTTGGAGGGTTTCCCCCTTTTTTGACAGCTATAACACAACCTAGAACAAGCAGATGCTCTGTGGAAGACGCAGCCGTGCTGCTTGAGAAGTGTTGCTGAATTTTGAGTTTCTTGGGGCAGGTATGGCTGTCTGTTCTCCTCTTGGCCCAGGGGCCTGCCAAGGACCACAGGTTCTCAGACGTGACAAAGCGGTTTCCCAGCTGAATGGCTTTCAGATGAGGACCTGACGGCTCCTCTGAAGGTCACAGGAAGAAAAAAAAAATCACATTGGACCAAAATGCTGCTGGGTGCAGATGTGCCAAAGCCCAGTGCCCAGGGTGCTCTGCCCTTGGAAGCTGTATGTGGGTGTGAAGTCAGCGTTAGACGTGCCTTCTTCAGCTATTAAATGGATTCAGAGGGGTCCTGCCCCTCTCACCAGCCCACGTGAGGCCCAACTGCATCTGCCATGGGCTCCCCAGTGTGAGAAAGGGTCTGGTGGTGCTTGCATCCTTCCTCCATCAGTCTAAACCTGCGGAGTACGAAGGGATCTTGCCATAGTTAATGTCTGTGAAAGGATGGACTGGTGTGTGGGAATGACAGTCAAAGACTGACATGTTGTAGCTGTTAACCACTTTTTTTCTTTTCTTTTTTTTTTTTAAGCAGGAAAAACAGATCGCAGCCTGGGAAAAACAGTGTGGGGTTTGGGTTTTTTTTCTTTCTTCTCCTAAAGAAAACATTTCAGTTACAGACATGGGAAGTTATGAGTTATAAAATCAGAAGAGTTGAAATTTGGAAATGTATAATAAGTTCTTAAGGGACTTGGTAATCTGCTTTCCTCTGGTGAAAAAAACAGCTCAGCTGATAATACAAAGCCTGTGAAAGGCTTGGGGAAAATGCAGGGCTGAACTACAGTTTTCTCCACGTTGACTCCAAACTGTACTTTTTTCCTTTGATGAAACATGAAATTACTTTTAATTTATTTTGTTCCAATCCTAGTTACATAAACTATTATTTGGCTGTACAGCTGGACTAAAAAACTGTGGGAGGTCTCCATTTCGGAGTTTGCTGCCTTTCTTATTGAGCCTACAGACTGATTTCTTTAAATGCACCTATTAATCTTCTTGGGGAGACAAATTGTTGTTTGGTTGGAGGGTTTCTTCCCTTTTCTTTTTTTCTTTAAACACTAAATTCCCAGTTAACTGCTGGCTAAATGCTGGTGGTTTGCAGCCTTTCCAGGTACATCTGTGCTGCAGCAGGGCCACACAATGCTCACTGGCCAGGCTGGTGTTGGTCTGGTTAAAGCACCTGAGGTGGCCACACCAATTGTGGTCACACTTGGCAATAATCTCCAAGTCTACAGGATGGAGTAATGCATTTTTTTTCATTTAAATTTTGCAGCATACTTTTTCAGTAGTGTTGTTGACTCCAAAGCTTTTTCTGTTGTGTTGTTGACTCCAGGTTTGGGACTCATTATGGGGCTCCAAAATTGGGACCCGTTAATGGTCTTTGTAGGACCAGCAATAGGATGCAGTGAACTATGTGTTGTCCTTGAAGTGTGTAGATCTTTTGCACATCTCCACTGAAGTGCATCAGTGTTGTTGTCTCCTGCCCACCGATGGCAACCCACTGTATTTTGGGTTTCTTTTCACCTGTTTGCAGCACTGATGGACTGGGTAGGTGTTGGTGGTGATCCTTTGGACTGCTGCCTTCATAGACCTTCTCTGCTGTCTTCTGCTGGGAATGGCTCTTAGGAGGGTGGGAAATGGCTATCAGGCTGCTCCCAAAACACATCCCTGTGCTGAGTCTGCTGTACTGTGAACTTGTGAGATGTCTGCAGCAGATACTGCCGGAGCACATCGTGCCGGGGCCAGGCGGCATTGATAGATCTCTGGAAATGCTCCTGCCGCCGGCACACATGCTGTGGGGGTGCTACCCTGCTGCTCAGCCCCTGCCCCCACTGCCCTTTTGTATGGAGGATCACAGAATCCCAGACTGGTTTGGATTGGAAGGGACCTTAAAGCCCATCTTGTTCCACCCCCCCTGCCATGGGCAGGGACACCTCCAACCAGACCAGGTGGCTCCAAGCCCCATCCAACCTGGCCTTGAACACTGCCAGGGAGGGGCAGCCACAGCTTCTCTGGGCCAGGGTCTCCCCACCCTCACACCAAAGAATTTCTTCCCAGTATCCAATCTAAATCTGCCAGTTTGAACCAGTTCCCCCTCATCCCATCACTCTATGCCTTTGTCAAAAGTCCCTCTCCACATATCCTAGAGCCCTTTCAGGTACTGGGAAGTGTTCTAAGGTCTTCCCAGAGCCTTCTCTTCTCCAGGCTGAACACCCCCAACTCTCTCAGCCTGTCCCTAGAGCAGAGGTGCTCCAGCCCTCTGAGCATCTTCATGGCCACCTCTGGACTCACTTCAACAGCTCTGTGTCCTTCTCATGCTGGAAGCCCCAGAACTGGACCCAGCACTGCAGGGGGGTCTCACAAGAGTGGAATAGAGCAGGAGAATCCTCTTCCTCAACCTGCTGCTCACGCTGCTTTAGGGCAGCTCTGTAGTCCCAAAGAGTGGGAATTTTCAAGCTTTCTCCTTCTCCCCGTCTGCAAGTCACTGTGGATGTTTTGCTTGGGAATCCTGTTGCTGGGGAGCTCGCAAGGAAAGATGGGTTGTTTCCATTTATACCAAGTGGAAACCTTTGAGTCTGGGGTTCCTGCCAGCACACCCCCGCTTGCCCTCCTGCTTCGGGGCGACATCCAACCACCGAGGGCTTTGCAGTGGAGAGGGATTTGCTGTCCCCCTTTGCTGTCCCCTGAGCCTTTCGTGGTGATGATTTTCAGAGCAGGTAAAGCCCATTTACCACTTTATTAGTTTAGGGTTTGAGTGGTTATGCTGCAATTAGGAGAGAACATCAGTTCCTGTTAGAGTGGAAAAGATGGCCCATGTTGCTCTGTTATGTGCCACTGTTTACATGGCAAAAACAAGTATCCAGAAATTATCACTCTGGAAGAAAATCCTTAAGAAGTCTCCCCTTAGGCATCCCTTTTGTACTTTATTTTGTCAGCCTTCCTCATCCTGAGGCATCTCCTTGCTGCACTGGTTAATGGATTAGGATGTGATTCCTGATAGCTCTACAACTCGGCTTCATCCAACCTACGCTGATGATTACCAGCTTGGTTTTGATTTATTATTAACTGAAAATACAATCCCAAGCACTCTGAATTAACAACTTATCACGTCTTCCTTTTTCTCTGAAAGGTGCAAACTGGCTGCTTTGGGCAGTGATAAAATGCCTTCCACTTAGCAACATATCTAAAATCCAGTTCACTTAGCAAGTCAGCTTCTCAGCCTCGAATTTTAGCTTTCCATTTCTGCCAAGTTAAGCCCATTGATGGGTCCATGAGGACAGATACATCAGATGTGCAGATGTGTCAGTCTCTCTGGGGACAAATGTTCTGGTCTGAGGTATGGGCAGGGACATGCGCGCAGGGACAGGGTGCCCAGAAGGATTTGAGACGCTGGAGAAGTGTTTTCCCTTGATCCTATAAAGAATTTGGCAGGGGAATTTCACACTCTCCCATTTCAAAAGTAGATTTAAACCAGACAGCTTGAAATATTGAAGTTGATGGTGTCTCTGACAGTATTGGTAATGTATTCTTCTTTGGGTTTGCTTTTTCTTCCTGTTGGGAATAACAAGTTTTACACACAAAAATGTTTGTTAATTGTGAGTTTGGTTTGTCATTGGTGTTTGAGCTTCCAATTCCAATCTCTGAAAATCAGAAAGTGCAAATCGAAGACATACAAACAACTGTCTTGCCCCCATCCTGCACCAGGCAGTTGGCTGGTGGCCCCAGGGCAGACCTGCAACCATGGTCTTGTCTCCAACAATAGACCTCATTAGACCACGTGTGCTGGTGTGGGGAATGTCAGGGAGAAACTTCTGCAGCTGAGAAGTGTTTCTGACAACCACAACCTGAGCTTTCTCCCAAGGGTGTTTGGCCATGTTGGACACAAACATCTCCTCCTTGCAGGGAAGTGAGAGCTCATCACTTCTACCATGTACGTCCTTACATGTACAGTACTTGGAGCTCTTTGGGGACAACATGAGTTGATCTATTTCCTCAGTCCCTGCCCAAATGATCTCCTCTTGCTCTTTCACACCTTAGATGTCAGCTCTCCTGGAAACTTGAGGCAAAAGAAAAATAATTAAGGACCTAAATGGCTTGGGGAAGAGTTAGAGGCACAATTATGAGATGGCCAAAATACTATGAGGTGCAAAGGCACAGTTGCAAAATGGATAAAAATGCTACAATTTTTCACAGGAGATGTATATATATAGATATAGGTAGATATATATATGTATGGTCTTGTGTTTCATTTGCCCAGGCTCAAACAAATGGGGGTGCACAGTCAGGGTTTTTCCACTGCTGCTCGTTGCCATCACCAGGAGCAGTTTACAGAATTCTAGGGTTGGAAGGGACCTCGAAAGCTCATCCAGTCCAACCCCCCTGCCAGAGCAGGGTCACCTAGAGTCCATCACACAGGAACGCATCCAGGCGGGGTTTGAATGTCTCCAGCCAAGGAGACTCCACAACCTCTCTGGGCAGCCTGGTCCAGTGCTCTGGCACTCTCACAGGAAAGAAGTTCTTCCTGANCTTTACATATTTGTAAACATGGATGAGGTC
The DNA here is from genome assembly GCA_013398125.1 of Aegotheles bennettii. Taxonomy (NCBI): domain Eukaryota; kingdom Metazoa; phylum Chordata; class Aves; order Caprimulgiformes; family Aegothelidae; genus Aegotheles; species Aegotheles bennettii. The sequence continues at coordinate 35,751 of VZRW01000779.1, forward strand.
ACCCCTCAGTCTCCTTTTCTCCAAGCTAAAGAGACCCAGCTTCCTCAGCCTTTCCTCATAAGGGAGATGTTCCACTCCCTTAATCATCTTAGTGGCTCTGCGCTGGACTCTCTCAAGCAGTTCCATGTCCTTCTTGAACTGTGGGGCCCAGAACTGGACACAATACTCCAGATGTGGCCTCACTAGGGCAGAATAGAGGGGGAGGAGAACCTCTCTCGACCTACTAACCACCCCCCTTCTAATGCACCCCAGGATGCCATTGGCCTTCTTGGCCACAAGGGCACATTGCTGGCTCATGGTCATCCTCCTGTCCACCAGGACCCCCAGGTCCCTTTCTCCTACACTGCTCTCCAGCAGGTCAGCCCCCAGTTTGTCTCTCTGCAGTGTGGCATTCTGATTTCCCCGCCTGGAAACTGCCGTTTTAACTGGGCTTTTCTTTCCTTTTTCTAAAAATACGAGCCCTTTTCTTTCTGGTCTGTCATTACTGCCTCTTTTTTAACAGCACTTCTCTTCCTGATGGATCTTCCTATTTTTTATGCCTGGAATGAGTGTTGTTCCTCGTTCCAGGCTGAGTTCGGTTGACTCAAGCTGTCACGGAGATGGATAATGATACATTTTTTTTGCATCAGCTTTTAATTGTGGAGCATGGGTGGAACTCATCCAAGAAAAATGGCCGTGCAGTCTTCCCAGCTTCTTCATGGTCAAAGGCAAATTTCTTGCTGCTGGGGGTTTCGTAGCAGCACGAGGATCTATGGGTGGTGTGGACAGGACCGTGAATGCTGTCTTGGTGGACCCAGACCCCTGAGATTGACCCCTTTTTACCAGCAGCAAACAGCTCATGTTGGAGCTCTTACCCACCATGGGCCAACAGCTGCAGAAATCCTTCCAGCTCCAGGACAGAAGCAAGCCTGAAACTCGCACAGAATCACAGGACTCAAAAGGGAGCCATGCAAAACCAGACCTCTGTGCCACTCTACGGGGGAGAGGAAGCCAGAAGCAAGTCAAGGGAACAGGCTGCCTCTGCTCTTCTCTTTGAATTGCTTTCCAGAACACATTTTTCCCAAAATAACTTAATTGTCTGTTTTTTTGTAGATCATTCTATATTTGTTGATGAGCATTAAATTGACATTTTCTGAGAACTGTCCAAAATGGCTTGAAGAACTCTTTGCAGAGCAGCAATATCTCATTTAGAGCCCATCACCACGCCTGGCGATGGTTGTCTTCTCATCGTCTGTGCATTACTCTGCATTTCTTGACCTTGGGTTTCTCCTGCCACTGCGTTTCGAAGCATCCATTTCAGCAGAGCCTTCGAAAGCTCTTTGCATTCAGTTTTAGCTTTGAATACCCAATAAATTCGTGAGGCTCAGCAGACTTGTCTCTGCACTATTCCCCTCCTTCCCAGGCCATTTGTGAATATATCCCATTTATCCCATGGCAGGGTCCTGCAACTCCACCTCTATCCTTGGTGTCCTAAATCATGATCAGTTATTAACCCACAAGAAGGCTTCCCCTTATTTCACCATCTTTTATTTCTTTTTTTCCTTCTTTCTAGATTTTTATCCTAACATTGCTCCTACTGAGGTGATTTTTCAGACTAAACCTGCATATGAAAGGGTTCTGGTGTGGGAACCTCCTAAATTTCTCCTTAGCAAAGAGCATGACAAAGGTTGGATTTATCTTTTCTTTTTCAGTCTTGCATTCCTTAAATATTTTTGTCACATTTTAGAATTATTTTTTGGCCCAATTTACAAGTTATTCCTTAAGGGATTTTTTGCTTTACAGCTTTATCAGGTTCTTAAATTTAATTTGCCAGAATTTTGGGGTTGTTTTGTTTTTCCTCATCTAGATACAATTTTTACTACTTGAGGGATTTCCTTTTACTCCTGTAGCCTTATTTGATCCACTCTTTTAATTATCTTGCCTTGTGATGGCCATGTCTTAAATCCTTTCTTGCTAGCATACGTTTTGCCTGAGGCTGTAATACACCAGCAGGTGCCATGGAAACTTCCCTTTCATACCCTTCCACTTGCTGCTTTTAATCTCTTTTTAACAAACTCTCACTTTTTCTGATATTTTCCCCCCATTTAAATCTAAACATTGTAGTAGTCATGTGTATTTGTTTTTTCCAGTCCTGCAATAGGTTGGAGCTGAGTGTCTTACGGCCGCCGTTACTGAGAGTTTCTGCTGTCTGTTTTGGCATCTCAAAGCAGGGCTGAGTCAAGAGCAGGTAGCTTTGTTCTGCATTGCTTTAGGGACTAGTTAACAACCTCAGCAAAAAATTGTATTGCTGCCAATTAATACCAGACAGGCTCTCGAGGAGGGTTTTTTTAATAATCATAGATTTACAAGATAAGCTTCCGTGAACCATGTGTCGTAAAAATTCCTTGGTTTATCTTTGCCTTTGCTGGTGTTTCATAAATGCAGCACAGTAACTCATGCTGTCGGCTTTAGGAGGACAAAAGACTTTAGTTAAACGTGACCATGGCAATCAGCTCCTCCACTGTTTGGTTGCTAGAGCTTGGTTGTACAAGGCAGGTGGGTGGGGGCCGAGGGGAGCGGTTGCTCTTGGGCTGGGGTACTCTGCCCATCATACCTGTCCTTTTGGTGCCCACAGTATTTTCCAGATTGTCATGACCCCTTATGAGTTATGTCGTTTTTAACACGTATAAACAGCTTGCTCACAGCCATTGGTGGGAGCCGGGAAGGGTAGGGAGGCCACACATCACGCAGCTGGGTGGAAATCTGCTCCAAGGGATGGCTGTCAGCCCTCACCTCGCCGTGACTGCTGGGGACGTTCATCCCCGTGTCAGCCATCCCCTTCCTACCTGCTCCCTGCTGTTGGTTGCAGGGCCATGTCTCTGTGGCAGGGCTCTCCATCATTTCTTGCAGACCTTCCCAGTCCTACAATGAAGAGCAGAGGAGCTCTGGAGACAGCAGCCTGCATTACCACCCAGCCTTCAGCATCCCCTGAGCACGGTCACCTGAATTAATGTGGAGTTTGGTGTGCTCGACGGGGGAGTGAACGAGTCCTGCAGTCAGGCACACGTGCTGAGTATCCTCCCCTTGGGCAGTGTCCTTGGGCCAGCAGCTGGGGTGTCCGCTGCTTCTTCTCCTGCCAGTCCTCAAGGGCTCCAAGGCTGGTCTTCACCTGCACCGATGGTCCAAAGCTGACTGACCTACTGCACCTGTTGGAAGGGCTCCTTGCTTTCTATCATAGAATCACAGAATCCCAGGTTGATTTGGGTTGGAAGGGACATTTAAAGCTCATCCAGTCTCAACCCCCCTGCCATGGGCAGGGACACCTCCAACCAGACCAGGTGGCTTCAAGCCCCATCCAACCTGGCCTTCAACACTGCCAGGGAGGGGCAGCCACAGCTTCTCTGGGCACCCTGGGCCAGGGTCTCCTCACCCTCACAGCAAAGAATTGCTTCCTCAGATCCAATGTAAATCTCCCCTCTTCCAGTCTGAACCCATTCCCCTTCATCCTATCACTCCCCGCCCTTGTCACCAGTCCCTCTCCAGCTTTCCTGGAGCCCCTTCAGGTACTGGGAGGTGCTCTAATGTCTCCCCAGAGCCTTCTCTTCTCCAGACTGAACAACCCCAACTCTCAGCCTGCCTTCCAGGTACTTCCTTAGTGCCCAGAGAGATGCAGACACTGGATCAGAAGTCCCGTGGGCCTTTCTGATAGCTCCACGCTCACCCTAGGGACAATGTTTCTTCATGCTCAGCAGAGCCAGGGCTCCTGCTTTGCATCTGCACCCTCCTGGCTCTCAGCAGCTTGCTGTGCCACCCCTCATATGCCATACAGCTGATTGCATCACGAGCAAGAAGTGGCTTCTACTCTGTCTCTAGAAGATTTCCATGTAGTTTTCTACTATCACAGAGGAAACAGAGTTCCCCCGGCGCTGAGGCAGAATGGATATCGGACACCCCTTTTATCCCCAAGGGATTTTAATGCTTTGAAGTTCAAGATTGCCAATGTTCTCAGCAACAGTTATGACACTTGAAAAGGAGACCAGTTCAAATCTTTCGACCTTCAGTGTGCCTCTTCCTGTAAAGCTATCTCAGAAGAAATCTCTTTGATATATATTGGACTGAGATCATTACCTGCAGGATTTTCTGTCTTTCCAGTTGCCAGTGGCTCTGAGGGGCTTGGCCAAGATCCTTACAGCACTGGCTGCACATTTCAGGCATCGGCAGCTGAAGGATCAGCTCCCCAGAGCAGCATGTGGTGGTCTGCAAGTCACTGGGTGACTTATGGCTTGTGTGGGCTTGTGGGAGATACGCAGAAGTCACCCCTGCCTCCAGTTCAGGTCTTGGGCTGCTCTGGACTCCACAGGGATCAGTTGTCTTGCATCCAGTTACAGATGTTCATCATGGTCCACACAGGATGACTAGAGGACATCACACCCAGGATTCTCTGGAGAGAAGTTTGGGGGTGCTCAGCTGGTTGGCGTGAGCAGCCCTCACTCTGGTTTTGTGTTACAAAGCACCCCAGGGGAAGGCAGTTGCTCTGGAATTGGTCTTGGTCCAACCAAGGCCAAGTTAAGTGCAAATTAAATATTTATTTGTCACATAGCAAAATAGAAATTAGAATAGAATAGAATAGAATAGAATAGAATAGAATAGAATAGAATAGAATAGAATCAGGGATCTCGAGTTCCTCTTGTATATGAGAGCAGGTCTGTGGGTGGAGGTTAAGGACCCAAATGGTTGCCCAGATGGGGTGGAAGACTTGAGCAGGAGCTCAGGTGTCCTGTTCAGCAGCAGGAGACGTGTGTTAGGGATGCCTTGGCCACAGGAGAAGTGCCTGAGAGGTTGTGTCTTATTTGATGAGGATAAAGCAACCCTGTAGAACAAAGGTGCAGGAGAATGGTTTTTTCCCACTGCTCACCAAAGCGAGTCGTTAAACACCGTGACCTTTCACATGAGTGCTTGTGTTGGCATCTAATGAAATAGTGCCTGACAGTTTCTAGTCACCATATCAGATCTTGTGCTTTGTTTTCAGCTGGTTGGCATTTGCTGCTTTCAAACCACCCAGGACACACATTTCCAGCATGAACGTCTTCCTGCATGGACACTGGGTCTGGAAAACAAACGTTATGAGGAGCAGCTAAGAGAACTGGGGCTATTTAGCCTGGAGGCTGAGGGGAGACCTTATCATTTTCTACAACTCCCTGAAAAGAGGTTGTAGCAAGGTGGGGGTCAGTCTCTTCCACAAGTAACAGGCGATAGGACAAGAGGAAAAGGCCTCAAGTTGTGCCAGGGGAGGTTTGCATTGGATATTAGAAAAAAATTCTTTACTGAAAAGGCTGTCAGGCCCTGGCACAGGCTGCCCAGGGCAGTGGTGGAGTCATCAACCTTGGAAGTATCTAAAAGCCATGTAGATGAGGTGCTGAGGATCATGGTTTAGCAATGGGTGTGGTAGAGCTGGGTTAGTAGAGTTTGGTTAATGGTTGGACTCGATGATCTTAAATGTCTGTCCCAACCTAAATGATCCTACAATTCTGTAAATGTAACTCGGGGGCACTTATATTTAAGCAGGTGCTCATTTGTAATTCTGTAACTGCTTCTTTTTTTGTCAGAGCAAAGTCCAAGACAGGTTTCCCCATGATGGATGTAGCACTCTTAGAGCTGCAAAGCTGCCACCAATAAAATTCCCAAGCTTGGTGGGTGCTTTAGCATCGCTACTGTGAGATTTTCAGTGCACGTAGCTGAAAGCGCAGGCCCTCCACAGCAGACACTTCTTTTTCTGTTTATTTATTAAAAGGCTGCATGCCCTCTTTTCTACTCTGCCTTGCTGATTGGCAGTATGTGCCAGCTAATATTTGGTATTATCCCACACGGTTCCTACGCCAACCCGTAAGCATTAGGAATTATGTTTTTCTGAGTCAACCTCAGTGCCATTTTGACCTGGAGTGCAATTCCCTTTTTGCTTAGCTACCTCTCTCTTTTTTTCCTAGACAGGTTATATTCAGTGATTCTTAAAGGCAGTCATGTGGATGTTCACATCGGGTCTCAGTCAAACCAACTAGGTCAAATCTCTGCTCATAGCTGAGCAGCTCAAATTCTTGTTAGTTAACCCAGCCTCCCCCTCTCAGGTGTGGATGTCTGCACATCTTCTCTCTTTTCATGCTTTATTTGGTTTGTTTGCTTCTCATACCCTTGGTAAGCAGTCATTTTTCCCCCCACTTTTTCTACTACTAGGACAGACTTGCTTGTCCCCATTTTGCTTGGTTTTGATACAGATGTGAAGCTAGGAGCTCCCTTCCATGGGCAAGCCCAGCTCTTCTTTGGAAAGCTGGAGCAGGCGTACTCCTTGTAAAGTGATGGTGCCATTTGTTTTCATGTTCTTTTTATATACATACTGCAGTAATTGGATTGGTTGCCCAGCGAGCAAGAGACCCATTTACATACCCACCAGGCAGAGGAAAGGATGCCATCCACAGTTCCCAGGTGCCTAAAAGGGCTGCAGCTCCTGAAGGATTTACTTGGACCAAAGATGCCAAGTCCTCATGGATGTGAGCGCTGCTGGGGTTCAGTGGGAGCTCAGCAGATGGATGTGGCCAATGTGTTCAAGGGGGGAACATGAAATTAGGGGGAAAACAATCAATTAGGAGAAAACCGATGCACATGCTGTCTCTTGAACTTTTTCACACACCACACCTGAACAAGATCTGAGTCACGTGTGTAGATTTTATAGCAAAGATGTTAATGGTGTTGGCCTTTACCTTGTGGTGGTTGTTGCTGCCAAGCAACGTCTTGTATGGAAAAGGACTCATTGACACCTCTTGGGATGCCGGCACCAAGCTGAGGTCTTGCCTGTAAAATTTAGTGGCACCAATGAACCTACTTGAGTTAAATTAGAGCAATTCCCTTCTACAGGCCCTGACTTCACCTGGGAATTCCCAAATCAGGAGGCTGTACCCAGGTACTGGAAGGGGATTGTAAACCAATACTATGTCACTGTATTGCTTTCATCTTTCCTAAAGCCACTGTCATCTTTCCACTGGCACAGCCACGCCATCAAGATTTACCTTTAGGACAAACTGTCTTTTTCTGAAATTAAACGTTAACCAGCTAGTTGAAGGTCTAATTTTTGATTTGGCTGTAAATAGGATTTTGGTTTTAAAGCCTTCCCAATTCATGTTATTTCAATGAAAACCTGACATTTTTATGAAAAGGAAAAAATCAGACATAAAAAACCTGAGGTGCTTGTGACGTCTTACACGGCTGAGCTCGGTTTTGTGAAGGATCACTTTAACTCTTGGTTTTCATTATGCTGTTCATGCTTCTGATTATCTCCGCCAGCTTTTCCCACCTGGTCCTTCTCCATCTCCTCCCAGCCTGCCAGGACCAGCACCAGCTCTAAATAGAAAGGCTGGTTTCATATCCATGCACATTCCCAAGCGGAACAGGGAAAGGTCTGTGCATTTTAAATCAGGAGTGGTATCTGACAGAGAAGCAGACCCGGGTACAGATTAATCCCTCAGGGTGAGCTTTAGCTCTGGGCGACGTGGCAAGCAATCCTTGCAGTTCAGCCTTCCCCCTTGCCCGGAGCTGAGGGTTCGTTTTTGTGGGTGTTTTGCCATGTTCTCCATTGGGAGGGGGTTGGTTTGATGCTGTGTCAGCTTTATGCTGGAAAATGGAGGGAGTTTTAGAAAGCAAGAAGAAAGCTATAATTTTTCAATTTAAAAACAATTAAAAAAGGAAGAAAACGGCATCTTCTCAGCTGCCCAACCTGCTGGTGATTGCGGGCAGGTTAATAGAGCTGCCTGCCTGACCTCCGATAAAGCATTAATAGATGGGATATAACACATGGAAACCTCAACAGTGTAACTGTTAATAAGCTTAGTCAAACACACTTGATATTCTTTACTTGGACAAAATTATAATGCAGTTGGTAACTGTGAGCGTTTGGACCCCACAGAGATGTTTGACTGAGCATCGCCTAATATTTCTAATTCAACAATTAGGGCGGTGCAAAATCAATACAAACAGGCAAAATCCTGCCTTATTAGCACATCTCAATTTAATTGTTAACGAACAATCTAGTGGCGTTGGGGGGAATTCCTTTAGAACGGGTTAGCAACCCGATGCTAGTTAATGTTTGTATCAGTGATAGAGAAAGGGGATGATCTGCAGTCTGGACTTGTGTAACAGCCAAAAAAAAGGATTCATGGGTGGGTATGAGAAATACAGACATTGGAGCATCCTGGCAAAAGGTGTGACAAGCGTGGGCCTCCGTCTGGCTCCATGTGACTGTGCTCATGTTCTTTCCTGGGGCATCTCTCCTGTATTTAGTTACTGTGTTTGATTCCTTCTGGTCTTAAAATTTCATAGACACCGCTCAACAGGTGCAAGAGAGAGACAGCCCAGCCCGTGTCACGGTATGGCTGAGGCATCTCGGGTAATTCTAAAATAAATTAATGCAGTTGTGATATGAGTGCACAGAGTGAAACCACTGCTGGGAGTGGGATGAAGGTGTTGCATGGCATTTTTTGCACCCGAAAGGTGAAAGGAACCAGGAGGAGCTCCGTCGCAGGCTGGGAGAGCAGCTCCAGAGCAGCCCTGTCTCGCTGGGCAGCATGTGCCCAACTGCCCCTCTCCCTCTTCTGCACCAGGAATGATGCTCAGCGCTAAATAACAGCACCTTGTGTGTTTTTTTCTCATGGGTCTTTGCTTTTTCAAGAAAGCCACATGTTCTATTTTGGGTAGGAAACGTAGGAAACTTTGTCTATGCCTGGTGTGACCTCTGCCCTTGATGGAGCACAGCTTCAGAGGTGGAGAGCTCTGAAGGTGGAGAGCTTCAGCTCCTCACATGGATTAACTGCAAAAAACTCATCAAACAAAACATTCACTATTTGTTTAAGGAAAAGTGCTTGAACAGAATAAGCCAGACTGCTGGTACTGCTAACACCAGCTGCAAAACAGGTGTACATCCCACTGTGGGTAGCTGCTGTAAGTTCTTCCCATTTTTCACTGAGCTGGGAAGAGAAGCCATGGTTGAGCGGTGTTTCTGTGGGCAGGGTCGGTGTGGAGTCAGAATTCCCACTTGGTGGCAAACATTGTTTCCATATCAAATAGGAAAAAGATATTGAGTTAATTGAAATTTGCAGTGAAATAACCATTCCCTCATTCCACACAACAGTTACTTGGCGAAATATACATTAATATTTTCAAATGTTGTTATTTCAGTGTTGTTTGATGCACCATGAGGATAGTATGTATTCCAATACAGAAATGCTGTTCTTTACAAGAATTAAATTTAAGGAGAGAAAATTAATTTTGCTTTCTGCCAGCACTTCCTCCTGGTGCCTGAGACTCAGCTCTTCCATCTCCACCGGTGACAGACACCTCCTGTTTTCTGGGGCAGCCCTTGGCACCAGAAGGCAGCTCCCAGTTCTGAACTCAGGGGCATCAGGACGGGTGATGGAGGAGCAAGGTGTGCAAACCACACTTATCACAGGGCCCTTGCTGCAAGGCCAGGGGCAGTTGGCTCTTTAACCTGGAGCAGAGCAGTTGCTTCCTTCTTGTTTTCCTTTATCAGCACTGTGTGATTCCTCCTTCAAAGAAGTGGGCTTCAGTCTGCAGCTGAAAAGTATTCCCAAAGTGCTATTTTAATATTTATTTTCATCCGACTTCCTATTACTGTGGCAACATGCACTTTGAATTTCATTAGTTTTATGCATTTAAGTTCCCTTTTTAAACCTTTATAAGGTCAGACCCTGCTTGAGTAAATCAACAATTTATTGAATTTGAGACTGACTCATATTTTTCCTTAAGCAGCTGTAGATCACAGGTAGTGAGGGCATTAGGGCTTCTGTCTTTTTGAGAAGTGTTTGTGTGTGTTACTGATAAGCATGTGCACCGAATTATTCTGTAACAGATAAACGTATTCCATTGCAGATGTGCTCCTGTGGTCCACCAGCAGCATGTTGCAGGGTACCTGCACTGGGATTGTGTGGGAGTTGGGGTGTGCAGGACCTCGTGCCGGACTCTGCAGTGCAAGAACTCAAAGCTCTTGCAGCCAAAGCTGCTCCAGAGCTCCTTGGGATGGCAGGGAGCACATGCTGTGGGGTGCTGAGCAACCTACACAGGCTACGGGGCTGCTGCCAGGCCAGTGGTAGGCACCATACCAGGCTCAGCATCACGCCTGGGTAGCCAGGGCTTCAGAGGGAGGTTTCCTTGAGTGCACTGTCCTGATGACCTGATGCAGCCCAGCTGGTTTTCTAACCCAGCCAAGACTCACATCACCCAGGAGAGGGTTCAGCTGGTGTTCAGCCAACACCAGCCCCTGTTCCCCACTCATCTCATGTTAGGCATGATTATCCAAGCAGAGCTGATTCCCTCTCTCTTAATTTCCCACTGCTGTGGAAACAAGCCCTCAGTTGCTTTCACCTGTGACTTGCCTGGGGGCAGTTGGGCAGTTGAGGAAGTATAAGTAGTTCTCCTGCACCCTCTGGGCTCCTGGAGGGGTTTTCCTTCATTAGATAGGGCTCTTCTTGGTCTTATTTCACACAACTTGTAGAGGTAGGTTGTGAGAAGATGGTTCAGCATGTGTTGGGTGTCCCTGCAGAAAGGGCCCCCAGTCTGCAAACCGGAGTTGCTGCCGCCTCTTCCAGCACCAGTTCGTGCTGGAGAAGCATCAGAGAGCCCCAGGCTGGCAGGAGACTGAGCTGCCCCAATTTTGGGTGCAGTTTTCCAACTAAAGTTCAGCTTGGAATACACTGAATAATTTGATTATGTCTCTGTTGCTGGGTCGTATAAGAGAAATCTGAAATTGCGCCTGGTTCTATGGGTTCAAGTGTGTCCTCCTGCTGATGTCCCCAGGTTGCAGGGTGGTTTCTCTGGGTCTCCTCAGCTGAGGTGGAGCTTTGGGGGCGGAGGGGGTGATTTAGGTGTTTTCTGCGTTGACTGGAATCTTTCACATCTACTCAACCTGGGTTTATTCTGTGTGTTTTTAATGATGTTTCAGCACGCCGAGGAGACTGGAGCAGCCAGATCAGGCCCCAGGCCAGCGCTCAGCATCCCCCTCCCCGGCACAGCCTTCGCCAAGCTCCCAGAGCCCCCGGGAGATGAGGGGCCGGGGCCAGCCTGGCCCACCAGTGGAGGGGCAGCGGAGGATGCTGCAGGTGGACAGCAGGAGCCAGGGCTCGGGGAGGTCCCCCTCGGCCTCGCCAGACCGGGCCAGCACCCCCACGTCTCCCTACTCGGTCCCGCAGATCGCCCCGCTCCCCAGCAGCACGCTCTGCCCCATCTGCAAGACGACGGAGCTCACCTCCTCCCCCGGCCAGCCCAACTTCAACGCCTGCACCCAGTGTCACAACAAAGTCTGCAACCAGTGTGGCTTCAACCCCAACCCACACCTCACCCAGGTAACACCTGCTCTTCCTCGGGCAGCCCTCCCGGCGCCTTCGGGTGGGTGGTGGGGTGACCACCATCAAGGTCTGTGGGGAGAGGGTCTTGTTCTCTGTGAGTGCAGAAGTTGCACCTTTGCTTTTGGGCAAAGCATTGCCCCAGGAGCAAGTGCTCTGCTCACGGGATAACTGCCCAGAGAAGCTGTGGCTGCCCCTGCCTGGCAGTGTTTAAGGCCAGGTTGGATGGGGCTTGGAGCAACCTGGTCTGGTGGGAGGTGTCCCTGCCCAAGACAGGGGGGTTGGAACCAGATGATCTTTAGGGTCCCTTCCAACCCAACCCAGTCTGGGATTCTATGATAATTACAATAATGTGAGCTATAATGGGATGAGGGGGGTAAATTAGTTGAAGGGAAACAGTAGACCATCAGAGAGATTCAGTCTCTGTTGCTGGGACCCCACAATGCTTGGCTGAGGTGACATCCACGTACACAAAACTGCCCTAAGTTGAAGGGCTTAACAGTGGGAGGGGAGCAGAGGGGTTGATGGCAACCCCGTGGTGTCAATCATCTCAGCCCCTGACTCATCCAGGGGAGGATGTTTTGGTGGTTCATGAGTTTCAGGCAGCATCGGGCTGGGTGGCAGGAGAGAGGTGCGAAGTCGTGCTGGAGATGATGCCTTGCTGGGGGAGCATTTCACGCCACGTGGGATGTGTGAAATGGCTGTGCTGGGTTCCTGGGGGTGGATCCGGCAGCGAGCAGGGGGTGCTGGGGCATGGGGCTCCTCAGGACGACCCGTTGGGTCAGGGACCTCCACACAGGGTGGGAAGGGACACAGGTGCTTTCTGCCAAACTATGGGGATTCCTACTCTCAGGCTTAATAACAGAAACTTTAGGCCATGCTTTGGAAAGCTGCTGTGCCACTCCAGTGTGTGAGGAAGTAGGATTTAAGCATTGGAGTCACCTGGGTACCTACATTTTATTGCCAGTAGCTGTACCTGGTAAGCACACCATGCTTGCCCCAGGCACAGAGGTTTTTGAACACCATGGTTTGAGAGAGTCTCTTGTCTTTCAGACCCTTTTCCCAGTGGAAGGAGAGTTGGAGTAGCTGATACCCCTGGTGTAGCAAGACACTATTTGGAGCAAGACCTAACAGAGCAGCTCTGCTCTGGAGATGGGCTGAGAGAGTTTGGGTTGTTCAGCCTGGAGAAGAGAAGGCTACGGGGAGACCTTAGAGTGAGGGCCGTGAGACCTTAGGGCCTCTGGGCTGTCTCCTCTGGGCCTCTACGCCCTCTGAAACAGCATTGACTACAGAGCATTTTTAAACATTGAATCCAAAAAATTGGACCTGGGGTGAAGAAAAATGTAGGGGTTTTTTTGTTGTTGTTTTGAGTTTACCATGCATTTTAACAGCAAGCAACCTTATGACTTGTAAGCAGGTTGTTGAGGGAGCTGGGGACTGAAAGCTGTTGTCCAAGATGGCTGTTGGCAGCCCGTGTGGTGGGCTGGCCAGGGGAGTGATGGTGGTTGCTGCCTTGCTGAAGTGTGACTCGCTGTCCCCAGCAGAATCACTCATGCTGCTATTCCAGAGCCAGGTACAGAGGCATCTGAAGCAGTTTGGTGGTGTTAAAAAGGGTTAATGGGAGGCAGCTCAGGGGTTGCTCTTTCCCCTGGTGGTAGAAGCTGTGTTGGAAAGGATGTCCAGAGGTCACCTGGTCCAGCCACCACCTAAATCAGAAAATCATTTAGGTTGGAAAAGACCCATAGAGTCCAACAGTTAAAAGCAGAGATCAGGTGGGAATTCCGGGCTCCATCCAGCTGGGTCTCAAATTCCCAAGGATGGACCTGCTGGTCCCACCAGCTCCACTGCTTGACCATACCCACAGGGCAATGCACCCACCCAGTCAGGTCCCTCAGCCCCAGCGGGTGCTGGTGGGGTGGCTGCACAGTATTGCTGCTGAGGTGATTTGTGGGGTTGTATTTTCCATTTGCACTTCCTTGTGAATATATTTTCAGGTGAATAGTTGATGTTTCTGCTTTGTGCTGCAGTAGATAAGGATTTGTAACTTCTCTGCCTGCTTTCAAGGCTTTCTAGCAGGATTAAGTCATTGAAAATATCACATTTTCTAAGAAAACTGAACCCAAGAAAACCAAAATTGTGTTTTCCTTGATAGATCCTCTCCTGCACAGGCTGCCAGAACCCACAGGTGTGACGAGGTGGGAACTCTGGTACACACAGCCACGTGCTTTGACTTCTGAAACCCTTTTGAGAGCCTGGTGTTTATATAAGCTTGGTGTGTCTTTTATGTTTTACTCATATAAAAAAACTATTTTACAATATATATCTTTTTAAATCTTTTTGACATATATATAAAAATAAAATAACGACAGCCTTAGTGCATGAGCTGTAGCCCATCATGCTCTGTCCTGCCACTCACAAGTAGCAAGAGCAGATTTTTCAGAGGAGGGTTAGCTGTATCCCCTAGCAAAACCTTCACTTGATAATTAGGTGATGCCTTCTGCTCAGAAGGCATATACATGCCTTTGAAAAATCATTTTTCTTTGTCTTATCTTTTATTTTATTCCTTTTCACGTGGCTTGATGGTCGTTTTATCTTAAAGGCATGTAATGGATTTCCACCATGACAAAGCAGTTGGCCTCTACACATCTTGAGTAGATCACTTGCTGTGCAAAAAAAAGAATAAATCTTTTTTGTGGGTTGTTTTTTTGGTTTTTATTTGCCGTCTTTCTATTCCTGTGAGCACCAGCTTGTTCTTGTCTCAGAGGACTGGGCAAACAGAAGTTCCTGTCTGCTGTTGGTGTGGCTCAATGTTTCACATGTACACAATCATGTTCTCCCCTCTGTTCGTCTCCATGCTCCAAAGTAACTGCTGTCATCACTTGCAATTCGGTCGCGTGCCGGCGTGGTTTGCCTGTTCATTCACTTATTCCCCAAGGTCAGTGCTCTTGCCATAGGTGGCTATTTTAAGCAAGGGGAAATGCGAAGCAGGGAGCTATAATGGCACCACTAAAGACAAGAAGTTATGAAATAGCATGGTGCAGTGTAACCGTCTGCCTGTGTAGGAGACAGGCTTTTGAAAGGAGGTGTGTGATTTTAAATGCAGTATTGAAGCCCTGACATTCCAGTAGGATTTAAATTTCTCATTAAAACTTTTTTTTCCCAGTTCTCCTCCATGTTGTCTTTGAGGGGTTTTTTTTGGCCTGCTTGTTCTGCAGGAGCGCAGTGGCAAGGCTGCCATCCCCTCTGGAGGGGCATAGCTCTGCTTCAAGCCAGTACAATAGGCTTCGAAAATCCTCTTTCTGTACATCTTTCACTTTGTAACGCCGCTCCTGTGGCTCTCGCCCGACTGATCCTGCAGCATGTTCATCTGATTGGATTTGCTCTGTTTGGTACCATAAGGAGTAACCTGCAGGCAGCCTTTCTGTTCCGCTGGGGTTTGAAGTGCCGCTGCACATTGCTAATTTGAGAAATTAATTCCTTCTGCAGTATTTTCTTAAATATTTACTGGTTTCTTTTAATTTCCTCCCCATCCTCAGTGCTAAACCGAGGAAACGTAGAGCTTGGGTTTGATTTTCATCAAGAGCAGTGGCACAGCTTTGAGAGACGTCTTTAGTGCTGCAATGAGACTCAATGCCTGGCTGCCTAACAGCTTCGCATCGAACCGCTCTGGGATTGTAGGAAAGCTTTGCATTCTTCCTTACGTTCCTATTGTGCTTTTTTTCATTTTGAAGTCGTGTTCATCAGACACAGTTTGATAAGTATTTAGATGCACACAATAGATTTATTTTTTTTTTCCCCAGAATTAAAAGAAAGTGTTTGTATATGCACGTTCTTCACCAAATTTCTTTCTTTTTGAAGTCCTTGCTTTTGTCCCCAAGCCATTCTGAGCGTGTTCACTGTATTTGTGACTCTCTGAAATGGAGAGACTTGTTAAACATCACTTCTGGCCCACATTTGGAGCTCTACTTAGGGAGGTTGAGCAGATTTTGTATTTTTTTTTCATTATTAATATAATGTAATTGAAAATATCAAATATTTAAAATATTTGAGAATAAATCTGTTCCCTACGTGTTTTGTGCCATGTAAGATAATCGCCAACCTTTGATCATGGACCTCTGACAAGTGAAATGTAAAAAGTCTCAGGGAGGATTAAAAACTTGATGGTTGGTTTCCCAGGAGCGGTCAGGGTCGTTTATCAGGAGAGGAGAACCTTTCAGCACCTCTCGAGTTATCTGTAGCAGAGATATTGAAATTACATTTCATATTTAAATGATTTTTAAAATATAAAGCTTTTAGGTAAATGTTTAAATTTTATTAACAGAAAATAGACTATCAGCTGAGGAGGGGAGAATGAAATAATGTAAGTATGAATGTGCAGGATAGGGCTGTATTTATCCCATGATAATGTCACACTTGCTGGTTTTCTGCTCAAAAGAAAATTCAGGTAAAGCAGAGCAAAGAATGAGCAGTTAAGGGAAGCAGAGGGACGAGGCAGTGCTCTGCAGAGCAGCTCAGTTGGTTCGTTGTCTCAATTTTATACCTTGCAGCACGTTAGTGTCTGATTTTTCAGTCAAACCTGCTGGTTTTGGTGAATTAAGGGCCCAATCTGAAGTATTTATGCTTTGGCTTGACTAGTGACTGCTGGTTCAGCAGCCCCACAAGCAAAGGGCTGCGCTGCGGGGTGCCGGGGGGGTTATGGATGCTGTGCTAAAGCAATGGCTGTTATTAATAGCAGTAAATCCCCAATCTCTTCCTCTCACCCCTCTCCTCTCCTGCCTGGCACTCACTGAACACCCAGACATTTCCAGGTCTCTGGAATCCCCATTGGTGTCAGTGGTTTCAGCAGTGATGTGGTGGGGAGTGGCTGGGCGCAGGTCCCTCGGGCTCCGGGTGGCCCTGGAGCCATTGGTGCATGACTGGAATTGATATTTCTGTAATTTATGTGGCTTGAAGCCACGTTTTACAGTATGTTGTGCTCTGATGTGCTGCCCTGTCATTCCTGGAGGTTAATGTGGTGGTTTCTGGGTCTCTGGCTGTGTCCCCTGACCAGTGGGTGCTGGTGGACTGGATGAAAAAGGGTCAGTGTGTTGCTTGCCAATAGATGATTGAACATGATTTTTATGAGGCATTTAATCTCCTCTGTCTCTCTCTGCCTGTTTAAACAACCACAGTGGTCCTTCTCCTTCCTGAGAAGCTGCAGAGTGATGCCAGTGTGGTATCTCCTCCATTTCCAAGTTTTCTCTGGGAGCATCAGCTCCGAGTTTGATTCAGCTCTTTGCTAGGACTGACTGCAGGGGAGGAGCCGCGAGATTGCATTCACACAGTCTCTTCTCTTGCTGAACAGAGAAGCTGACAAGGTTTTCTCCTGCCCTTGGGACCTCGCTGGCTATTCATCTTCCCACAGCCCCAGCCACTGGCGTGCGCGCGGCACCGCGTCCTGGAGCAGTGTGAGTGTGCCCATACAGAAACACCAGGCTGGGTCTAGAGATTATCATTCCCCTTCCCATTAAAGACTGAGTGCTGGGTCTCAAAGCAGATGCTGTAGTGGGATAACATGTAGAAACAAGTGTTTCTCCAGTTTGGCATCCCCGGGGGATGTCACCCCCAGGTGCTGGAGGAGTGGGTAGCCAAGGCTGTGGGGCTGGCTGGGTCAGCAGCTCTCCTCCCTTCTGTACGCCTTCCAGCAAGTTCAGGAGTGTGGCTGTCTCCTCCTGTGATCAGATCAAACCCCAGGACACCCTGGGCAGGCAGGATTTATCTGCTGCTGTGGTGTCAGACAGCTCTTTGCGTGGGCATGTGGTGAGGTTGCACCCTAAATCCAGCCAGGCCCCTGTGTTGCTGAGTCAGGTTGCCCATTTCAGAACGATTTTCCGTTTGAGATCATCCTCCTTCATGACATATCTGTAAAAATATGTCTGTCCTTAGAGTTATGTTGCAGATCTGGGTGAAATTTTCCATCGGACCAGGCTGCGCAATAGGAGAAAAATGCAAGGTTTGTTCAAATTTGCTGCTTGTTTTTAACTTGTGTGCACAGTGTGTGCTGCTCTGTGTCTTCTCATAAGGATGCAGTGCTTAGGGCTGCCTGTGCCCAGAGGTTGGGATGCTTGGCAGGGATGCTTGGGCAGGGATGTGGGCCTGCTTTACCATGGCAGCAGCTCCCTCCCTGGTGCTCGGGGTCCACAGCTGTGGCAGGGGCTGGCTGGGACTGGCGCTCACTGGGAGTGTCCCCACTCAAAGAAGCCCTTGCAGCTCTCTTCAAGAGCACCTCGTGCTGTGAGCACAATGGAAAAGCTAGGCACTAAAAATACACTCTTTGACTGCAGTGAATATTCTGTATTTTTTTATGATGAGACGATATCGATATGAGCCTTGACTTTACCTCCCTGGACCAACAGGTTGCGTGTCTGTGTGTGTATTTCCTGCATTTTAGTGCTTCCTCACTGTTGCCCTTCACCTCTTAATCCGCTTATCCCCACACCGAGTATCCTAGCCCTCATTTCATCCTGTATCTGCAGTGTTGCAGTGAAGGATGCTTCTGCTATCACTTGCTTGGACTTTTTATTTATTTCTGCTCTTTTTTTTTTAATGGGGTGATTAGCACTAAACAAAGCAACTCATACGAAGCTGGACAGTAACTTCATAGAATCATTATGGTTGGAAGGGACCTCCAGGGTCATCAAGTCCAACCTTTATCCCATCATATTCCTAACCATTAGACCATTAAACTTCCTTGTACTTACTAAGCCTGTCTACATATAAATGACTCCTGCCTTTTCAGTCCCTGCTGCAGCCCAAGCAGGGGCTTCTCGCCGCCCTCTGCAGCAGCGTGTGACTTCTCTGTTGGACACATCGCAATTCAAGTTAGAGCCAACAGAAAAAAGAGAGCTCATGAGTAATGCTGGCTGTTCCTCCTGGAGTGCCGCCTTTCGCTGCGCTCTGCGTGGATGATTCAAATAACGCAAAAGTCACTTGTGGAAAATGTCAAAAAATATCTTGGCTCAACGGGTCCTGGTGACTAACAGGGCTGGTGTTGCTGACGGTGGCTCTGATGAGCTGTAGCAGCAGGGACCCCACTGTGGGGACGCACGAGGGTCTGCAGTGACATGTTAGATTGTTCAGAGGGGTCCTGAGATCATGGCTGCCCGCACGCTGGAGTGATGCTGCGGTGGAGAGGGGCAATAAAAACAACTGCAAGGGAATATGGATACTTCAGAGCGATGGGAAGTGGCCTGCTTTCTTCTTGGCATCTTCTATCGGCAAACCCCCACCACTCCGCCTCGCCCTTCGCTCGGTACATGGAGTTACAGCAAGCTGTTGGCTTGGACGAGCCGTGGGTTTTCTCTAGCTCTCAGCTCACTTAGCACTTTATCATTAAAGAGAAAAGCAAGCTGAGGATCAGCAACAGCTGTTGGGCTCTCCAAAGCAGAGCGGGGTACCGTGTCAGAGGATCCCAGTGTTTTTGAAAGCTTCACTGTGTCAGCTCTCACTTTGCTCCCTTGGACTTCCCTGGGCAGGTGGTTATACTGGGGGATGTCAGGCTCTGCCTCACCTATGGTGCTGTCCCGGGGGCCATGTCTCTGGTGTGGCAGAGGAGTGTCTGGCAGAAGAGTCCTGGCACAGGAGGAGATGCAGTCATGTGGTTCTTCTCATCCGAGCTGTAATGATGTACAAGGTCTGTCTGGTCCTTAAAGATAGCAGGGCTTGGTGGTGTCATCTCAGCAGCATCTCTGTTCACCTGAATTGTAGCCCATCACTGTTGCTATTCATAGAGTTGCATGGGTTCCCATCACCAGAAATCCATCTTGCTTCTTCCTAACCCCATCCCTGATCTGTCTCTTGGCCATGGTCACGTTTAGGTGCCGAGAAGGGATTTACGTAGTGTGGTGGACTGAAAAGTGTCAAAAATTTCCAAAAACTGAATGCACTAAGGTATTTGTGGGACAGGAGTTCACACCTGTGGGGGTGTTCCTCACCACCTTAATTCAAGCTTATACAGGCTTGCTCCTGAGCCTCACCATCCTGTTGTACCCAGCTCCTCATCTGGGAGATGCATCATGTGTCTGTGTTCCTGTGTAGCCCTTCTCTGTGGGGGTATGGGGCAAATTGGACTGTGAAAACTGGTTATTTTGACTCTGATTGAAGTGCTGTTTTATCTAGGCTGGAAACCTTTTGATCCAGGACAGCCAAAGGGTGGGATGTTTCAGTTCTGGATTTGGTTCCTGTTGTAAAGCGGCTGTGCCATTGGCTCGGCTTTCTGCTCTGGTGAAATCAAAGCCAAGTTGTTGGAGTGGCTCAACAGGGGAAGATATGGTCTCAGTGGGGTGGGAGCAGACTATGCAGCAGGTCTGTGGAATCAAAGGTTTGTCAAAAAGAGTTAAAGCATGGATGTAACGTGTCACTAAACCTGCTGGAAATCAGTTTTGGAGAATGAAGGGCCAGGGTGTCTCTCCCCTTCCACCCTTGCCCCCTGTCTTGCCCACTTTGATGCCCATCTCCCGCATCTTAATTGAGCCCCAACTGCTTGTGCAGCAGCCCTGCCGCCTGGTTGCAGCTCAGGGAAATCCCCCAAGATGAGAAGAAGACTTACCATTGACTTTTTTGCTCCCTCCCCACCTGCTCTGTCACCTCCTTGCTTTCTCCAAGCCATAAGGTTAGATTCACCAGACCCTTGGGTTGGAGACTTCCATGGAAGAGACTGGAGTGGTGGGCAGGACGGAGGAAGTTTTGGTGCCTGCCTACCTACAGCCACCCTCTTCTCATCCTAATGAGCACGACACACTATTCCCATCAGACGGAAGCAAAAGCACAAACACTCGGGCTCATATGTTCAGCAAAGCCTAGATTGGTCTGAATCATCCAATGTCCTTATCAGAGCGGTACAGACGACGCTTGCATCAGTCACAGCACGGCAGCACTCGGCCCGTTTTAATTGCCACAAGTGAGCAGCTATTTGAATCCTTGTCCCCAAAGAGCAAAGGAGCTTGTCACCACACGTAACTGGGCTTTGCAGGAAGCGTTCCCCATTAAAAACTGCTCAGGATGTGAACGTAGAGGGGTGTGTGTAGGGTGAGGCAACCGGCGGAGTCTGCTGGAGCTGGGGCACTGCCAGGCTCGGCTCTAGGAGTGGGAACTCCTCTTGGGATTTTAATTCGGGGTTTTTTTTTGCCTCTCCTCTTAATTGCAGAGTACCCCAACACGAGGGGGAACTACTGCAAAGGAAAGCTGGAAAGTCCATGTCTCTGCAGCTCCCCAGGTGTGTGTTTTCCCCAGCACCAGCTCCATCATGGCTCTGGGCCACACCTTGGTTCTGCTTAGCCCCTCCTGTGCTCTCAGATGTACCAGATCTTTCTTCCCCAGGAGACATCCCATGTTTCTCCTGATCCTCTGAAAGCCCTGCTGCTCCTTCACCCTGTGAGCAGGGCCTGATGCCCAGTAGATAAAATACCAGGTCTAGTGGAAAGGTCTGCTTAAAAACTAGTGGGAGGTGATAAAATTACCCTGGGGACCCAAGGAAGAGTTGAATTACCTGAATTTCTGGATTCCTCAGAAATAACGAGCATGCTTACTGCTGGGAGAGGCTTGTGTATGCCTCCCCCTTGCCCACGATGGGCAGTGTGTACACCATGTATTGCAAAGCCTTTTCAGCTTGGAGAAAAGCCAATATCCTTGATGTCTGATGGAGCACAGCATGCTAATGCAAGACCAACGGTGACGGGGCAGAGGACAGGTCCCCACCAAAAGGTGAAGCCCTGTTAAACTGAGCCCTTGCACCCAGGTGTGCGGCTTCCATCTGGTCCTGAGGGACTGGGGCAAACTGGGGCACGAGTCCTGATTTATTTCCTTTCAGAGTCCCAAGTCAGTACTGAGGGCCAGGCCAGCTAATGCCTTGAAGTTCATTTTACCAACCTCTGCCTTACGTTCTGACCTGCCATGTTCATTTTCCAGATGATACGATTGTGGCTTTCAAATTGGAGAGCGCTTGGAGAAATATCCCCAAACAGGCATGCTGCTGCTGCCATCTGTCTTTGAGCTGCTTCTGGGATCCCATTACTTGCTCTCAGCAGACAATCGTTACTGCTTTATTGAATTAGGAAGAAAAAAATGCAGCTACTTCTGAAATATTGTTTTCCATGACTAATTCCAGGTGTTCAATTCTTGTTGGAGACCCCAGGGGACATGTTGACATAATGCTTTATGCAGATCCTGGGCATAAAGTTTTTACATGTCTACCCAGAAAGTCCCGTGATCTGATTGTTTTGAAGGACGTGTCATTTGGTGGGCTCCAAACAGCTCCAGCACCACTGCACGGAGTGATCTCAAGGCTGTGCTACCCCAACCAAGAGCCAATATTGGGCACTATGTTACTTTCTGTAAAATTTGATGGTTTTGGTCAGCTCAAGCTGTTACTCCAAATCCCCCTTCTCCAGCCAACCCCTTTTCCCATATCTTCCAGCTGCAGGCACTTGGTCAATACCACCCAGCCTGCATCCCACTGCAAAACAAATGTCTCAGCACAGCGAGATCCTCTCCCTGGGCAAGTGAGTGTCCATGCACTGATGAGCAGCATCCCCTGAGGTGATGTTGGCTGTACGTGGTGTGCTGTTTTGCATCCCAACGCCTGCTGCACGCCATGGTTCAGACCTGCTTCTCCTCCTTTCCTCTGTCTCCAGGAGCCAGCCCAGCCAGACAGGGGCGTTTGCACCAAGTTTGCACCTCTGCCCGAGGCAGTGGGCAGAGAAAAGCTTGTGGGGAGGTGGTATTTATTTGGATGTAAAATGTTTTTCCCTCCTCTGGTGCACAGGTCCTGCTGCTTCCCTCTTGCCAGCCAATCCATCCCTTACCTGCCCAATTTAAGGCGGTTTGGGTCTCATTGCTCACGGTCAGCACAGCTCCCACCGTTCAGCTGGAGGTTTTGATGCACCACACTGGAAAATCAGGAGCGAGACCTGTGCAGCTGAACACCCGCCCCTGGAGGGAGCAGCGATGGCTCCTGCTATTTGCCTGCCAAAAACGTGCCCGAGATCCCAGTCAGCCCCATGGCTGGGAATCCCACTCAGGTCCCTTGGGTGTGCAGCCGGGGCAGGCGGCAAGATTTATTGTTTCTTTCCAAAAGCGGTTTCTAATCAGCATCGGAGCCAGTCAGAGGGGTTGAAATCAGCTTGAGCTGTGCAGTTTGCTCCTCTGCAGCTTCCGTGTCCTCTCTGGATGGACACGGAGCAGTGCCATCCCGGAGCAGCCAGCTTGCACTGCCCATCACCCAGCCCAGCGTGCTCTTGGCTGCAAGAGCTGCACCAGTGGAGGTGCTGGGCACATTGGGTACCTGCAGACGAGGCATTGAGCTGTAGGGCTCGAGTAAGACAGGCTTTTGTAGAAGCTGGGCACCTTTTAAAATGTCCTGCCAGGGGCATAGGACAGCTGCCTGGAGATAGCTGTCTGTTGTGGCTGTGATGCTTTAATCAAAAATACACTATTTACAAGAAAGAGAAGCTTCTCTTTCTGTGCTGACAAGTTAATTTGAGATCTCATTAAGCACCGAGCTGCTCCTGCAGACCAAGTTGTCGGCTGTGATGGCATGGATGGATGCTCTCGCCGAGGAGAGGTGTTTTGTTCAAAAGTGCAACCTGACTTATTCCTCTGGTATTTGTTGCTTGGGGTTGCGTGTACCATGCTGTCCAAGACATCTCCATCTCTTTTTCCATCTCCTCTCTGCAGCCGCTGGTGCTGGAAATGTTGCTGCAGTTCAGTGGTCTCAGCAAGGAGGACACTTCCTGTGCACCGCGGGGTGTGATGGCATTAAGGGGCTAAAGGCAGCCTGAAAATAGCAGCTGGCAGCAGTGTATTTGCACAAAAAGGGTGTTTGTGAGAGAAATCTTGCATGGTTTTTTGTTGTGCAGTGGGTTTTTTTGCGTTGACCCAGAGCTGCTGTTTGGAGGTCCTTCAAAAAAAAGTGAAGAAGCCCAAAAAATTGGAGGAAAGAAATGGTTTTGCAGTATTTATTTATTTTTTAACTGAGCAATTTCTTTTTGAATTTTTTTCTCTTCTGTAACAGTTTCTAGTTTTGCATTTGAGCAGAACAGAACTAGCTCTCGTAAGCTTGCCCAGGGCTTGGAGGTGGGCTGCGTGGTCCCAGGCAGGTTGCTCTGTGGTGGCCCTTTGAGCCCCCTGTCAGGAGGGCAGAAGAGACCTCCCCAGACTGGGTAACGTCATATTTTGGCTTGGGTGATGGTAGAGGAGGCAGCCTTCCAGCTAGCAGGGTTCTTTCTGATGAAGAGTTTATTCACCTTCCCTGGGTGTATCAGTTTAGATCTCCATGGCAATAATGACCAGATCAGAAAGCAGAAAATCCTGATTTGAATGGCCAGTTTAAACCTTGCTTTGCAAGTAGCAGTTTTTTTGAGGACAGGGTGATTGCTGTTGTGGACCAGCTTGCACTTCAGTATCCTCTTCTCAGAGGGTGTGTAATGGCTGTAAAAACCCAATCGACAGTGATGTGGCTTTATAGGTATCTGTTCAAATTCTAATTGCTTGCAGATTTTTTGGTTGGAATGGGTGTATTTTACTTAGTAGCCAATGACTTATGAGCTGGGTGGAGATGAGTTCCAAGACAGAAAGCTTATTCTAATTTATTAATAATAGGTAGCTGGTGACTGGAGTGGCTGTTTCTGGTGTTTATGGCCGTATTTGTAAGCCCGTTTTGGATGCCAGGGCCAGAAGAAAGCAAAATGGGATGTGAGTCTGTAGGCTGCTTTGATGGGACCATGCAAGGCTGAGCTCCTTTCATAGCACATGGTCCTCGAAAGCTGCCTAAGCAGCTCCTAAAAATGCACAGTAACTGTACCTGGAAACACAGAAAACCATTAACTGGGGCTGAAGGCCATGGAGGTGCCATGGAGCTGCAGGGGTGTTGAAGACCAAGAGTTTTGCAGGATGAAGGTGGTGGCCAGTCACCTCTAGGAGACATTTTGAACATTGTGGTCTTGGTGCCCCAAGACCCGTGGGAAAGCCTTCTGCCTTTGTTTGGGGTTGCTGGAGCCTGGAGGTGGTGCCTGCCTCTCCTGCCCACCCAGGCGTGGTTGGCACAGCCGTGTTCCCAGGGCAGCGCTCGGCACTGCGGTTCGTTACCCCTCTGCATGGGAAGGGGCTGCCCGGGGTGGCTTCGTCATGGGTTTGGGATTCACCCTCCCTCTGGACACCTTCCAGGTCCCTCTCTTGGGTTACTCTTATCCATGTGTGGCAAGTCCTGGCTCACAGGACCTTTCATGCCCCCAGTAGTGCTCCCTCCCCAGCCTTCTGGGGCCATCCCTCCATCCTGCAGCTCACTGCATCTCACCAGGCTTTGCTGCAGCTCTTAAGCTCTGTCACTGTCATCTAGTGAAATTCCTGGAGAAACCAGTATGACCAGCTCCTGAGGAGGGCTGTCCCAGCACAGCCCAGACCATGAACAGGAGGGGGGTGTACTGTGCCTCTCTCCTCCCATGTGCACATCTGAGCTTTGTGCCTGTTTAACTGGTTCAAGGTTTGCATCCTCTGAACAACATGATAACCCAAATGAAGGTACATGATCAGACCTACCTTGGGCAGCTGACACTCTTGTTCCTTCGGCCAGTGTTTGGGAGCAAGTCGGGGAGGCTGAGAACAGTGGCATCTGCTCCCTTTTCCTTTGCTGCAGCCATAGACTTCTGTTTCAGAGATTGTGTGGCTAGCTGGATTATAAATTATTCATGGCAGGGACCTTATCGTGTTTATCTGGAATAATTGAGCAATTAAATCTGTTTAGGTATGTAAAAAGATTGTGCAAGAGCTTGTCTGTCTTCAGGCCTTAAATTCTACAAGAGCATTTAGTACATATTTAATCCAGAATAATAATAAAAAAAGCAAGACAGAAAATACACTGTGCTTTGATGCATTGATCCACTTCGCTGTGTTCATTGCAGACGTTGTTGATTCCAGGGGCTTCACTCATAAATACATATTGGTCCAGGATAAATGAGACCTGACTTGGCTCCTTTGGTCTGGAGAAAACGTGGTAACACCCAGCCTGTGACTGTCTTTGAAACTGCTTTGGGTTATTTGTGTTAGAATCAGGATTGTCTTCATTGTTGAAGAACTTCTGTCCCAGGTGCTTTCTGCTGGGTCACGGGATCGTGCTCCTCTCCACCTTTGCTGCTGCTGCGCCACGCTCAGACGTCAGTGCTGCCAAGGTAATGCAAAGTTTGGAGCGTGAAAGGACCTTCAAATATTCAGGCGTGTTTGGTTTAGTCCCTGAGCTACAGCCATGATCTCCTCTTGCTGTAATTGTCCGGGAGGGCTCCCAAAGGAGCCAGAAACTCACGGGCAAGGCAGGGCCCGCTCATAAGTGAATAAACATGGGGCTGTGCAGCAAATGAATAAATGTGGAGCCATGCAGTAACCAAACATTTATTTATTCTGTGTTACCAATGGGAAACTGAGTTGCTTTTAAATGAATCTGTTACAGCTCTATTTATTGAGAGCAGCCTGTGCTCTGTGTGGTGTCTCAGCGATGAATTGCATCCCTGCTGTATGTGGCAGCCACTTTGCACCCAGAGGAACCCCGTGGCCTCCTGCATTTCTCTCCTTTGGGCAGGAGGTACCGATGAATGGAAAGTTTTGAGCTCCCACACTCCCTCCCCGGCTGCTATTTTGGTGCTGCAGAAGACAATGAGCGAGCAGAGTGGAGGCTCCTGTTACCCTGGACCCCGTCCTTCGGCCGGCGGCAGGGCACGGGCGCAGCAGGAAAAGGCAAAGTGAAGCCATTAGGCTTTCCCTGGCCGGTGGGAGCCCTGCATTACAGAGTGGGGAGGGGACCTGGGGCTGCACTTAGAGCACAGCAGCGTGCAGAGTTCAGGACCTGGGGTGGGCTCTTTGCCACCCTCCCTGCCTCAGCCCAGGGGACGGCATCCTCTGAGAACGTACGGATGTCCAAACCTTTCATGCGCTCCTGCAGCCGGGGAACAAAGGCTGTCTAAACAGGAGCTAGTGAGGCAGCAAATTGCACAAGAAACCTTCCCTAATGAACTGGAAGGACTTGTCCCTTCGCCTGGGGTGGTGGCACTGCCGGCATGCTTAGGTCTGCAGTGCCTTGCTTTGCTGGGGGGGACCCATGTGCCGGGGAGAGCAGATGAGGAGAAGGAAAGGTTTTCCTTCTGCCTGTCCATTACTCTCCACCAGCAAGGACGGGTGGAGAAGAAGGGGATGGGATGGTCATGCGTCCTGAGGAACTGGTGGCTCGATGGGTGCCTCCGCTGCAGGGGATGCTGCCAGCAGAGCACCATCCTGCCTGTGATGGCAGATCAAGGTTAGTCACAAAGCTCCGGGGCATTGCAGGGATTTCTTCTGAGCGTTTGCTTCGTCGGTGGCTGCATGGTGTGGGGAAAGATCACCCGGACAGCAAGGGTTGGCTTTAAAACCAGAGGGTCTGCAGAGCCGCATGTAAGTTGATGGCTCCTGACAGCCCTTGACTTACCTTCAGTCAGCTCAGGGGGGGCTGACCAGAGACAGGGACTTGTTAAAGGGAAACTGGTTAAGAAGTGACTAATAGGATGAAATGGCACTGTCTTCTTCCACAGCTCAATTCTCTGGACAAATGTGGTTTCCCATCTGTTGTTTGCAGTGAAGGAGATGAGTTTGGAGGCTGGTTCCTCCGCTCACAAGCGAGCAGGTTGATTATTTTCTGGCAGGCGTTAGCAGGATGATTACTGTCAGCTTCAGTGGCTCCCGCTTCTGGGCAGGAGTGCTGAGGACTGGATTTTATTTGCATTGAGATGTTTGAAGATAAAGATGAGCATAAGGTGGCCTTTTTCAGAAGTGCCCCGGTGACCAATTCCCTTGTCAATTAAGTGCTGAAAGACTCCTAATTGCACAGTCCCTCTGGAGCCCCCGGTTCTCCTCAAACTGTGCTTTAGATTTGGCCCAGGCACCTTCAGCCCACGCTGCCTGCATGTTTGCATCCGCCTCCTCTCCACCTGGATGCACACGTGAATTTTCAGTGGTGTCCTGACATGCAGCATGGCCACAGACATGCGACAGCTCCTGCACCCTGAGCTGCTCCTGGTCCACCAGGGGTGCCTTAGGAGACTTCATCTGCTGTTCTCTGCTCCCCTCCAGATGAAGCCCTGGCTGGTGCACTACATTGCAGCCTCCCACGGGATGCTTTGCAGGCTTCTCATTTCATTTGCAGGCAGGCTGTGTGCTGTTCCAAAGCAAACCAGGGCTGCTGGTCCCACCCTCACCGTGGGAGCTTTGTGGCAAGCTGTCCCTGACTTGCTTCAGGAGAAATCAGCAATAGTCCTGCTTTAAAAAACAACCCCCAAACTTTGGAATAAGGCACATGTTTGTATTCATCCTACACTCCACCAGCCAGCCTGTGAGATGATGCGGGAAGCCTTCTCCCTGCAGCAGCTTTAGCTTTATTCATGCCTCAGCAGCAATTCTAGGATTTGCTGAGCTTTCCCTGTTCTCCTACAGCCATTCCCACCTCCTTCCTTCCCGGCAGAGTTCCCGTTCCCCGCCACAGCTTGCTCTTCCCTCTCTCCTGTACCCTAGGGCTGCCTTCTCTAGCACAGCCTCTTCTCCTGGGTCAGGATGTTGCTTTAACTGCGGGGTGCGTGGCTTTGGCAGGTTTCAGCGTGACAAAGGAGAAGGCAAGACGTTCCCCCCCGGAGAGCTCCTCCGGAGCAGATCCGGGAGGCGTGCAGGGGAAGAGATGTTTCGCTGACTGGCTGATTTCATGAGGTGACAGTTCTTCATCTGCAGGCAGAACTGATGAAGTGAAGGCACGTAAGGACACTCTGGGGCAGGTCACTGGCAGCTCTCGCAGCTCGAGGGAGAGGCCAGGCTGTTGCTATGTTTCTCCAGGTTAAGCCAATAGCACCCGTGATGAGACCCTTCTTCATCCAGTCAGCGATCCTGGCACCAAGCCTCCCTATTAGCCTGATTAACACAGTGCCTTCCTTACCCAGTTCCAGCTTTGGTTATTTTCATGCTCATCTTGTTCTGGCTGTGGTGGTGGCTCCCGAGGAGGGAGCTGTGACCCTGGGGGTTGGCTTCAGGAGAGGTGGCTCTGCGGCAGATCCCTGCGTAGGGCTCTCAGAGGGGAAGAACTCCTACCCCAGGCTTGCCCTCTTGCTCTTCCCAAATACGTATTTTTCAGGATTTCCAGTTTTGTAGAATATGAAATACACAAGTTTGGGGCAACTCGGAGAAAACCCATGTTTCTTTTCTCCTCTGATTTCCCATGAACTTGGCTTCTTGTTTTTCAGCTAGCTGTGCATCCTGTTGTCTCACACCAGAGGAGGATGGGTTGTACAAGTCTTACAAGGAGCAGCTGAGGGAACTGGGGCTGTTTAATCTGCAGAGAAGGAGGCTGAGGGGAGACCTTCCTGCTCTCTACACCTACCCGAAAGGAGGTTGTAGTGAGTTAGGGGTTGGTCTCTTCTCCCAAGTAACAAGTGGCAGAACAAAAAGAAACAGCCTCAAATTGTGCCAGAGGAGGTTTAGGTTGGATATTTTGGAAAATTTTGTCACCAAAAGGGTTGTCAAGCATTGGAACAGGCTGCCCAGGGAAGTGGTGGAGTCACCATCCCTGGAGAGATTCAAAAGATGTGTAGACATGGATCTTGGGGACATGGTTTAGTGGTGAACTTGGCAGTGCTGGATTATCAGTTGGACTTGATGATCTTAAAGGTCTTTTCCAACCAAAACAATTCTATGATTCTGCTGAACAGAGCTCATTTGCTCCATCCTGTTCAAAGTAGTCCACCTTAGATAGGATTGACCATGCTTGACTCAAGATGACTTGGGGGCTGTTCTTCCTTCACAGCCTAAAATAGTCACTTGAAGCAAGTCGGATGTACTGTGCCCATGCAGTGTTCCATGGCCTTCTCTGTTGTAGGGTTGTCTAGCTAGTGAGGTCAGATGACTCTGGTGGCAGTGAGGTGTGGGAAGTGGGTAAAGCTGGTGAGGAACCATTCAGTGTCAAGTCTCCAAAGTCTTAAATATGGTGATCTAGTGGTCTCCTGTTCTTTGCCATTCGTGTTGTAGGATAGTGGGAGATGTCCCTGCCCATGGCAGGGGGGTTGGAACTAGATGATCTTAAAGTCCCTTCCAACCCAAACCATTCTATTATAGCATCCTGAGGCACCTCCAAATGGTCCAAAATAACCAACCCTTAGCAAAGACAGAACTATTCTTCACTGTAATCCTAAATTTTGACTTGAAAAGATCTTGGACATTCAGTTAAGGAATCTTTCTGCTTACAGCCCATTTCAAAGCTTCTCCTGGCTACTGCAAAGGCTGAACTCTATACTTAGGATACTTTTAGAGCTGTATTGTCTTACCTCAGAACAAAACCACCTGCACATTCCTAGCACTCCCTTGCATCTCCTGGTAACACATCCAGGGGACGGACTGTTTCCACAGTTTCCTAAAATAGGTGGTGTTAGAATAACTTTAGAAGCCTTCTCAGCTCAAGCTGTCTCTATCGTTTCAGCTCATTTTTATCTGGGTGCTCTTCTCAGTGGTTTTCTAGAGGGATGGGGAAGCTGCAGCACATGGGGATGCTCTCCAGTGCCCTGTGGGTACCTGTGCAGCACCCTGCTCTGCTGTACCTCATCCCTCTGCAAAGGGCCAGGGTCTGGCCCACCACGCCTGTGCCCATCAGGGTTTCAATCTGCCCTGGGCACAGCCAGCACGTGCTGTGTATATTCCTGCCTCCAATTTTTTTATTTTTTCAAGGAAATGCTGATTTGAATGTTTTTATGCCTGGTGGGATTTGCAAATGGTCTGTGCTGGTGACTGCAGGATGGCACAGAGAGGGGGAGACCCATGGGGCAGCGATGACCCCATGAGGGCTGGAGGTCGCAGACCCATCCACATGTTAGGGAACAGCAGGATTTGGGTCAGAGGAATACCCTGGGATGTCGTGGGGCTGTNGGGGCGTGGATGGGAGGGGGGGGGGGGGGCGGCTGTTGGGTGCTGGGTGCAGACACACCAAATGGTAGCGAAGACCGGATGGTTCAAACTTTCAAAGCTTTCAGGATCAGTAGGGGTATAAAATACCCTGTAGATGAAAGGCCTGCAAGCTTTGCTTCCCTGAGTCTTCTGCTGAGCCCAACAGCATGTGTATAATTTGCTGAAATGGTTAGAAACATCTGCTGTTGAAAGTGATGCTTAATATATTTGGCTTCCATTTCCAGTCATTAGTTCTTTTTATGCCTTTTTCTGCCTAATTAAGAACCTTTTAGTACCTGATATTGTTTCCCCTGAATGTGCTGCTATGTTGTAATCAAGTCACTTCTTAATCTTCTCTTTGATAAACGAAAAAGATCAACCTCTTTAATTCTCTCACTTCAGACATTTTCTGCATCCCTAGAATTGCTCTTACAGATCCGCTCTGTATCTCCCGCAGTGTTTTACTGATCTCCTTAAAATGTCGGTATGGAACCACTGAGAGCTCTGGAAGGAGTCCCTCAGCCCTGAAAGAGGAGGCTGAGCCACCTCCTCACTCCCACCTCCAGCTCAAGGCTTCCTGCATGGAGCAGGCGTGGGTTTGCCAGGCAGCAGGGACTCATCTTCATCGAGATGTATCGTTTTACCCCAATCTGCCGTGTGTGAGTGGCATTAGCCGTAGTGAGATACTTACACAGTGGTGAATCCTGGTTGTCTCCCAGCTCAGCCAGGTAACTAGTCTGAAATCCATTTAGCATAGTCACTATTCATATTTTATAGTGCTTTTTTTGTGTCAGCATGTTATGCATTACTAGGTCAAAACACCTTTTGGACATCAAGGATATTCCTCCAGTGCATTACTAATATCAAATGTGCAGAGAATAAAATCAGGTTTGCTTGCTGTGACCTATTTTCCCTAAACCCACGTTGGCTGGCGTAAATGCAGGCTCTTTGGTTCTCCACTGTGCAAATCCAGCGCTGTCTTTCTGTCTCAGGCAGATGTCTGGCTAGCTGTCCCCTCTGGGCTATACCTCGGCCTCCTTGGATATCCAACCAGAAGACTCTTCCAGTCTTCTAAAATTTCCTCTTAAAAATGAACATCAGTATGCAGAAGTTTTCTTAGCTCTCTTAGTTCTTTTGGATGCAAAATTATTCAGATCTGCCAAATTGAAATATCTTCTGGTGCTGGTAGATGTTGTTGAATGTTCTTCTCAGTTGCTAATAAGTTGGAAATGCTTCATCCTCTTAATGAGTGTTATCCTGCTTCTTCCCAAATGTTCAATGACGGTAATTACAGCACTTCTGCCACATCGGTCTCATTAACAGCTTTCCCATCTCCACCCAGTGATGGGCCTCTGTCCTTCCTAGGCTGGCCTTTGTCCCCAGTGGCCTCTATCAATCCTCCCTACTGCTCCCCAAGAAACTTCTGGGGCGTTCTGCACAGGGACAGGAGTTGGACTCAATGATCCTGGAGGGTCCCTTCCAACTCGGCATGTTCTATGATTCTGTGATTCTTCATGAATCTTCCCTGCTTTACCTCCTGTATTTTAGGGTATAGCAGTGACTTCAGCATTCCCAGGTCGTGAGCTGGAACTTGAGTTTTCAATAATTTGGGTTTTTTCTCTTCTCACCGATAGACATTTTGTTTTGCTAGTTACCCAGGCTGATGGCAGTGATGAAGAAGCAATAGGATAAATTATTCTTTTCCTATTCTTGCCCCTATTTCTGTGCTGTTCTCTGAGCATATTCCCCCTGCATGATGGGTCTGCAGGCAAGAAGAGGAGCGTTTAGAGGACAGTGATGCAAGCCAACTGAATAATCCACCGTTTCTTCTTTTTCTATGTCTTATTTGGCCAGTTCTCCACCAAATCAAAATTTTCAGGGGTTGGATTAGTGAAGATTTACACCCAGGCTTTTCCATCCTCCTTTCTCTTTCTTGGGGGAAGGATCTTTGGCAAGGTGACTTGGCCTTTTCTCTTTACTGTCTTCCCTCCAGGATCCTTTAAATTGTCTTTGATCTGTGTAATCCACATGTTGAGTCATCAGCTGCATCCATAGAGACTGGTCAGGCAATTAGTGATAATCCCAACTAAATTCACATTTGGAATGCTTGCTCTGGGAGCACGCTGCCCCACTGTATTGCCTGCAGCTTTCTCCTGCTCCACAGAACAGATGTTCCTCAGCAGTTGCTCACCAAGTCACCGAGAACAATTTGATGGTTTCTATCCCATCTGAAAACCCTCTTGGCTTTTTTTCTGTCTCGGTTGCATAAGCCAGGTTTATTGTGGAAAGTGAGAAAGCTTCAATGATCATGTTATTCCTCAGCCCTTGAGCTCAGGAAAATCCTGGTGGGCTTGTCCATGAGCCACTTGCATGGCCGTGGGACCTGGGGTGAGAACCTGCTGTTGCCCAGGGACCAGTTCTGCGCAAGCCTTGGCCAGGGACAGAGCAGGCACCATGCAGGGAGGGGGGAACCAGGAAAGCCAGAGCCATGAGCTCCTCAGTATTCCCCAGCAGCGCTTGCTGCTCGTTAAAGCTGGCAGAGAGTGGAGAGCAATCAACTGAATTCCCTCAATATTTTGTGTGATTGTTTGGGAGTGTGTGCAGGAGAGCAGTGAACTGTTCCAGAAAATCAGTTAAATCTTATGGCAGGCTACAGTAAACACAGACTATCCAAACCCAGGAGCGTGACACGTGGTCATGGCCCCTTAAAATCTAGATGCAAACCGCCCCGACAGTGAGTCTGGGAAGATCTCCTCTTCCCCAATTTCCATCTTGCTGGAGGGTCTTAAAGTGTGGGTGAGGAGATTATGCCGAGAGGGAAGATTTGCAGTTCTCAGATAGTGGGAACTCTAGGGGGACAGAGAACCCGAGTAGAAAGGATTGGTTCTCCCTTAATCAGAGCTGATGGGGACAGTGCCCAAAGCTGACGGGATTATGGGAGACACTCTCCTGAAATAGAATAGCGGGAAGAAATTGCAGGGGATGTGGAAGCAAAAATAACGTGAGAAGTTCTATATGTTGGAGGAGAGACAACAAGACCATAAAAAAATTCTAAAAAATAAAGCAATATTTTCAGGAACTAAATAAAATGTGACTCATTTGGAAGGAGTAATGTCTCTGCAGTGGGGATTAAACTGAGAGGTGATCTATAACATTGGGATGAGGAGACGGCTCCTGAAATGAACAGGCAGGAAAATCCCCCCCCGGTGCAGTGCGTGCCAGCCCGTGGGCACGTGGCCCCAGCGAGCACAGGGCCCTGCCGGGCTCTGGGGCCACTCATCCTGGATGCTGCTTCAGTTTTTAGAGTGCTCTGATCCTTTTTCCCACCTTAATTCCTTGTCTTGGAGAAATCTTTTGCAGGCAGCCCCGGCTGTCCTACAGCCTGTGCTATATATTACTGTTTGCACAGCCACTGAGCACGCTGGGCATGCATGTAGCTTTCATATGGCCCCTTTAATTAACTTAATTCAGACATTAGCACGTCACAGGGAATGTCTCTCGAGGGGGGAAGTCTTTCATTTAACACCACTTAGCCAGGGACCATTGTATTTTTCATTTGCATCCAAAAGTTCATTGTGAGGATAGTGCAAATGAGCTCAGCATGGGGAGAGCAGGGTTTGCTCCTCTCGGCTCTTTGCCTGCCCAGCAGCACAGATGCATCGTGTGAGGAGAACCCACTCCCTGCTCCCCCTGATCACGGCATCACAGACTGGATTGGGTTGGAAGGGACCTTAAAGCTCATCCAGTTCCACCCCCCTGCCATGGGCAGGGACACCTCCCACCCCACCAGGTGGCTCCAAGCCCCATCCAACCTGGCCTTGAACACTGCCAGGGAGGGGCAGCCACAGCTTCTCTGGGCACCCTGGGCCAGTGTCTCCCCACCTTCACAGCAAAGAATTTCTTCCTCACATCCAATCTTAATCTCCCCTCTTTCAGTTTGAACCTATTTTCCTTCATCCTATCATTCCCTGCCCTTGTCACCAGTCCCTCTCCAGCTTTCCTGGAGCCCCTTCAGGTACTGGAAGTTGCTCTAAGATTTCCCAGGAGCCTTCTCTTCTCCAGACTGAACAACCCCAACTCTCACAGCCTGTAACCCCAGCTCTCTTATCCCTCAGCCTGATGGGCTGCAGGACCAGATTTTGGGGTGGGATATCACAATGACCATACCAATGCCAGAAAAGCCGTCTCCGCTAGCCCTGGGGAAGCATCGGGCATCTCACAGTGGCTTTTTCCCCAGGAGGCAGCCGGCAGCATGGGCAGCATGCCAGTGCTGGGGAGCCTGGAGAAATGGGCTTCAGGGAGGTGGTGGACCAGGAGCCATCAGGAAGGTCCCTGACCCTTGGGAGAGGCATGAAATGGGCTGCTGGCAGGCAACGCCTCGTGGCTAGCAGGAGCTTTACAGCAGAAGCCTTGGAAGCAAACCAAGGCTAATTAAAGCTTGCTTCTGCAGTGGCACGTTGTACCGTGGGCACCTGTGCCAGATGGGGTCTGTTCGCCTTGACTGCAAGATATTTTCATGAAGAACATGGTACCAAAATGTCTTCTGGGGGTTTGGGTTCCTATAGCTCCATCAGATTTGTTTAGGGGAGCCCAGGGGTGTGCTGGGGCTGCCCACTGCTCACTGCCCATGTCCTCTCCTTGTCTTGCAGGTGAAGGAATGGTTGTGCTTGAACTGCCAGATGCAGCGGGCGCTGGGGATGGACATGACCACCGCTCCTCGCTCCAAGAGCCAGCAGCAGCTGCACTCTCCATCACCATCCCCCTCCCAGTCCCCGGCCAAGCACCCACCACCCCCGGCCGGGGATAAGTCCCCCCCAGCTGCCCGGACCCTGCCACCCGAGCCATCCAAGCCTCACCCTGCCACACCACAGAGGGACCCGCACGGCCAAGGCCAGCCAAAACCTCCAGAGGCGGCGAGGTCCTCCCCGCAGCATCAGCAAGCCAAGCCTTCCTCCTCCGAGCAGAGGAAGACAATGGGAGATGTGGGGCCAAAGCCTTCAGCCCCAGCCCCCGGGCCTGGAGCCCCAGAGCAGCCCCAGGAGGGGCTCACGGGGAAGCTCTTTGGCTTTGGGGCATCCCTCCTGACCCAGGCCAGCACGCTCATGTCCGTCCAGCCAGAGGCCCCCCCTCCGAGCCAGCCATCTCCTGGCAAAGTGCCTCCAAAAATCGTCTTCAGTGATGCCAGCAAAGAAGCTGGACCCAAAGCCCCCGGGGGGCCGGGCCGGGCTGGTGCCGTGGGGCCGGCAGCAAAGCCGGGCAAGCCGGAGCAGGGCGTCAAGCCAAAGGAAGTGCCGAAAGCAAGGGTCTCCTGCCCTCTCTGCAAGGCGGAGATCAATGTGGGCTCCGGCGAGCCCCCCAACTACAACACCTGCACCACCTGCCGCCAGCAGGTCTGCAACATGTGTGGCTTCAACCCCACGCCTCACCTGGTCGAGGTAAGGGGTCTGGGGGTGGGCGCCCTCCGGGCCGGGAATCGGTGCTCTCTCCTTTCTTAAAAGGGACAGAAGACCGTGCATTTTCCTTCAAGGGATTAAAAAAGCCTCTAAGAAGCTGCTGAAGCCAGGTCCCTCGTGGGGGAAACCCCAAGGCTGGAGGTCATGGTCTTCCACCTCTTGACAATGACGTGGATTTCATATGTGTACACTGATTTCATGCTGGTTTCACATGGGGAGTGGAGCAAAGGGTGTCCAAGGAGTTAGTGGACAGGTTGAGGAAATAGAAGTAGGTCGTGCAAGTGCCAGTCACCAACAAGCATTCTCCTCCTGGTGCTGTGAATGGACATCTTGGCCAGGCTTGGGATGAGGCTGGTGAGGAATGTTCCTGCATCCTCAGATGGTGAGCTCCTCAGTTTGCTGGCCTCTCCAGATGGAAGGGGCCATGCACTGTTGTGCCTGGGTGCAGGGCAGGAGAGTGGGCTGGGCAGAGAATGGATGTGGAGACATCCACAGTGCTGTTTGGATGTGAATTGGCTGGGTGTCTTGCAGTCTGCTGAAATGCAGTGCAAGGAGAGGAGAAGGGAGGTTGAGGTTGTCCAAGGTCCACCCAGTCTCACCAACTGTAGTCATAGGAGGTCTCTGAATTGTTGTGAAGCCTACCTAGGTCATCTTCCCAAGCACCAAAAAGGCACCTTGGCCAACTCTAGTCACAGCTGGAGGACAGCCTCAGCTGGAGCCTCCTCCTCCCCCTTCCTCCTTGGTAGCTAAGGAGGGAGATCTTCCAGCCCTTGGAAAAGGCTTCTGTTAAAGCCTAGACCCTCATGCCCTCCTCTGCAGGTGATCGAGAGGAGGCCCAGGGCTTTCTTCTGGAAGTGCTGCATCTTGCAGTCAGTAAGACACAAAACCGATATCATCAGCACATGGAAAAGTTAATGGGAACTTTAAATGACCACAGAAGTAGGATAGCTAATCTTGGCTCCGTTCCGCTGCAGATAATTACATTTTATGTCCCTAGCTCCTCCCTGCAGTTTCAATTACACCCAGTAATTTTCTCCTCTTCCTGAAGCTGCTGCTGTTCACGGTCACGTTGGCGGTGGAGGAGAGCCGCTCTCCCGGCACGGTGCGGCATGCAGCGTGTGTGTGGAGGTGTGCACCAGTCAGATGGACACCTCCTTGTCCATAATGCATAATGTCCATTTTTGACTGAAACGCTCTGCTCATTGCTCCTGCAGAGGGCTTGGGTGAGAAGAGGTGTCCAGGTGTTTAGTGCCTTGGATAGGGCTGAAGCCCCGTGTTGGTGTGCCCTTGGACAACGGTGTGTTTCCAGGCTTCAGAAAGCTCTTGGGTTGGTGAAATGGCTTTAACATGCTCTCCTTGGCATCTGCCTGTTAAATAATTAATTACAGAATTAATTTGGGGTTAGGTTGTACCTGGTAGCATAGTGATCTCTTCCCAGCACTTGTCTCCAGGGTCACTTGCTGGGATTAAATTTCAGATTTTGAAGGCTGGACTCTGTCTTGGCTCCCCCAGCTTTTGACTAAACGCCTTCAGACACCCTAGGCCAACTCAGCCCTGTGTGTGTGACCCTCTCAGGGTTCCTTGCTGCTGCTCATCACTGCAATATCCTTGTGCCTTCATGCAGAGTGAAGACCCACAGTGAGGTCCCACTGGGGATTTATGGTGTCTTGGGTTTAGTTTCCCTTTACACAGACTCATTATCCAGCTCGGAATAGATGGGTTGGTTTATGGGATTTGGTTTTTTAGGAGTTGAGGAAGAAATGCAACACTTGAGCTGTGAATGTTATTAAGAAGAACTTTCTGAGGAAGGTATTGCAAGATCTCTTAACGCAGTCGGGCTGTAGCTTTGTTTGATCTTCTGAGCAAATCACTCTGTGGTCTGATCCTCTTTCTGCCTGCAGCTCACATGAGCTTGTCCCAAGCCCCAGGATTCACACAAATACCAGCACTCGCTCTTTGAAGTAGGTGATGGATCAAAGGTTGATCCATTAATTGCTTTATGAATTAGGACCTGGTCTGTGAGCTGCCCTTGAAGTTGTGTGCAAAGTAATGAGGGGATTTGAGCTGCAGTCTGGTGTGTGCAGAGGAGCACGGGCTGCAGGTGAGACTGGTGGTCACCCTCTGTGTGTACCTCTGGACCCTAGGCAAAGTCCTCATCGCTGGCTTCAAACAGCATGAGCTTCAGGGAGGGGGAGGGCATGGGCTGCGGTGGCCTGGTTTTTGGAGGAAGGATGGAGTTTTGCAGCAAAGGAGTACTGGTGAAGTTGTATCGTCACTGCAAGCAGCTGTGGCTTTGTCACCATGTTATTGGTGGGCTGCTCATGGTTATGGTTTCATAGCACAACTGTGTAACCATCTTGGGAGCGGGGGAAAACCATAAATAACATTTGTGTCCTCATACAGGACAAGGATTTTTGCTCGCTAGGCCATCTCCACTGCCAGGGGGGCACTAATGAACCTGGGCTGAGGGAGGCTGCTCTCCCCATATCAGTGCAGGATGTCTCAGCTTGGTGGGAAGCATCACTGAGACTGGTGCTTGTTGGGGGGCTGGGTGACTCCAGACATTAGGTGGGAAATGAAGATCACACTGGCAGCACCACTTCCCTGGGGACCTCAGCTCCTTGGTGGCATCACTCAATGCTGAGGGTGAAGAACATTCAAACACCCACTAACCCTACTGCTTTAGTATGTACTGACTTCCAAATTCATCACAGTTGTTGTGGAATATACCCTGCATGTGGCTGAGGTGGACCTAGGAGGGGATGGGAGGCATGGAGGAGCTGCATGCTTAGCAAGACCCTACTGGTGGTGGAGGTTGAGACCATGTTAGGCTGTTGTACACCACTGGAAGCCGACCTCCTGCTGCATGTCTGTGTGTGTTTCTGCCATGTGGATGGGCAACCAGCAGGATGTGACAGGTCTTAACTAGTTGCTGACATGGTCAACATCAAGAGGGTCAACTGGTCAAAGCAGGGGAGCGTGGGAGGTGTCGTCGTGTGACAGTCACTGTTATGAAACTATGAGAAGAAAATTGAGAGCGAAATGCAGAGACCAGGGAAGGCTTTTGTCACTATCTGCAGCCCCCTAAGCTTTCTGATTTCCCTGGAAAAATGTTATTATTTACTCATGGTATTTTCATCCCCATCCTACTCCTGATCTAAAGATGGAGCTGGAGGCTCTGGGTCATTGTCATCCCCTTCCACCCTCTGCAGCCACCTGGGGAGGTATCTAAGGAGCTGCCTCCTCCCCAGCTCTTCATTCAGCCAAGTGCACTCAAACCTAAAGAAATAATGAAAGAGAAGAAAATAATAAAAGTGTTTTTTTTCTGTGGCATCACCAGCTGAGCTATGTAGGTGCTGAGCCACCAAAAGAAAAGGGTGACTTGAGCTTCCTTTGTTGTCTTTGCACTGCCATAGACTGAGTGTTCGTGTAGGCCAGTCCAGGTGAAGGTTGCTCCAAGAGCATCCCGCCTGGCTAATGCCTCCAAGCCTGGAGCTCCCAGAGGATGCTGGCTTTCCTTTGGCCCTGAGTGTTGGTGTGGGCATGGTCAGAAGATGATGGTGAGGACTGGGATCCTGGGACACTTGAAGAGTTCAGGTAGAAACATGGCATTTAGGTAATGCATCCCAGAAGAAGAGTGTGGGCTGTGGTGGCCCATGGCTCTGGAAGCTGTGGGTGACCAGCAGAGAGAGGAAGCCCAAAAGTGTGCCTGACCTGCACTTCTCTTCCTTGCTCGCTGTGATACATATTACCCAGCTTTAAATAAATTGTTTATGTGAATTACCAGCAGCACAGGTGCCTGGAGCTTCCTCCCACCTCATCACACCTCCTCCAGGCGTTGGCTCATGGCGCCATTCCCACCAAGTCAGAGCTGGTGCTTTGCAGCTCTCCCAAATTCCCTACAGCCCCAGCCTGGTGACACGTAGGCAGGAAAGAGGTGGCTGCTGCAGAAGGCCAAGTGCTGGGCCATGTCACAGAGGGTTTCAGCAGCCATGTGGCCATGGCAGAGGCTGCTGAGGGAGTGAGCAATGTGGCACGAGCTGGCTGGGAGTGCGATTGCCCTGCGCTGCACCACGCTCTCCCGGTAACCCTGACCGACTGCAGTTGACCTCAGAGGTTTTGTATTAAGGAACAAATGAACTATGCATGTTGTGTTACTCAGTAAGCATGGTGGGGTGACCCTTTGCCTAATTAACCAGCCTGAAACAGGAGTGGTGACAAGGTCTGCTGAAGAACGCTGCTGCTCCCAGGCCGTGACCCCCAACAGGTGCCTTACCCTCAGGAGGGTCCTCATATGGATTTGTGTGACTCACCACACCACATCCAGATCCTAAAATGGCATTTGTTTTCTTGCTTGCCCCACGCACTATAAAAAGCATCCTTTCTTTACAACACTTGTGCTGCTGCATCTCCCTAGCTGGTCTCACAAGTCAATGCTGCAGGGTTCCTTGTTATATGCATATAGAATATCTAGCTTGTGTTATCCTGGATGTGATATCACAAGTCACCGAGATGCAGGAGCAGCATTCACTTGAGTCCTCTGTGGGACACTGTCCCCTTCTGCTGCTCCCCTTGTACCTGCAGCCAGGTGCCAACAAGCCCCTTCAAGGGGATTTCTTGCAAAGCTTTTCTGATCTGTCATATCAAATAATTTCTGGAAAGCTCTGGTCCTCTCTTTCCATCACACTCCAGGACCTCCCACTGGGAAAAACTGGTCCCCAAGCAGAACGGCTCCCCAGGGTGCAGTGCTGTGCCACTGGGGTTGGAGCTGCTGCTGCCCAGGATGGGGCTGAGCCTGCCCTGCTTGCAGGAGCAGCTGCAGCAGCTCTAGCACTCGGCGGTGGGGTGGAAGTGCCTGTGGAAAAGGGAGTTTGGTGAGATGGAAAAAGATCTCTGGGAGATCAGCCTGTGTGCAGAGCAGCCCGAGGGTGGATCGGAGAAGGAGGGCTGAGGAGAGGTTTTGTGCTGAAATTATCTTGGCGTCAGCACATAGATGTTATAGAAGAGGAAAGAGGCGAGCGGGGGGGAGCACTGTGCTCCTGCCTCACCTGCCCTCGCTGCAGCCGTGAGCTGGTGTTGGACCCCCAGTGTGCCATGCCTCCCTTCCCGAGGGTCTGTGCTCCTGCTGGGAATGTCGTTAGCCAGTAGCTCCTGGCCAGAGAGGGTTAGCTGGGTTACAAGAGTGCCTCCAGCTCAGCACTGTCCCGGGGTGGAAATCTGAGCCCTGGTCTGGTGGCTGGGGCTGGACATGGCTCCTGGGCAGCCCCTCTGCTGCTTTCCAGGGGGAAAAGCAGGATATAGGTGCCTTAAGGAGAATCTGCCTCCTGCCCTCCAGAGCCCAGGTAGTGCTGGTGGTGGGGGTCTGGCAGCTTGCTGTGCGGAGGGCCCTGTGTCCTTCCTCCGTGTGATGCTCTACGTACAAAACCCTTCCTGGAGAGCCACCTGCCCACGTGAAGTGATGGGGCGGGTGGGTGACAAGTGACAACAGGGACTTCAAATTTGCAGGCATCATTTTTCCATAGGAATCCGGGTCCTGTTACTCCTACCGGTCTCAGAAGGGTGAAGTGTACCAATGGCCAGGCGTTATGGCCCTTGGTGTAGCAGGGACCAGCTGTTGTCCATCACTCCTTTCAGGCCGTTTTCCCTGAAATCAGGCATCCCACCATGACAGCTTGGCAGGGTCCCTGGGGCTCGGCTGGGTGCTGAGGTGGCCGGGTCCCCTCTCCGGGGACAGGAGCAGAAGCGAGGTGCCACACCGAAGGGTGGGCTAAACCCTGGAGTTGCCTGCGGGAGGAGGAGGCAGCCAGAGATGCAGGCCACAGAGTGCAGCAGTTTCTGGGTTTCTCCTGAATTTCTGTGCAGAAGTCATGAATTTTTTAAAAATACCCCAGCCCCAGGGGTGTGAGTATCCAGGTCAGTCGCTTAAACTTATCTGAGCACGCTGCGTATGACAGTGTGAGATGCAGTCAGCTTCACTGGCATGAGCCCTCAAATCCCTTTGCAGATCAGTAATTAACAGCTCGCTGTGACTCAGGAGTTTTCTGTGCTGCTTAACCCGCTGTAATTAAGCCTTTTCCTGCCACTGGGCTGGGCGATGCCTGGCTCCCCGCTGGCTCCTCCAGCAGGCACGGGGGGCTGAAGCGGGGCTGGGGTGGGTGGTGATGTGTGACCCAGCAGTCTGAGTTAAGAGTGTAGTCCCACCGCATCCACACGTCCCACCCGTGTCCAGTCCCTGTTTCTGTGGCTGTCGCAGCCCCTCCAAACCCTGCTGCGGGTTTTTCTGGAGAACCTCATTAGATGTTACCTCTGCAGACTCTTGTCTCTTGATGGTTGTGTCTCTGGTGCTTCTAGGACTACTCCAAAAGGTGGCCTTCTCCTTGATGAACCTGCTCTCAGCTTCTGGCCACTTAGAAAATTATCTTAAGAACCACTGTTCCTTTTGCTAATCAGAAAAAAAACCCCCAGAGCTCCAGGTTCCTTTCGTCCCTTCGATGCAATGATATTATTCTGGACAAATGTTGGCTGTGTGTGACCCTGCTGATGAACACTTTGGAGGATGCCGCTGCCCGTGCCTGCAAATTGTTTTCGATGGTTCATAAAACCCAACAATATATTCAGGGGGGTGGCAGTGGCTGAGTGAGTTAAGAGATTTCTGCAGTCTGTGCTTCTAAATGAAGATGTGTTTGAGGTGAATGATGCTTGCCTGGTGCCAGCCTGGTTTTCCGGAGCATATTTGCTGTGCCCTAGGACTTGGAGCCACTGCCTGTTGTGTTGCTGTGCTCCTGGGTTAGTAAGCTGCCTGGGCCAGCAGTGCCAAGGTGTCCTCCTGAGCTGTTTTGCCAGGAAGGCCAGCAGGTATGGGCGAGAACAAAGCCCAAGGGTTCACCACAGAGCAGGCAGTGAAAATATCCTGGCTTGAAAGAGGGAGCCCTTTGGGTTTGGGGTGTCAGTGTCGCTGGAGCAGCGCTGGAGATGGGGTGCCAGGGTAGACACAAT
Source organism: Aegotheles bennettii (assembly GCA_013398125.1). NCBI lineage: Eukaryota > Metazoa > Chordata > Aves > Caprimulgiformes > Aegothelidae > Aegotheles > Aegotheles bennettii. The sequence continues at coordinate 78,547 of VZRW01000779.1, forward strand.
GTCTCACCTGTGCTGTGAATTGCAGCAGCAAACCACCAGCCCTTGCTGCTACAGAAGGCAGCGGTGTGTCTGGGGGGGCAGGAGACCATCCCTGCCAGCCCAGGGGGAGCAGGGGCTGCTCTGGCTCTGCTGAGCCGGGCCAGCAGCGGGAGCCGATGGAAGGGGAGTCACTGCTGGTTCCTGCCGCCGTTCAGGCTGGGAATGCTGCTGGTATCACCCCGTTAGGCAGCAGTGTGGATTTAGTTCTGCTGTAATTGATGGTGAAACTTCATCTGTACAGTATTGATCATGGTGTTTCCTAGAAGGTGCCAGGGAATGGTTTAGGGAAATGCTTTTTGCCCATATAGCGTGGTTAGGCCGTGATGCCCGCTCCTGCCCCTGCTCAGCTTCGATTGCTTTTCCCAGCAGACATTTATTGTGGTAGGTGGTGCAAATCCACTTCTAAGAGGTGATGGTATTCTGTCCATGAAACTTTCATGGCACAGACCTGGCCTTCAGCAACCCGCCTGAGCCGTCCTCAAGGAGGCGGTGGGGACTGTGACCTTGCAGCAGGGACGTGGGGACAGACAGACAGGGCTATTGCTGCACGAGGATTTGATATTCTCACGAGTCAAGGGCCATGAATATTAAAATTCCCCAACCTGGGAAGGGCCTGAGTAACTTTCCATCTCCCGACTGAGGTTTCACAGTTCAGAGCCGCTGTGGGAAAGACTGAGAGAAGATCAATAACTGCCCTAACGCGCCTTGTTAGGGACTTCCTTGACCTTGAGAAGCTTTGAAAAGAGTTACTGTTGTGCACATGAAAGGCTGAAGGCAGCAAAAATAGGCAAAGTAGAAGCACAGAGAGGAAGCAGGACAGGCTAGCGCTGCCGTGGTGTTTGTGGATATTAGGAAGGTTTTTTTATAAATAAGTGCTGGGGAGCAAAAAAACCAGTTCATTCACAAAATTCTGGTGTACCTGGTTCTAGAACAGGACTTTCTGCCTTTGGACTTCAAGTCAGGGCCAGCAACTGTGCTGGTGGGGCAGCCCTGGAGCCCTGTGCCTCTTTGCTGATCTGGGCAGTGTCGCTGATGTCTGCTGCAGGACCAACCCAAGAGACGTTCTCGTCGTTCATCAGATGAGCCCCACTTGTGGGGATTTGATGTGGACCTCAGTGGACGCCTTGTTCAGGCACACAGCTGGCACGGGACCAAAGCAAGAGATTCCCCTGGTGTCCTAAAGGTATGCCAGATGCAGCAAAGAGTGGGAGATGCTGGAGGACAGCAGGGGAGGAGGAGTGTGATGTTGCAGAGGAGGTGTGGGGGCTCTTGGCAGGATGGGGACAGCCTGGACCCTCACTCTTGCTCCTGCTGCATCTTGTATTGAATGATCAGTGGCTAAAGAAGCTCAGGAGCAGTCCCCAGGGCAGGGCCTGGCACCCGACGTCAGTAGGTTATCACCATCTCTGCCCTGGAAGAGGTGGTGGTGGGATCAGAGATGTCTGGGCTGGGGATGCTTGGTGATCTCCAAACATGCTACTTAGGATTACAGGCTTCTTCTGCTTTAGGGATGGTGTCACTTGGATCATGTCTGTGATGCTCAGTTTGGTGGGATCACTCGTTGGGTGCCGATAGGACGCAGTAGCACTGACCCCTGAATGCAGGGTGAGTGGGCTCCCGTGTCATGAGACCTCTCCCCTGCCCTCAGCAGGAGATGGAGAATGCCTGTGGTGGACACTGCTCTTACCAAGACAAAAAGTCTGTGAAGGAGGGGACCTGTGGAGCAGCGTGCTGTGAGCAGCACTGTGGGGACTGACGGTGGAGGTGTGTGGTCCCTGGGCAGATACCAGCAGCAGACGGCGAGGCTGGTGGGACCACGTAAATCAGAGTCTCCATCTGAAAGCGTGGTGGGCAGAGAGGGAAGGATCTCTCTTTGTTGGAGGTGGTGAGGGGCTGCTCAGCTCCTACTTCTCCCCAGGGGCAGGCACAGATTATCCTGGTGTGTTTGCAGCCCATTGCACAACCTGGAGCTTTCTTCTTTCTTTTCTTTTTTTTTGTATAAGATGTCATGTTAGTACTTTACTTGGGAACATGTTGGGACACTTAATCGAGCATTTAATTGGCTTTGTAACATCAGATTTCTGCGTGGGTTGAGGGGGAGGCAGCTTTAGGGCTCGGCTACAGTGGAGATGCTTGACTTTCCAACTGCTATGGGAGCATCTCAGACTGACTTTGTGGGTGTTGATCCACCCTCCAAAGCACCATCGTCTCTGCTAGCAAACCCAGTGGAATTTTTCAGTTGTGTCCCACAGTCTTTAACATCTGTAAAGGTCCATGATACAAAATTAGAGTGGGCTGCTGACAGCAAGGTGTGTGAGCACGCTGGGGAAGAAGCCAGCGGTGATGATGGGATGACCAGCTGGATGCATGTGTGTTGAGCATCACCAGCTCAGGCCAGGATCCTGACTCCCAAGTTGAAGCCATTGTTGGTAAAGCCTGAGGGCAGGGCAAGCCCCCATGGGCAGTGCAGGCTCCTGGTGCTGGAGACACATTGATACCATTCTGCTGAAGCAAGCACAAGTCTTCCTCAGTCACATGCCTGCCAGTGAAGGTTGCGTCCTTCTCCAAGGGCCAACAGGACCTGACAGACAGTTTTATGGTATCTACAACTCGAGCACTGCAGTGTTTCACCCTGGTTTAATGATGTTTCCCATACCATGCAGTGGTATTCCATCCTTGCCATGCACTGGGAAGCCCTAATTCCTGACTACACATGTGCTGGGGCGAGCCATGCGAGGTGAGGGCTGTGAGATCCCGTCTCCTGAGAAGTGCATTGAGTGTCAGAGAAAACACCACTGGAGGCTGGTTTTCTTTCCCCGTTAAATGGCCACAGGGCTTTGCTGAAGGGACCGTCAGGGCAGTGGCAGTGCCAGGGTACTTCAGCCTTTTATTTCAAAAATTAAAACCTCACAGCGTGTTAAAAGCCAAAGAGGTGAATGGACTGAAGGGTGCACCAAGTGCCTGGCGGCTTCCTCCTCCTCCTCCTGGCCTGCTTGCTGGGCTGATGAGCTGGGGAAGGTAGATGGTACCAGCCTGCAGCAAAAATAGATACAAAAGCGAAATAGGAAATGAAAGTGAGCTCTTTGAAGCACACTGAGGGGCTGAGCCTGTGCAGGTCTCTGAATGAAGGTTTTGAGCGATGTTTCATTCTTACTTTATCCAGGCTGATCTTCAGCCTCGGTGATGGACCCATTAGCGTGGCCTGTGGCCACCCCACAGCCACCTTTTGAATGATTTTTCAGACATAGGGGTCAGGAACTCACGGGAAGCACATGATTAAACACCTTTATGATTGACTTTTGCCATTTAACTTGAGAGGGAGATGTTTGACAGGGACAGTTTGCTTTCTGGAGGTGAGATCCTCGCAGAAGCCGGGTGCCCATGTGGCACCCCACAGCAGGGGCTAGCTGGCCAAACCCCAGAGGTGAGAACTTTTTTCTTTTTATCACTTATTTCTACTTACTTTCTGCTCTCCCAAAGGAAATTCTTGGCATGGCTCCCAGAGTGTGCGGAGCTGTTGGATACCAAACCTTTACGGGCACTCGGACCCCCTGGGGGGTTCATTTGCCTCTCAATCTGCTTGAATGGTGGTGCACGCCTCCCGTCGTGGCATCTGGGCTCCTCGATCTTGTGGACTCTGGCTTGGAACCAGATGATCTCTAAGGTCCTTTCCAACCCAAACCATTCTGTGATTCCTCTGTGTGTGTTTAATTCAGCGGGCAGAAGAGGGAAAGACACCTCCCTGCATTTCCCACTCCCTGTTCGTTTCCCAGCTTTCAGTGAGCCTGCTCAGTGCAGAATCTCATCTCTACCCCTGCTACTTAAACTAAAACAGCTTCATTTTCCTACAGATCTCATTTTTTCTGCTCCAGGATGTGCAGCAGCTGCTCTGTTGGGCAGACTGAAAGCCATGCTGCAGCTTCCCTGGTGCTGATACAGGATTTCTTATAAAGCCCAGTGCTCCCGTAGTCTCATTTTTCATGTAAGGCTGTAAACCAGCTCCTTCCCAACATTCGGAAGTGTAGGAGGGATTAGCAGGGAGGTGCAGCTATTAATGTAAGTGATTGTAATTATAAGCCAAGGCATTAACATAGATGCTCTTGCTTGATCCTGCAATGATCGTGCTCTTGTCTATCTTTGATTTTTATCCCGTTTCTGCTCCTGTGAGGCTGGAAGGGCTTGTCCAGCACTTGGGCTGCTGCGTGGGGAAGTGTCTGGTGACTCGCGAGCCTGTGCCCAGGTTTGGGGCTTAACCATAAAGAAACGAAGTTAACCCAGGGTGTGTTGGAGAAGGCTCTGATCATGTAGGCAATGTTTGGAAGCCCTAGGGGGATAAAGCACTCCAGCAAATGTGCAATCACTCCCTGAGAAAATGGGGAATTTGTAGGAAAGGTCCCTTGAGAAGCTCACAGAGTGGAGGGGGGGCCAGCGGCTGGGCTGGGGAGGGCTCCGGTGCCCCCAGAGACTCTCCCGCTTTCTAAGGATATTGATTGTTCTAATACCAAATGCATTTCTCTCTAAAAAATGTTCCCGTTGTGCAAATGCCAGCATCAAAGAGCAGGAAATAATCTCCCAGGGGACAGCTTCTGCCACCCGTTTGGCTCCTCTGAGGCTTGCTAGCTGTATCCTCTGCTAACGTCGCTACGTTCGGGTAACATCCTCTTGTGAGGTTTGGTGCATCACGGACTCTTTGGGGGTGAAACAGCAGATTCAAGGTCCTGTCACATCCAAATTATCTGTGGAGTTATTTGGTAATTTGCTAGAATAATTTTTCTGGCATTCCTTGGGTTTACATCATTATCCTTTTCTCCCTAGGTCAGGTAGATCTGGGAAATGTCTGCATCCCCCAGCATGGGCATGGGGGGAACACCAGCCCCTTTCCCTGCCCCATATCCCCTGTACATCCACTTAGGGCCTCCAGCATCAGGGGGTGACAACAGAGGATGCTCCTGGCAAGTGGCATTGCCACGGGTGCTCTGACACCCAATTGATTTTAATTTAAAATCCTCCAAATTTCAAAGGTGTAAGAAACTGGATGAGTCACGGGACATAAAATGGAAGTTTAAAGAGGAGCATGGCCAGGGCTTTACTGTACCCTCAGGACTCTACATCACTCCTGTGAGCAGGAGCTGGTGTGCCTGTGCTCTCAGAAGGGGTTGTCCAAAATTATTTATTATTCTGTACTTTTCCAAGAATTTCTAAATATGTTGCTTGAAATGGCACCTAGAGATATGAACTCTTCTAGAAAGTGTGCAAAATGGGCAATTATAAGTAAGCAACCCACTAAAGGGAATGTTCTCACCTTCTGGCTGTGTCAAAAAGCCCTCCTTTGGGTAGGTGAGAGGTTGCCTGCAAACTCAGTGGTGGTTGGTTTATATCCCTGCTGTGATCCGAAGTCTCCTGCTCTTTCTGGTGCAATCACAGCCAAACACGGGCGCCCATCCCGGCGAGTGGGGGGCTGCAATTCCCAGTGAAGGCGATGCCAGGGAGCCGAGAGCAAAATGTCCCCGTGTCTGCACTCTTGGTGCCCAAGGAGGCAGCAGCTTGCAGAGCACAGCCTGGGGACTCTCCTACACTGGCACGCATGCCAGCAGAAGGGAATATCCAAGTTATTATTGTTGTTAAAAATTGCCCAAGTTCTTTGCGTAGCAGGAATCAGTGGGGGATTTGGGGCAGAGGCATAGCCTGGTGCTGCACTCACCACCCAGAAGAAAAGCTCTTCCCTTCAGAGGCCGTTCCTAGAGCTGGTATTAAAAGCTGTTTAGGAGCTCCTGGAAACCATTCCCTGACAAAGCAAATCGTTTCAGCTAATTAAGAACCTGATTCGAAAGCCCCAGGTGATACTTTGCAACTTAAACAACTTTCCAGGGCATTTGGAAGGGAAACAATTTTAAAGGCGCAGCTGCTGGAGTGGTGTGCTCCGTGTTGGAGGACAGAGAGGGGGCTGAGCTTCAGGAAGACGTGGTTGGGGGGACTGTGGGCTCCCTTCTCCCCCAGCAGTGCTTTGTCCTGCTGGTCACAGTGGCAGTGGATCCAGGTGTAGTGGACAGCAGGGAGACTCAGACTTCAGGGCTCTCCTCAGATCCCATGTGGATGGTATCTGCCCCGCTGAGCCCTTGGCACCATCTCCCTGAGCATCCCAGCAGCCAGACTGGTGGGGTGGGGGCTCTGGGGTGCAAGGGGGCTTAGCTGGTGCCCAGCACTGGCCACTGGGCTGCTCAGAGCAGGTGGGGGATAAGCCATCTCCTCAAACTGCCCCAGAACCCAAGCTCAGGACTGCTGCTGCTGGACAGGTGGGTCCCTGTGTGGCTTTCAGGGTCCCCAGCTTTGCAGGGGCTGAGAAAGGAGGAAGCACCAGGGTGCTCTCCAGAGCATCCCCTGTGTTTCAGGCTGGGAGGATCCTGGTGGCAGCCCTGAGCAACGTTCCAGCTCAGCTATGCAGAAACCCTCGGCGGCAGTGGGAAAGAGAATGGCCCCAGCTCTCCCAGCCCTGCAGGCAGGAGATGGTGGAGTCGAGGCACCTTCTTGCCAGGGCTCAAAGCCTCTGCCAGGGCTCTGCCTCTCTCTGCTGAGGATTATTGCAGTCCTGTTTGTTCCTCACCAGGGCCGAGCCAATGCCAGCTGTCCCTGCCAAGCAATGTTTGGGAACCAGAGCAGGCTTCTCCACACCTCTGCTCTCCGTGGCCGTAGGTCCCCCACCAGTGAACCCCTGAGCTGCCTTAAAGCTCATCCCAGCTACCACTGTCAAAATGCACCAAACCCCCTCGGCAGAGCACAGGGCTTCATTTCAAAAGCCTTCACTTCTGCCTTGCCTCCTTATCTTCCCACTGCCATCTGCTCTGCCTGCTAAAATAAGGCAGCGTGCTGCGGCCGAGGAGTGCTCTGCTCGGAGAGCCCCACACTGCCCTGCCTGCCTGCCCCAGGTGTCTCAACACACCAGGACCCTCCACTGCCATGGCTGAGAGCAAGCTGGACCTGTTGGAGCAGGTCCAGAGGAGGCCACGAAGATGCTCAGAGGGCTGGAGCAGCTCTGCTCTGAGGACAGGCTGAGAGAGTTGGGGTTGTTCAGCCTGGAGAAGAGAAGGCTCCAGGGAGACGTTAGAGCACCTCCCAGTGCCTGAAGCGGCTCCAGGAAAGCTGGAGAGGGACTGGTGGCAAGGGCGGGGAGTGACAGGACAAGGTGAAATGGGTTCAAACTGCCAGAGGGGAGATTTAGATTGGATATTGGGAAGAAATTCTTTGGTGTGAGGGTGGGGAGACCCTGGCCCAGGGTGCCCAGAGAAGCTGTGGCTGCCCCTCCCTGGCAGTGTTCAAGGCCAGGTTGGATGGGGCTTGGAGCAACCTGGTGTGGTGGGAGGTGTCCCTGCCCATGGCAGGGAGTTGGAACGAGGTGGTCTTTAAGATCCATTCCTATCCAAACCATTCCATGATTCTCCGTTTTGCAGTTAGCCTGGAGACCTCATTGCCCTGAGTCACTCAAAGCAAAGGGTACAACAAAACACTGGAACCTGGAGGGAGGATTTGGGGGAAATGGAGGTGCCTTTGGGAGTGATGAGAGCCTTTTTGATTTAGAGATCAGCTTTGGGATCTTCAGATTGCACCTCTGAGTGCTTTGTGTGTTCCCATGCTGTGGCTAGCAGCTTTTGGCCCTTCTGTGTGCTGTGACTGGGAGATAACCAGCAGGCAGTCTGATCTCTGGCATGAGTTCGGCTGGGGTTATTTTGGTTAGGATATTTTTGATGGTTTGGAGCACAAAGAGCACCTGGCTCCCAAGCCTGTTGAAGCAGAAGAGCGTTGATTTCAGCAGGCTTTGCTTGACTTGGAGAAGGAATATTCTAAAAAAAAAGTCAAAAAACAACCTACTTTGGCAAAGAAATGAAGTATTGGGTTGGGAATGACCACAGTGGGTAATAAGGACCTGCAGACCCAGCTCTGGAGCTGGACCTCCAGGGGTGCATGGGGCCAGAGACCAGCCTGGTGCATCCCCTGCTTTCGCAGGCTCGGGCGAGGGGGCCGGGGTGACAGATCCCGCTGGCTGCCGGGAACAAACCCCCACGCTGCACAGAGGGGGCTCACTGTCTGCAAAGGAGCTGTGAAATTCCCAGCTTTACATAACTTCCCGATTTACTCGGAGCTGTTAAGTATGACCAACAGTCATATGTTTGCCAAGAGCAAATAGGACATCGAGAAAAGAGGAGCAAACCAGAGCCAGGCAGCAATATTTTTAACAAATCTGGGTTTTTCTTCAGGCTGGAAGTCAGATGAGTGTTGCCAGCCTTCAGAGGAGCAGGTTTCTGCAGTGGCCCCGAATGACTCCTAAAGTGGAGCTTCTTAAATTACTTAAAGGGTTTATATGAGGTGGTTCCTCCTGTGGCTTCAGGGAGCCAAGAGGTCCCACAGGCATCTGCCTGTCTTTGCAAAAAGGGCAGCTGGGGGAGGAAGTGCCTCCACAGTGCATGTTAAACTGAGTAAATATTCATGTGATTTATGTTTTTTTTAAAGCAACCATTTTATGTGGACTTCACCATTTCATTTTGGTTTGGCTTCTGAGCTTCATTGTTGCTGCATTTACTCTGGAGATGGAAAATCTCAGCTCTTCTGCTCCCGCCTGGAGCCAGTTCCTACCTCCCAGCTGCAGAGAGACCTGGCACCACTGCTGGGAACATCCATCCCGGCCGGGGTCACCAGCAGATCACCACGTGGCAGCTGGGGGCCTATCAGCTAGCTTTAAAATCAGTTTAAGTTAAAATAAGTGTCGGGGTTTTTTAATAAGGTTAAGTTTTAAAATAAATCTTGAAGATGCTGAAAATTATCTTGGACACAGACCTGCTCTGTAGGCAACTCATGGTCGAGGGCTGCAGGCAAGGGGATGGATGCAAGGCACGAGCATGGGAAGGTGCTGGTGTCTAGAATTTGGGGAGTAGAATGGCTCATCCATCTCTGTTGTAACAACCCATGTTTTCTAGAACATTTCCCAGCCTTTTATTGTAATAGTTTATTGACCTGCACAGAAGCATGAAAGATTATGAGAGTTTATTTTTCAAGCTTATCACTTGATTTATTCCATAAAGGTAGTTCATTTAATTAAAATATTTCTGCTGCTGAAATCAGGACCTGCTCTTCGAGCCTGGAGCAGGGTATAGGGGCTTTTTTGTAGCAGCAGTCGTTTAATGGGGTCAAACAGCATTGCCCATGGAAACCAGAGCTTCCAGGTCTCTAGGAATATGTGTGTTTCAGGGAAAAAATCCTGGCAAGGGGCCACAGAGATAGAAACAGAAGAGGATGGAGAAAGAGAAGGCAAAGGGCCGAGATCAGTGGGTTACCTGAGATGTCTGCCTGTGTCTGCACAGCATTTGCTGCTTTCCACCCAAAGGTGAAGCCCTTGGTGTACTATTTTCCAAGTGCTAAGCAGGCAGGAAAGCCTGGAGGTGACCTTCTGCTCTCTGGCAGGGTCTGGGAGAGCCGAGGACAACTGTTGTCAGATGTCTTCTCTGGTGGTTCGTCTACCCAACATGCAAGGGCCACAGAAAGGTGGATTTGGTGGGTGTCAGTGATGGAGCCCTGAATACCCTGGCCACCTCCACATGGGGTTTTCAGTCTGTGCTGATGTAGGGTTGTCTCCTGAGAAAATACTATAATCATTTGGAAAGTTTTGAAAGCATTACATTACTGTGCAGATACCACAGGACATGGGGACATCAGCCGTACAGCTGATGGCTCCACAACAGGCTTTGAGGATGATCCATTGTCATCATGACGTAGGTTCAAGCCCCATTTGCTGCTGCTCGACTCGTTTGGGACGAGGGGACTGGGGACTGAGCAGCTCGTAATGGGAAGGAAACTGAAGCTTTGGAGACACAGATTTTCTTCTGGTTAGGAAGTGAGTGGCTGCTGCCTGATAGACACCCGGGGCTCTCTGCAGTCTAAAAGAGAGCAATCAGAGAGCTTGAATCTGCTTTTATCAGATGCAGAAAATTACGAGTCGGATGGCTGGGTATTTTAGTCAACACTAGTGCCTATGAAAAACTGAGGTTTTGATTAAATAAGGCTTCTCTGATAAACTTAGCTCTTCTTGGATTGTCTTCCATTCTGTGGAGAAATGAATGGAATGTTATATTTGTTTCCTGCAGACTCTTGCCAGGTTTCTCTTTGCCAGCATTATTTTGTTGCAAACTTGAAATCTTCCATACATGGGTTCAAACGGTTCCTGAAGAGATGTGGGTATTTCATAGGATCACAGAATC
>VZRW01000780.1:0-24762 GCA_013398125.1 Aegotheles bennettii
TCCCCGGGACAGGCCCAAGTGGGAGGATGGTTATCCTTGATTCTCCCCAGTGCCTTTGCCCACCCCTGGCTGGAGCAGCGTGTGGGGCTCAGGGGCGCAGGGGCTCGGGCAGGGCTGAGCATTGGCCGGGGGCTGCTGGGATTGCTCTGCAGGGCATGAGTGATCCTGCTCTGCTTCTGCTCAGGAAGGGATGGGGATGTAATACTTTGTCCCTCCTATATGACTGAAGGAATTTCTCCTGCCTGGGGTACTTCCACAGCCAATGAAGAAAGCTCCCGGGCAGCCTTTCCGTGCTGCCTCATGCTCTGGGGACACACGATGCTGCCTCCACACCCCTGTTCCCCTCCACAGCCCGTGGGGACAGCAGCCCTAAGCCCCAACAAGGCCAAACCCCCCCAGGCTGGTGCATGGAAGGGACAACAGATCAGTTTTTGCAAATCCAGCCCCTTCTCCCAGTGTTTTCATTCCAGGCTGGATTTCAGGGGAGGCCAGGGAGGGTCAGAGCAGCAGGACGAGCCAGCGATGGGGACGGCGCAGAGCCCGCTTATCTCGGCGGGGGTCACGCCGGGACGTGGTTTCTGGAGCAGTGACCCCAGCTGCCACCCCGGCACAGGACCCCATCCATCTCCCTGCCACGGCGCTCCCCTGCGAACCCTCAGCGCCGCACGCTGACAGACAGGACGGCAATTAAGTCCTTGCTGAACTAATTCACTTGAGCCTGTCTACATTTCAAGCAGCTCTGGAGATAGGCTCTGTTTACAGAGCCTGCCGCCCGTTATTATTTTTCAGGGGGTGTTGCATGGAGTGGGGAAGGGAGATGTCATTGGGGGAAGATAAATCGGGCAGAAGACCCCGTAAAGACAAAGAGCTGAGCGTGGCCCCACTCGGCCTTGGGACAGGGTGGCTCTGCAGAGGGAGCAAGGGGAGGATTTCCCAGCTCCCAGCTCTGGCTGAGGACGCACAAACTCAGTGCATGCTCCTGGGGGCTGCTCCCAGCCCTACCTGGGCCTTCCTAGTGCCGGTGGAGGCAGGAACCACTCCAGTGCAGGGGTACTGGGACAGGCTCCCTCTCTGCAAATGAGGATGATGATAATTTATAGGCAATCCCTTGGCACAACAGGGCTCTGGCTCCACACACACCCCTTTCCCTTCTGCCACTGCAGCGGGGCCATCGCACACCGGGCTCATGGTTGGGAGCCGCAGAGGCTGAGGGGTGTCCCACACTCCCCCCTCTGCTGGGATCTGGCACCTCTTTGTCAGTCATGGCACTGGGACCACTACTCACCATCACCACCCTCTCTCCTCTGGCAGGCACAAGACATGACACCCTCCCCTCGATGCCAGGCAGAGGACAGTGTGGTGTGACCACAGCCAGTCCCCAGGAGGGATGGTGGGGAGGTGGGAGGGCAGAAGCAGGGCAAACCCCAACAGGAGAGCTGCTGGCTTGAGGGAAGGCACCTTTCCTGCAAGAGAAGGCTTGGGGAGCACTGTGATGGCACAGTCAAGGGGGTGTCACTCCCCATGGGGCATCTCTTTGCAGGGGGGTCACTGGGAGATCTGGGCAGTCCTCTACCCTGCCAGCACGGGGATGCTGCAGCACCATGAGTGAGCAGGGAAGCCTGGACTTGCACCTGCATGGGCCAAGAAACCATGGCACGTGCCCTACAGACAGGGCAGAGGGAGCTGGGACAAGCCACCAGGTCTGGGGCCTTGCGGGAGGTGCCCATCCAACCCCCCCCAGGGCTCTCAGCGTGAGCCTCAGCCCTGGGTTCCCCTGTGCTCAGCCCCTCACTGCCCAGCGAGCCCCGAGCCCTGCCGGGGGGTCCCACTGGCTGGGGGGGGGTAAGCCCTGACCCAGGGCTTGCGTTATCACCTGGTGGCTCTCCGAAAGCCAACCCTTGCTTTCCTAATAGGCAGATGTCCACCTCCGACCCAGGGCAGCACTTTTCACTCAGCCAGCCCCAGGTTTGTGCCCGAGGAGCCAGCCACAGGATTATTGCTCTTGGCAAACGACGACTCTCTCAAAGTTGTCAAACCATTGAAAATAGCTAATCAGGCTTTACTTAATTAAACAGCATGTGACCACAATGCCGATCATCACTTTTCCCCTTCCCCTTGCACACTGCAGCATCCCAGATGGGAATTGCCCGGCCCCTGCCCGGGACAGGGCGTGTGCCGGGGGCTGCGGAGGCACCGGGAAATAACGATAATTCAAAAAGAAATCTCTACCTACCCCTTTGTCTTCCATTTGCTTAAATCGGGTCATGTCTGGAAGACAAAAACACCGCTTGGAAGTCAGGGTTTGGAGCGATACAAAGGGGAGTCTTGTCTAAGGAGCCTGGCCAGGAGTCAGAGCGGGAAGCGGTCGGTGTCCGGGGCTGTCTGCACAGCAGCGACTCCAAAATCAGATCTCACTGCACCAGCAGCGTCTTCATCAGGGTCCTCCAGATTTCAGCTCAGGTCTACTTCTCGCTGCAAGGTTATTAAAAACACTTGAACCTGAAACAGTCTCATTGTGTCCACACGTTTGCTATTTATTATTATAAACAAGGGTGTCAGGGCCATTAAAAATAAATTGAAACAGGTAAAAAATGTGCAAGAAATACGAGGAAACTGAATGACTGAAAACACCCATCCCAGCGTCCAGGGCCAACAATTCCCACTCACAGGAATGCCCTCTGTGCTAGAGAGAGGGAAAATAACCTCCCATTTCTCTTTTCAACCAAACTGCATCCTTTTCCCAGCTGGGGATGCTGAGCTGCAGGGAATGGAAAGAGGAATGGATCCAACCCCCACTCACAGAATCACAGAATCACTCTGTGCAGAGCATCTCAGTTACTCAACATTCTTAAAAATCTTTTAAAAACAAACAGAGAAGCTACATTTTGGTCATGTTCACACCAGGGCACACAAAAATATAGGTGTTACTGTACACAAATACCACATGTACACAAACCACACTCGGGGCTCACCAGGGTCACCTCAGCCCCAGACCTGAAAAATTGTTGGGTATAATGGCACATTTCTGCCTTACAAAATTCCACTGCTTGTGAAGAGAGAGAACTGAGCTCAACCACAGCACACGAACTGACGGGACACCACCTTCCTCCGAGAAGCTGGTTCAAAAGTCTTTTTACTATTATTATTATTTATTATTATTATTATTACAGGTAATTCCACATGCCAGTTAGGAATGCCACGAGGCCATCATGGATGGGTTCAACCTATGGATCATGAACTGGGTGTGCAACCAACCCGAAACCTGTCAGGGGGAGGCGGGGTGGTGGGAGCAGGGGCACTATGCGGAGCCACCGATGGGAACCTGATGGTTAATTAAGAGCCCCTCTCCCCACCGCTCCACAGTGCCAGAGGATTTTGACAAGCAAGCAGCAACGGCTGCCCTGGCCTTCTCGGGTTTGTCAGTAAATGAAATCATGGTCCCCAGTTTCAGGAGCTCCTGGTCTGTGCCCCATGCAGCAAACATCCCCATGGTGATATTTTCAGGTTTTCCCACCGGAGCTATAAGCAAGCTGTGTGTTTTGGGGTTTGTTATTCCAGCGACTGTTTGGCCAGGTTGGTTGTGCACAGTGAAGTTGCCAAGTACTGGATGAAGACACCACCTTAGACCAACCCTTCCAGCCTAAACGCCAGAATTATTTTTGCTAAATCCAGCCGAAATACCTGAATTAATTTTGTTCAATCCTCCCTTTTTGCCCATGCCATTAACACCTGTGGCTTTCAAACCTTTCCTAAGGAAAAACACCTCCCTAAGCAACTTGAAAGGAAGGAGACAGAGGTCAGCTGCTGCACTCGCTGCAGGCACCAGCCCGAGGGGCAAACTCATCCCTTGTCTGTGGAACAGCACCTGCCTCCACAATCGATATCCTGACCTTCAGCAGGACCCTGCTTCAGCGTGAATGCTCCTTGGTTTAGGGCCAGGCAGGCCAGGTCTTGGAGAATCAAAGCATTAAAACCTGGTAAAAGTGATGGAGAGCGTTAGGAGGGTCTTGTTTCATGCCAGTGGGAGACCAGAGAGGGTCATTTCTCATCACTCATGCTTGAGCACCAAAGCTCACGGGTGGCATTAGGAGCATTTCAGAAGAACCACACATAAAAAACTCATTCTGTTTTTTTAAATACATGTAATAATTAAAAGCTTGGCTCTACATGCTGGATTTAATGAAATCCTCCCCTTCTGGCAGGCCTGCACAAGCCAAACCCAAGCTTAAAACGAGTGTACAGTGACCCTGCAGAAGAAGGGACATTGAGAGCGTTTGTGTTGTACTTGCCGGACGAGAGGAGGGGACAGGACCTGGGACTGTGTTTTGCTGGGAAGCATGACGACATCCAGGGAAGGAAGGGAACACTCTCAGCCTTCTGGCCTAAATTATCTGCTAACACAAATAATCAAATTCCAGGGACCACACTGCTCTGGCGCCACTAAAACAAGGGGGAGGCCTGGCCCCAGCGCTGCAGGAGCAGGTGGCAGCCCGCGCCTGACCCGCTCAGGATATTCAAGTGCGATATACAGAATACTGATGCTCTCCAAGGAAGCCAGCATCGCTCACAGTATCGTGGGAAGTTTTTAATGGCTCGCTCAAGGCAAGGCCTCTAAAATGTTTATATTAATACTTACATGTTGGATAGCCACTCATTTGGTCTCAGCTGGAAACCAGTCCAAACAGCTGAGAAACATCTGGCTGCTAACCTTGGACAACATCTAATCTGGTAGCCCAGGGATTTAAGAGGTCTCTTCGGAGGGACAGAAGTTTGGCAGATACCTTACTGAGATCTCTGCTCTGCTGTGGTTGTTTCTCCAGTCCCGCTCGCCGCTCCAGGATGACACATACAGCCAGTGTACATCCCGATCCCATCCACACAGCATCCCAGTCTCAATGATTACAAAAAGATGTAATTAAATATTACTCTTAATTTCCAGGAATACTCCTGAAAGCGTGTGACTGTGCGTGCTCCCCCCACCCCGAGGAGACAGAAAGCAGCTGTTTGCCAGCTCACAAACACCCTTCTCCCCATCACCCTGCCCCAGCCTGTGTGCGCAGGATCAGTGCCCCCAGCTCTCCAGCCTTCCCTGCACTCCACCTTCCCTCCCCCTGCACTTATTACCAACAAATCAGCACGTATCTGCCCAATGAGCCTCCGTAAGGCAAACAAAAATCCTGTTCTCTGTCAATCTGGAGGCCGCTATAAGGCCAATTACAAACGTGTACTTAAAGCAGCTTCATAAATAAAGAGCAATTAGAAAGGAAAATGGACTCATTTCTGATGAACACGGCTCAAGAGTTTGCTTCCCTTTCCTTTCCCAAACTCCTGCTTGTTTTTCTTCCAAAAGAAGCACTGGCTATCCTGAAACATTCTTTGGTGAGTGGAGAGCTAATGGAATAATACAACATTAAAGAATAAATGTTGAAAAGGGGAAAGGGACTTTCAGACAGACCATTTGACATTTATTCTCCCCTCCTATTGCCCACCAAGGTACATGTCAGGGCAAAGCTACCAACAACCTGGCTCAAGAAGCAGAGAATTAGGACAGGACCCACATTTCTGAAAACCCTTTGTAGGCTTTATTTGAAAGGAGATAAGGATGAAAGAGGTGACAAGATGCTTAACAGATATAAAGTGATGAGAATCTAACTTATCTCCTTCTCTTCCATGTCATCTTCTGCTCTTTGCTTTTTTGTTACAATACACATGGGAGACACTGGGAGAAAATGTGAAGGCACAAGCACCGAGGACGTAGCACCAAGAAGGGAGGACTAGGGAGAAGATGCTCAAAAAAGGCTAAAAAAGTCTCTGTCCTAGCAGAGGCTGAGCATGCTGGCTCTGGTCCAGCAAAGCACTTAAGCATGCGCCTAACTTGAATTTGACTTCACTGGGGCTCTTCACAGGCTTAGAAGTTAAGCACATTCTCCAGCAATCTGCTACAGCAAGACCAGAGAAAGCAAGAAGCTACTAAGGGACCAGAATCTTAGTCAACAGCAAGGCCAGCATGTGTTTGGAAAGCATCCTAGCCAAAGATTAATGCAATATGAAAATTTCCACTGACTTGGGAAAACTCTAAGCCATCAGAAAAAGCTTCTTAAATTAATATGTATAAAAATTAGATATTAAGAATATCACTATCAAATTCTCCTCACCTTCTTTCAGCACTGGGGAGGTAAAGCCTAGAGCAAACATATTTACAGGTACGTGCAGAACTGGAACGCCGTTGTTTCAATGTAAGCTGATGCCAGCTTGAAAGAAATACTGAATTCACTGTGCTGCTTCTTGATGCAGGAAACACTGTCCTGTAGGTAAAGCACCAACCTCAGATGCCTAATGGTCCCACAAACAGCCGGGTAAGCCACAAACGGCTCCTGCAAGTCCAGCAAGACACTACAAAGGCTGGTATTTGGCAAAGGAATCAAAGCATGTCCCACTGTGTGTCTGCCGGGTTTGTTTCCCTCGTTACAGCTGGCACAACCCAGCACTGCTCCTCTACACCACATCTGCCCAGCAGTGTCACAGGCAGCTCCAGCACTGCGGCTCTGAAGCAACACCAAGATGAAGCATTCTGAGCAGCCCATCCCTTGCTCAGGCTGTTTGCCCAAGACCGACGGGCACAGCCACGCTCAGCACAGCCACGCTCACCGGCTGCTCCTCCTGCTCCACATCCCTGTGCAGCTCCAGGGGGACCCACAGACTGCACCAGCACCTCTTGGAGCAGCTGATGGCACTTTCTGGCTGAGAAATCACTACACTAATGAGAGCAGAAGAATCTTAAATTTTAAATCCCAAGCACTGCCAAGAAGTCATAGGTGTACAGAAAAGGAGTATTTAAGCATATACTCCCCTACACACACACACACAGAGCTTAATTACCACAAAGCAAGAAGCAAACAACAATTAGACTTTATTAACAATTAAAATCTCACTGCAGTGCTGGTTTTCCCCCCAGCAAGTTAATGCCTGTACAGTGAGAGAGTCATGACAAACAGGCCTTTAAAATGGAAATCGATTTGGGATAAATATGAGAAGTGGCTCCCACAAGAGGCCTTAACATTTAAATTGAGCAGCATTTGCACCTCACTCAGACCCAAGCCTTGTAAAGCTTGCTGGCTCCCTCTACTGTCTTTGTGCTGTGAGCAGAGTCAAAAGCTCACTCCACACCCATAGAAAGCACGGGCAGGTGAGGGGGTTTTACTGGTGTCCAGCACACTGGGCACAGGGAGGGCTCACACCACCTCTGTGGAAGCAGCCAGGGGCAGCACATGGCCACCTCCTCCTCAAACCAGCCTCCTCCCCCAGCACTGCTTCACCACCTCCAGCAGCACCTGCTCCAAGGAACAGCATTTATTTTATGGCCAATGCACTTTTTTATTATCCCTTCGTATCTTTCTCTGAGGAGACACTGGTTCAGGACATAAACTGGGGGTCAGCAGGGATAAACACTTTGCCTTTACGCCGCCAGAGGCAGGATAAATACAGGTAAGTCACGGTTGTGTTTCCCCACCTCATTTCTGAAGCATAAACACGGCTGTGGGATGACAGGTCTCTTCCACCAGGTAGTTTGTAGGTCACACACACTGACAAAGCTACAACACGTCAGTTCAATGGCAGGCTGTTATTTTTCCATACTGCTCCTCCTCGGCTGGGAGTGAAACAGCAGCCCCGATGCATTCAAAGAGTGCAGCTCCAAGGTGAGAAAATTTTACAGGGAACCCTTTTATGCTTTTTTAACACACTGCCCAACTTTGCATGGCAAATGTTGTCAGGACACGGCTCGTGCCAGCACAGCTCCCAGTGGAGCAGGGCCCAGGTCAGGGTGGAATGCTCTAACCTGTACAACTTGCACAGCAAAACACAGATTCAACATTTTAAAATTATGTGAAGTACGAAGGCTGGGGGGGGAGCCTCAAACATGCACCAGTTATATCCTCCCAAACAGGGCCAGGGCACTCATTTATAACAGCTCTGAAAAACAGGTAACCAAGCAGCACGCTGTAATTATCAAGCATTGTTCCGATTCCCATTTAACATCTTCAGATACTACGCTATTTTAAATAAACACACACACACACACGTGGTGCTGACAGAGGATTAGTCGCATTTGTCTTCACAGAAACCCTCCGAGCTACCGAAGGACTGAGTAGGACTTCAGGCTGGAAGCCAGCAGCCAGTTTCACAGAATGTCACAAAAGATCCTTCCCTTTTTCATTCCTAACCCAGGAAGAACTGTGTTTCACCACAGCGCCGAAGTGAACGCAGGAGTACCTGCTGGCAATCCTCTGGTGTGGAGATGCTTTGCACTTGGCAAGGCCAACATTTCACAGCCCCGTTTTTATCCAGATTTGGAGAGCAGGTCAGCTTTATACACTTGGCTATTTGAGGGAAAACGGGTAAAATTTCAGGTTGTGAAGTTCTCCTTGAACTCGACAGACAGCGTAACATGCAGCCGCATGGGGACTGGGTTTCCTCAGGACTACAGCAGGCAGGTCATTGCAGTAACAGCACCTTCAGAGAGCACACACATCTAGAAATTCATTTCAGCAGCTCCTCAGCATCACGTAACGTTACCAAACTGCCAAACCTATGCGAGTCTGAGGTTTAAACTAAAACTAAAGATTCTCCTTGGCACAGCAGCAGCATCTGGATAAAGACAATTGCCTTTTGCCACCAGTTTACATATTGTTAGCTCAATGTGATCTGTAGGAAGATACTTCCAACAAATCAGGAATTCCATAAGGGATCAAAGTTCTAAACATAAATACAATTAAAGCCTTCTAATATTAATGCACACTTTTTATTATATTAAAATCAGGCAATGGTCTGATACAATAAAAAGGCTGCTTATGGAATACTGTTATGTTAAACTTTAATTACAGAGGATGTTAAATCCTTACAACTAATATTTTCCTCAAAAGAGTTAATGGAAACATCAATTGTTCATTGACTTGATAGCTGCTGCTTTAAAATGTGTTTATTCTTACTTTTCTCTTTTTCTCTTTTTTTTTCTTTTTTTTTCCTTTTTTTTTTTTTTTTTTACACAAACACTGAATTTGTCATAAAACTTAGGACACACTAGGTTGGTTGTATGTAAGCTTGCATCCACATTTCAGCAGTTAGTGGTCCAAAACAGTAAACCAGAAAAGGTAGTGATTTGCCAGGATGCAAAGCCAATTACGGTCCTTAATCTGCTGTATGCATCACTTCCCCAAAATCTTCACTGAAGAGCTTTCTCTTCTAAGACTTACAGAATCCTAGTAAAATCTACTATACTGATTTGATTTGTCTGTAGTCGTCACATCTTTAGAAGGGCCAAACATAAGTGCAACATTTCATTAATTAACATTCTCGGGTCAATCCAAAGCACCAGAATACAACCATTTGAGCTGGAGTGTGTGTTCAGAATCTCTACACGTGGAGTTTCCCCATTAAAGTTTGGCAGCAGAAGATTTTGGCAATCCTGGTAAATTACTGCTCTTTTCACCACGTCAAAGCCTATCTAATAACATCAGCCGTGGCCAGCTTGGCGGTGTGGCAGCAGTGCTGGAGGGACAGGGAAAATCCAAGTTTGCGAGCAGAACAGATACTCTTGTTTCCCAGGCTGGTGAAGACTAAATTTGTTGCAAAACCAAAACGATAAGCGGGAGGGAACAGGTCAAGTTATTGCCCCAACGCTTACCCCTGGGGACCAGGGGTGAGAAGAGTCACAAAGAGGGGCAAAAAGAAAGCAGCACCCCCACTAAAAAAGAGGGGAAGAGGGAAGAGATTAAAAGAACCCCGAATCCCTCACCCAAAGCCCACATCACTGGGGAGGGGGACCAGGAAGAGAAATACAATCTATGCCTTGGCCAAAGGGAAGAAGGAAAGCTTGCCCCAGATTATCAGGGCATTTAAAAAAAACAACAACAAAAAAAACCAAACTAAAAACGAACACAGTCACATTCAGCCTTTACTAGAGATAGCACAAAGGGAGGGATGACTGAGGTTAGCACACATCCCCATTAGTAGTCCATAAAGTCCAGTATAGTACTGGAAGCAAAAACCTTTGTGTCTACTCTAATAAATAGCCCTGAGCTTCGACTCTATTGCAAAAGACAGAAAAAGAAAAAAGAAAAACCCAGGCCAGACACACAGCAAGGTGATTGTGGGATGTATGCTTTCACAGTTAAGTTAGATGTGCCACACTGGTCTTGACAGTAATAAATTTAAATAGACTTTTCCTGATACCAGAAGTTCAGCTATGTGGACAGTGGTTACACAACAGGATTATTTGTTATAGCACAACTTATATTTCAAATGAAAAAAAAAAAAATTAGTATCATTTACAGTATCTCAAGAAAAACTTCCTTTGAATGGGAACTTCCTTTCCAGTATTTTGAGGTCTACAAGATGCATCTAGAAAATTTACTACTGTGGAAAATGAAGACAGCTTAAATTGAATAAGGGGGGCATGGTTTTTTTGTTTTTTGTTTTTGTTTTTTTTTAATTAATTGCTGTAACATTGTCCTTCAGGTGGCTGAGGAAGTTTCATATTTTCTTTAGACATCATTAGACGCCGAAGCTCTTGCAGAACAACTTTGATACTATAAGAATTCTGCCATTTTGCTAGGACTGATATGGCTCTGGGGTCCACCTAAAATAGACAAAAAGACCATTCCTGTCAGAATCAGTATGCTTGACACACTTAACTCCCCCATACACCCTCCAACTAACGATCCTATAAGGAATCCGAGCAGGAGAAACCAAAGAAAGCCAGAGCAAGCAAGTGGTTTCCTAAAAGGATAATAAATCCTCACATGATGCAACTACTTGTGAGTTGCAAAAGGACGGGAAAAGTCAATTCTACATTTTGATTTCAGAACACACATGGCTCACATACTTCCCTTCTACCCCCCTTTCCTTCTCCTCGAAGCAAATGGCACCAGCAAGCAGTAAGTAGTAAAGCAATTTGCAAGTATAAACAAAGCATTAATTTGAAGATGCACATGAAAACCACATTAAAATGAATAAAACCAGAAAACTTACCACTCCATTAGAACTATTTACTCCATTCATATTAATTTTTGTTACAAATCTTACAAATGGAGGTGCTTCTGGATACTTAGGCCCACATTCTATTTTAAGGCTGTATATTCTGTTTTCATAAATTGTCTGAGGGGAAAAGAAAGGGGAGAAACAATTACATCAGGCAGTTCAATAAGCATTTGGTTAAAACAGTGGTTACTTTAGGGACATGCAAACTACCAAACATAAAGGCAGCCACTTAGATACTATGCTGGCTACCTCTGTTTTAGGTTCAGTTTATAATAGTCAGAGTATCAAATGTTACCTCTTCAGGGTAATATATTCTACTGGGCTTTTAAGCATCAAATTTTCATTTAAGGAATGAAACTCAAGTTCCTTCCCATTCACCAACTGAGAAGATTTTTTTAAATCATCATATAGTTCAGATACCTGCTTCTCAACCAATCTTTACACAGCAGCTTTGTTTTATCAGTTTATTAATCAGACATACTACCTTGAAAATGAAGCCACAGCTTCAGCTTGGGCAGCTGTCTTAAAGTCAGTCTGTCCTAGAACTGCACTTGGAAAATATCCTTTGGTCATAAACCAGTGTGGCAGTTCCCAGGAGGAGGAACGCTCCAAGATTCAACACACTGCAAAGAACATCCTGATCACAAACAGCAACATCACTTTTTCTCCACTGCAGGAACACTGCTGTACTTAACAGCTAACAGAACTCCTGGGTCACAAGTTTCTAACTAACTAATCAGAGGGTATAGAAGAGAGACAAATGTAACAAGGCTACATTGATTCTTCAATATTTAAAATTAATTAAACAAAAAACCCAACGGCTCATGATATTCTGCATTCTGAGTAACTATTTTTGATGTGCTGATCTGGTGCAGCCTGGCAGAGAGCTCCAGCTAAGCTGGGCAATGCAGGCAGCTGGCAGATGTACACAACAGGAACAGGACCATCATGAGGAAGTTGAGGCAGACAAGCTGTCCAGATTTAGAGCTTCTGACACAACTTCCTGCACCTTCAACATTGCAATGAACATTAAACTCACAAGGCAGTGATCATGAGCAAAAATCCAGGTGAAAGTGTGAGTGCAGAAGCCCAGAAGCAGCCAGGAGCTCCTGCTCACCTGTGGCAACAGAGCACGATGGCTCCACCAGTACCTTAAAAATGATTGCCCAATGTCCAAAAACTTCTCCATACAAAACTCTGTGCAATCCCTTTCAAGGGCCTGTTATACCTCTGAACATCTTAGTATTTCCCTTAATATTAAGGAGCATTTTGAAGCAAACCACTACCACAAATCTAAGTACTGACTTCCTGATTCTGGTGCTTCTCATCTGTGTGAATGAAGCAGCTCTAAACCAGCCCACAGCCACCCATGGAGGGAGCAGCACCCGGCCAGCACAGGCTGGCAGTGGCACCTCTGGCTCACACCTCCAGCACCTCAGCCAGACAGCCTCTCAGATGTCCGCCCAGGGTGGTGACAAACTGAATGCTGTCACAAGGCTTTGGGGAAAAAAAGTCATCTGTCAGATCTGCCTGGCCTGCCAAGGTCTGCTGAGCGTGTCCCTGAGCATGCCTTGTGCACAGAGCAGTTACCAGCCCAGGGGGCTGTGCAGGTTTTAGGGTCTTTGCAAATAAGCACACCACAATAAGACCAGCGAGTGAGGAGCCTTGACCATGCACATGTCTATAACAAATATAAAATATGTGCAGATAAAGCTGAAGTTTTGACAGTGCCACTGTTTTTAAGCGTCTTGTTTAAACAAGATGAATAACTGGCTGTGAAATCATCCACATGAAGTCTGGGAAGGAGAATCACACTTCATGTATGGTAGCAGGGACACTCAGAGCAGCAGCACGTATCTAACCCTGCACCACAGTTCATTTTTCCTTCTGGGATGCTCAACATAAGATTCTTCCACCTGCTGCAAGTGTGACTGATTTCCACTCAGGAGGAAACAGGATTATAATTTTTTTTTCCAGAGGCAGAATTCCTACATTCTAATAAGAAAAAAAAAAATGGTAATAATATAACTGAGCATGGACAGTGCTAAAAGCTGGATAGCTGGCTCAGAAAACAAGAATGACTGGAGGTTCCCAGAATCTTCCTCAATACAGCCTGTTGTTTTCAAGAAATAAGGTCAAGAGAAGTCAAGGCACTTTTGGAAAAAAATCTATATTCATAAGTGTGTCAGAAAGACAAGAGGCACAGCTGGATCACCTTCTGTGATAGTCCTCTAGCCTTGGTTAGCAGCACGAGCTACAAGTTTCTATCACTGCTGACACGACAGCCAATGCCTGTTTGCACATTTCAGTTTCTAATTAATTTTCTAAATTGTATTTCAAGGTTGCTTAAATTTTCTGTAAGGTGTATGCACATGGTGAGCTTTCTTTCCAGTCCCAATGCAGGCTTATTAGCACTCTTCTAATGTTCTAAAATCAAATGCTGTTCTAGAAAATGATTTGGGTGTATCATCAACAAACAAAATGATCACGAATGGGGAGATGTCAATGATGGCAGACAAAGTAAACAACATTTTTGGATGAGACAGAAAATACTGCACTTGTAGTGCCATTATAATACAAAGTCTTGTACAATCTCATTATATGTCAGAAAAGAAACACAAAGGGCAGCAGCATGGTTAAAGGTCTGTAAGGGTTTCCATATAATAGATTGAGAACACTGGAATTACTGAGCAGCGATACTGAGGCCAGATAGAGGAGACAACATCTGCTATTGCAGGACGGAGAATCAGCTTCTTACCATGGTAAGGATATTAAGCAAACAGGACAGAGATACAGAGTGGAACTGGAGACAGGTTTTATTTTTAGCATACATGAATACATCCAATGCACAACTAAGCCCTCAAGTTCATTACCAGGGTGGAGACCCACAGTTTAGTAGGGTCTGGGGGGAGCAGAGGGAGAGAACACAACACTACCACAAAGAGCAGCAGCATTGTAAGAAGCTACTTTAGGAGAGAACATTCAGAGAAGTAACTGAATTCATTTGAAACTCATTCAAGTTTGAGTTTCCTGAGTTAGCTGAAACTCTACAAGAGCAAGTCAGTACTGCTGCAATAAAAACCAACCCATAAACTCAATGAGAAACAGCAGAAAGACCAGCAGTACTGAACAAAACATCCACATTTTACCTACATCAGCTCCATATGTAATCTCACTAGCCAAGGGATTTAAAACCTTGCTGTATTCAAGAGTACAGGATACTAGAATCCTGGAATCTCAAAAGTTATGTCTTAATGAATCTGTAAATATAAAGCAGACATGTAACAGAACTAACCAGAGGAAGGCACTAAAAATATTACAAATTATAAGCAAAAAGACATACAGACACATGAAATCCATTATTAGACGGAACTTGAACCTTCCACATAAATCACTTGCTAAAGTGTTTTTTCACTCTATTGTGTTTTATTTGTTTTCTGCTTCCCTGGTTGGATTAAGAAAAGGGGGAAGGAAAAAAAAAGTAACAATAATATTTTAATATTAAAGTGGATACTTACTCTTGGAGGTCCAATAATCATTCCTGTCCATCTTGTAAGTGTCATATCTTCATCATCTTCAAGACCCCAGCTAACTGTTCCATCACCTACTCCTTTCTGACCTTCTTCAAGTTCTTCCAACAGACGAAAATTACGAGGAACTTTTACTCCTGAAAACAATCAGAAAAATATTTTTGTTGAGAAATCTAGTAAAGAAATAAAGCTACAGTAATTTCACTGATACTTTTGGTCATGCTACAGAAAACATTTTGGGTAAAAACATAAAAATATCACTAATTTTTAAGGACAGTATTTTAACACTATAAAAAAGGTATCCCCATATTTAGCTTGAATTTTGCAAGAAGAATCAAGGCATCCACAATTAAACAGGCTGGGTATCAGGACAGGCAGTGAAATGAAAGGAAATGTCTGTCCGTTCAGAAACACACACAGTGTTATGGAGCTCTAATTAGCACTTGTCTGTATGATTTATAGTACAGAAACTTTGAAGATTCTACAAAATGACACCATGAGAGGCTTACATCACTCAGCTCATTCAGACCTTTTAAAAATACCACTTGAAGCAAATAAAACTCTTTCATAACATTAGCAGGTTAATCTGAAGTTAAATGGGCTTTGTCAGCAGCAATAGCATCCTTTGTACTTATGACCTTCACCACCAAGGAATTTCAGCACTTCTTAATTGCTGGCACCTTTATCCTCAAAACACACAGCAAACCAGGGAAATTCTCTTATCCCCATTACGTTAATGGAAAACAATGGCACAGAGAGCTTAGGCGACACATCCAAGGTCACACACTAAGGCTGTGGTGAAGGAGATCTTGAACCCAGGCTACAGGGGACTTAACTACTCCTTCTTCTTCTCTGTACTGGCTTTGCACAGCAAGGTTCTGGTAGGAGGGGGGCTACAGGGGTGGCTTCTGTGAGGAGACACCAGAAGCTTCCCCCATGTCCTACAGAGCCAGTGCCAGTCGGCTCCAAGTCAGAGCCACCACTGGCCAAGGCTGAGCCCATCAGCAATGGTGGCATCAGCGATCGTGGCAGCGTCTCTGGGATAACAAAGTTAAAGGGGTGGGAAAAAGGTAACTGCAGAATAGCAACTGTAGCTGGAGTGAGAACATGGGAGAGAAACAACTCTGCAGACACCAAGGTCAGTGAGCAGGGAGGGGGAGGACCTGCTCCAGGCACTGGTGCGGATATTCCCCCGCAGCCCATGGTGCAGACCATGTGAGGGAGGCTGTCTGTCCCCTGCAGCCCATGGAGGTTAACGGTGGGGCAGATATCCACCTGCAGCCCATGGAGGACTCCAGGCTGGAGCAGATGGATGCCTGAAGGAAGCTGTAGCCCCGTGGGAAGCCTGTGCTGAAGCAGGCTCCTGGCAGGACCTGTGGCCCCGCGGGGGACCCACACTGGAGCAATCTGTTTCTGGCCTACACCCCATGGAAGGGACCCACACTGGGGCAGGGGAAGAACATGAGGAGTCCTCCCCCTAAGGAGGAAGGAGCAGCACAGACAATGTGTGAGGAACTGACCACAAACCCCATTCCCCATCCCCCTGCACCACTGTGCAGGAGGAGGTGGAGAATTCAGGAGTGAAGTTGGGACCAGGAAGAAGGGAGGGGTGGGGGAAAGTGTTTTAAGTTTAGGGATTTTTTTCAAATTACCCTGCTGTGATTTGATCGGTAATAAATAAAATTCATTTTCTCCAAGTTGAGTTATTTTGCCCGTGATGGTAACTGGTGAGTGATCCCCCTGTCCTTATCTCGACCCATGAGCCTTTTGAGCTTTGAGAATCATCTCTGTGGCTGCTTGGCAATGTGGAAAATACAGAGGATCCAAGGCACTGTGAAACGTAGCAGTGCTTAAAACTGAGTAACTCTGGGAGCTTTCAAATTCCTTTAGAATATATTCATGACCTAAAGAAACCAAATGTCAGTGATGATTCTGCTGTGGAATCAGAGCCGCCCAAATTTCATTCACTACAAAGGAAGCATAAAAAGAAACCAAAAAAAGCAAATTGCTAAAGAATTAGTTTGTTGGGCAGTTTGATACACACCTAACATAATCATGTTCAAGAATACTCTAGGGAAACACAGCTCAGTAACACAGCTGTAGCAACAGCACGAAGAGAAACCCAGAATGAGAAAAGCAGCGTCAGAAGACACCAGACCTGGGCTGGTTACACCAAACCACAGGCACGGGGGCTGCTGGGCACGACTCAAACACAACTCCATGCCAGATCTACATCCTCAACCCCCGGCCAGACCGTGCTGTTACCATGGCTGCTGAGTAATACAAATCCTTGGCTGCAGAAGGAAATGAGTCAGTTGGGGCTGGTGAAGCCAT
The DNA here is from genome assembly GCA_013398125.1 of Aegotheles bennettii. Lineage (NCBI taxonomy): Eukaryota > Metazoa > Chordata > Aves > Caprimulgiformes > Aegothelidae > Aegotheles > Aegotheles bennettii. Next base: position 16,902 of record VZRW01000780.1, read on the forward strand.
CACCGTAAGATTAACCGAGCTCCAAGTCCTTGGTGGTGACAGGACCTCTAGGGGACCACTGCCACTTCCCCTGCACGAAAAACTCCAGCATTTTGCCTCCCTGTAAGTCTTAAAAGTATGCAGTATGTACTGAGTGTATCTCGGACATGTGACGGGTCAAGTATGCAGTTCACACGTGAATCATGACAGAGTATCCAACCCATTTTTAATTGTATTCCCAAAGCTCTCCATGCTGTCCTTAGGGGAGGCAGAGAGCAGCCTAGCTCCAACGCAGTGGGTAAGAGAACGGGTGGACAAGAGAAACAGATGAAGTATGAGATGGAGGACAAGGTGCCACCTTTACTCCCATGCTCACCACCTATTTTGCAGTTTTTGCTGCAGCAGATGCACAGAGGGCTGGTGATGGGGAATGACTCACGGCTGTGCTGTGTCCCAAGCTGCTGTCTGGGCTCCAGCCCTGCCTGCTGGCACCCCGGGAAAGAAACGGTCAGAGAAGGACAAACAAGAGGTCCTTCTGGAGGGTGAACTCCACCCTTGGGTCTGACACAGCAGCTCTTTGACAAGGCAGGTGACACCACAGAGGAACCCATCGGTGCTATTATTAGAAACCCAACCTGAGCCTCTCCCTGCTCAGAGGAGCAATGAGCCAAAGCCAGCAGAAGATCTGCCTCCAACGTGTCACGTTGCCAGAAAACACTCTCTCTTCTGGACCACAGCATCACGATGCTTAACAAGAACCATCTCAGTCTCTCTGCTTCAGTACTTGGCAATACCACTCCATATTTATCAGCAGCACAAAGATAATTTACTGATATTTACTTAGACCATAACAAATGACCCCGGGGGAATCGGCTTTATGGTGAGCAGACACGGGCCACGCACCAAAGAAGGAAGCCAAAGCCACTGCCTGTCTGTCCTTCCTGAGCACCGTGCACCCTGCTCACAGAGGCAGGCAGGAACACTGCGTGGAGAGAATTATGTGACCACTTAATTAAAAATTACATCATCATGTATATATTCGAGGAGGCCACAACCAGGGTTGAAAGGCCACCTGAATTCTGACATTTGCTAACCAGAGCTGGGCTTGGCTTTACAACCTTACAGGAGGAGAAGGTAACTTTATTTCTGAGCTCTCCCAAGATACAGCTGCTCTGATTCAGCATGAATCAGAGCCATAAAAGAGTCACACAGGATTTGAGAGTTCCCTGACAAATCTGAGGTCTACAGAGAGCTACCTACTCATATCGTGCACTGGCTCCCAGCTCACAGGAAAAGTTAACATAAATTATTATTAATTCCACAGCAACTGCTCACTTGTGAACAAATCATCAGTGGCAAAGGGAGGTGGGAGAAGTGAAGTACATGTATTAGAGATTTTATGCACTTCAAAGAAGAAGAAATTATATGGGGAGATGGTTGGTCACTTCACAACAAACCACCCTGTCCAACAGCACCGTTGCCTTCTAAAACTGTTTATCCCTGTGCTAAAGCTCAGGGGTGTGACATGGAAGACCATCACCTCAGCCACTACACAAGTTCAGTCACATCAAAGCTGGTAACTCAGCTCCCTCCTGACATGTCCTCAGGAGACCTGACAGGAAGAAAACCACACATATACATACCCAAGACTATGACCATAAATAATTCCCAAATAACCTGCCTTTAACCCAGGCAGAATGAAAAAACAGATTCCCCCTTTTGGTCAGCCTGGAAAGATGCACAAGGCCTTAAAGACAACCCTGTCTCCTCTTCATTTGCAATGGTCTGGAGCACTCATGGCCAATTACCACATCCTGCTGGGACCCAGGCCTCAGAAACCACACAACCTTTATCACTTGTGGTCGTACACAAACATATCATCATCATCATCATCATGTTTGCTGTCCACCAAGATTCCTAGAAAGTGATCTGATCTGCTCTAGGCATCCACAGCATTCGCCAAATAACTCACATGGCTAAACCATGGCAGGTTCAGAGTCAGGAGATGTCCTGCGCCAGCTGACACAACAGTGAGTCAACACATGTTGTCCTCCCACCCCCCAATAAATACCTTGCATAACCTTTTTAGTGCAGTAACAGAGACTTTCAAGGCAGTAACCAAACCAACCTGTTTTTCCAAGAGTCCTTCATTTAACACAAGAAAGCCCAAATAAAGAGGCAATTAAAAAGTAATCAGGTTGTCAAAGCACTTTCGACACTTTAATTTAGCCTTTGCTATGCTTCAGGAAGTCTCTCAAAAAGCATCTTCATTTCATACAAAAACACAGTAACTAGATAATTGCTTCACCTGCAGCTTGCACAGAAATACTCCCAGAAATGGAACTGAAAAAACATCTCAAAGCAAAAGGAGTTATTTACTATTAATCACAACAGCAAACCTATGAAAGCTAAATTCCAACTGTACTGACAAGGCAAGATCTCCAATGACACGTGTTTGTACAGTCTTTCCAGAAGTTCACCTTTTAATAAGTGTGCACTGTGAAGCCTCAACCCCAGACACAGGTTCACCAGCCACAAGGAGCTCATGAAATATTTTTATGGCAAATAGAGAACAGAATGAAACCACAGACTGAGTTCTACAGAAAGTCAGGATGTGTCCTTTAGAGAGCTCAAAGTCGCAGTGAAGAAGTTGCTAGGTTTTGGGTGACACCCTCTTCAGCCTTCAAACAGAATCAGGACCTTCTGTTTTCTCTGTCAGCAATTTCAGTGGACTGGCACTGCTGAGCCTCCGCTGCCACAGCACCTCGCAGCCCAGCTGCTTTCTAAGCTACAAGTTGCAAGGCTGTGAGACAGCAGCTGAACTGAGCACAAGGGGAGTGCGACTGTGTCTGGTCAGAACATCACAAAGGAAAATTCCACACTAGGAAAGAACAGAATTATTCCTGGAAGACAGTTAAATGCCAACTTGGACTTCTAAAGACCTCAAAGCACTCTCAGATTCACTTTCTAGCACAGCACCACTGCAGACACACAGACACATAACAGCTGTAAAAGTGATCTTGCCAGTCTGAGACTTTCCTCCTCCCAAATTTCCATTCATGTGAAGTACACAGTATGTTCTTAACAAGTTACAACTGACACTTTCTGACAGACTATGCTTTTTAATCTTTTAATCTTCCCTGGTTATATAGTGAAAGCAATTCCAAATTCAGAAACCTTATCAAATTGACAAGAGCACAGTGAAACAAGGTGGACGACACATCTCTGAGAGCAGATCCTCTTCTTCAGTCTTTTTAATCAGCGTCAGTAGAACAAGATCCACACCCCACAAAACCGTCAAGAATACATTTCTCTTTCTTTCTAAACTGAAATCAAATTACAAGCATTTCTCTTCAGGATTAAAGCACAAACACGCTGCACAGAACACCTCAGCACAGCACACAGAAAATGCACTTCACTTGTTCTGGGCTTTAAAAATAGGAGCCGTTTTTTTGCTGAAGGTTTCTTGACATCTTCACCGATAACAGGCAACTCACTAAATTGGCCTTTCAGGTCAATTTTGACTCTGTTTTCTGTACTAGTTCCTGATTTACAGTAATTCAAGTGAACTGAAACCCAACAGCTTTAAACACCTCTGTTGCTTAAATATGCCCCTCCGTTGCTTCTTTTCGTGTATTGGATATTTAGCCTTAATTACATCTTTTTCAGTTTATTTCTCATCTCTCTGCACAGATTGCAACCATTAAAAACTTGGTAGCTCATCCCTGCAGCACTGCAATTTTAAAAAATAAACAAATCATTCTTTGTCACAATGGTCTATAAAGTTTCTGAAGTGATGAAATATTTAAAACTAAATAAAAGGCTTTCAGCAACTGTCACAAAACCTTTCAGGAGACAGGAACTTCAGATCTCTTGTGCTGTCTTTACAGTCATGATTTTCAGTCTTATGATGCAGACAGGTACAGAGATATTTTGCAGATCCAAGCACTTGAAACAGTCTGAAGTGTTTTCTGTTGTGTGAAAGCTAGAGTGCTGGTTCTGTCTTTCAATACTTCAAGCACGTTCCTTGGAAAGAGATCACTTTAAGACATCTGTCTGAGGGAAACCAGCAGTATCGAGGGCTGAAGCCAAATAAAGCTTTGCAGCAGCAGAAGAGTTACAATTAGATGAATTCTGTGGCTCGTATTGCAGCTGAAAAGCAAAACATCAGGTAGATGTTACTCTAGAAAAGAGCCACCCTGAACCAGCATCCTGGACAAAATCTGTGCACTAAATCTCACCAGGAAAAACCCCACCATTTCCTCTGCGCTGTGAAAGGAAACGGTTGCTGCTGACCGAGAGCCGAGCACCCTCCACCACCTGCCTCTCCCAGCCACAAAGCACCACGGGTGTTGTGAAACTCTCACCACCCTCCGAAAGGTGAATGCAAAAATAGGTTCAGCAATTTTAAGACAAACTTTGAAGAGCAAGAGCCACACCGACAGAGCAAGGGACAGGTCCCTGCTCGGTATGGGACCCCAGTGGAACACCAGCGGTGCCCAGCAGTGGCAGAGGCAGGATGAAGGATGCACGCCGACCACCTGGGCTTTACTTCTGGGCCAGGCCCAGGTCAGCCCTGGGAGGAAAGTGCACAAACTAATCAGGAGGTGGAAACACAGTAATTTCATCTTGACTTGCAATAGTTAGAAAACACCCTTACAATCTGAAAATCCCGAGCTTCATACACCTTACAGAACTTGTCAGTATTATATCTTCCATGATCCTTACCTACTTGCATATTTAATACCCTAATGAATCATTTTAAGTTCTCAGCCAGAATTTTTATATCAGAATATTTATCAGATTCTACTGAGTATCTTCTTGTACGAGCCTTGAACTATTTACCTGTATATTTAATTCACTGCAGCCTTCCATTACGATGCACAAAGAAGCCCCACAATCAACTCCTTTAGCAGCTGCCATTTCATGTGCTTTCACAGTCCACATTATTTAAGAAGGCACAATTTACCTTCCCAGCTTCTCTTCAATTACTCTTTCTCTACCCTTCAGTATTTTACTTACAGACTTAGAAAGGATTTGGTGGCTGGCAATATTTATCTTGAGATAACAATGACTATTGTATGCAGTGCACTCCAGAGGAGACATCCCGGTCCATTTGCAGAGGCAGGGTACACCTCCTGTATCCTTCAACACGCAGTTTCTCCCGGGTTGTAATGTCTCATTTGCTTTTCATGAGCAAAACTTTGGCATTCACAGTGATGGTATGGGTCCCCCAACAATTATAAATATATACTTTTAATACACTGTCCTAAAACTGATCTGTGCTGTTCTCTTCATTAGCACTACTAAGCCACACGTACCAGTTCTACCATGCCTGTTCACCTAATGGATTGTCCTTCTGGAGTTCTTCACATCCCTCTGACTCTGAGTAACTTAAATCTGGGCAAACTATTTTACTACTCAGTTCTTCCACGCTGTTGGTAAATGCAGTGTCTACCACAGCCCTGCAACAGACCCCCCTAGACAGACCTATGAGAGGAAAGTGTGTTCAATGGAGTTGTTAAACTTTTCCTGGGATGAAAGGGAGAAAACCAGGATTCCATAGGCCAACATAGTCAGGTTCTGACCCATTGTAACACTGGAGTCTGCAGGACAGCAACGCAGAGCAACCTCCTTGTAGTCTAACTGCAACACAGCCCCCATGCAGCCCAACCTCCCTGCAGGCCCACAGGGCACAGGAGCCTCTCAGGAGCCCTTGGTGTCTCTGGTACCTGAGCCAGCTGAGTGTTCCTGCACCACGTTTTGGTCTGAAGGATGGACAGACACACACTAACAGTTTGGGTGTTTGTACTCTCCCATGAGAACCTTATTAAAATGATTAAAGTCAACCCTACCTTTCAATTCATACACTAATTGTGTGTGGAAAACCCACAGCAACACAGAACTCTCCTCTGTACAAGTGATACTGATGGACCTTGCAACACATTTCTCCCAGATAAGGATATTTTCCCCCCCTTGTTAATTATTTATACCTGTTTATTAGATACAAATATAAGACTTATCTGTCTAATTCCCAGGACCACCCCATGACATTTTTAAGCTCCAGGGACACTGGCTACCACTTCTTCCTCTGGGTCAGTAGCCGCTTTAAGGAAAGACTCGGTATTTTTCAACTCTAACCTGTGTTTTAAGCTTTGCTGAATGAGGATAAACTTAGGATATCAAACACATCCAAGTGTTTCACAAACAAATATGAATATGCTAAGATTCCATGAGCCAAGAATTAGCAAAGGCTGGTTCACACATGAGTAAAGATATTGCTAACCAAGTAGCCCAGCAAATCCACCAGTAGTGGAGACCAAGGAGGTGTCACCTCCAGGCTCCACTTGTATGTGCAGGGCAATGCCTTCAGTGCAGTGTCAAGAAGGAACCACACAAACTGCATTGCAGTGCCACCACCACGATCAGCCACTGGACACAACGTTGTTCTCTTTATCAGGAGAGGACAATCTCCATCCTTCACTAGTGCAACAAGAAGATGCAAACCACTGCTGGTAGGGCAGCCTATCATTTGCAGCCAGCCAAAGCTCTAAGGCTTCCTACAATGTGAGCTGCTGGTCTGTACCTGAAGGTTCTCCCTGACTGAATTTAGGGTTCAGTGGTACTGCAACACATGTTTATAAATCACACACTGATTTTCTTGTTTCTTCCCCCAGAAGCAGTTAAACACACAGGATCTCACAAGCAGCTGCAGTGCTTGTCAGATGCCCATGCTGTAGACACAAGAAACAGAGTCCCCTGCTCACATCTACCTGGCTTCACACTCCCAGCACCAAAGACACAAGTCAGCTTGAGAAACCCATGAAGTGATGGGAAGCAGCCCGACAGACACAGCGTGGCCAGCAGATGATGGTTAACCACAGCTTATCACAGCCTGCTCGCTGCAGCAGGAAATCCCTGCAGTAGGACCAGCTTTGGACTTTATCACTGCAGCCCAAGTCCCTTCCCACACATCCCCCCCCGTGATCACCCAGACAATTCATTCACAAAGCTGAACTGAACTGGCCTAAAAAAATTTGCACAACCCTTTTTGCCTGGTTCTTCCAGTCAAATACAAAATGAAAAGTCAGCAGCTTGCAAGGATTATTGAGAAAGTCTGGTGGCCAGAGCAGTGTGACACAAGAGAGGGAAAAAGGCTCCACTACACTTTTTGTGTATTTTTATCACATGTTCCAGTACCTCACAATTGTGTGTGTTCAGACACAGCTCTGCAAAACATAATGCTCAGGATTGCATCCACCACATTTTAAAAGTGGCTTCATAAACCTGATCACTACAAATTATCTGCACTGTGATGGTTATTCTTAACTTGGAAGTGGCCATAGAGACCTATCCCTAAAAGAAGAACTCCAAAATATTTTTGTTGTATCTTCAAGAGCAGTCTTCTGGTGATCTCAAACTTCCAAGGAAGTGATCTGAAAGCAAATGTATCAGTGGCACATTGGAAACCCTGTAGGGACCTAAGGAAACAGGAAAACAAAACTGGCTGAGCAGAAGTGAAACTGATTCCTGGGACATGTCAAAGTTCATTAGGGAATACGAGCAGAAAAAACTCATTCAAAACCTGGTCACAGTGTTTGTGTTTAATGTGCAGTGAGGATAGGATGTGTTCAACCACCCCGAGCAGGCGAGGAGCAGTTCTGAAGGGGAGAATGCACCGGAGCCGTCCTGCCGGGGCGGCCACATCCTCTGATGTAACAGGAAGATATTGCTGCCGAAACAGGTTTTTATGGCAGATCATGGCACTCTCGTAGCTCCGGCCACGGCCCGGGGGCTGCCGAGCGCAGGGAGCCGAGGGGCGGCTCTGGCCCCGCACCACTCGCCGGGACAGAGCGGCCCCGCGGGGGCTCCGCGGCTGTCA
>VZRW01000780.1:25390-47265 GCA_013398125.1 Aegotheles bennettii
GGGAGGGGCGGGGCCCCGGGGGCTCCGAGCGGGGCGGGAGGCGAGGGCTGAGCCCCTCGGCCGGGGCAGCGGCTCCGCGGGGTGCCCCTGCCCCGCTCCGGCAGGCGACACTGGGGCAGGGAATCCCAGCCAGCTCCCCGGGGACTCTGCAACACCAGCACGCTCTGAAGCATTTAACAGCCCGTAAAGCTCGAATGCAATTAATGTGAATAATTGGCGAACTGTGTTCATTACAGCCAGAGCAGGAGCGGCATTAGCTCTCCTCCTGCTTTACCAAGAGTCGTGGGCACTTTGTAACAATCTGGCTCTTTATGCATCTGCACCCCCAGCCTCTCCCCGGGGGATGCCGGGCTGTGCCCAGCAGGGTTATTGAATTCCTGCCCTGTGCTCATCGCCCCCCAACCTCCCAGCCGCAGGGCACCCCCCCTCCAGCCGCACACAGCCCGGCCCGGGGTGCTGGGGTGGCAGCCGGGACCAGCACCCGCACAGCCACACGCCGGGGGGGGGCCTGGGACGCCCCTCCCGCGGGACAGGGGGGGTGAAGACACCCCCTGATTCCTTCCTGTGGTTCGGGAGGTTGCTGCTGTCCCCTGCGTGGCAATAAAAAATATTTTCAGGCTTAAATTAGGTGATATGAATCTAGAGAAGAGAAGACATAGGAGAGAAGAGACATAAGCACATCAGGAAGATCTGCAGTGCCATGCTTTAATGAACAGAGCATCTTCCCTCACCCCTCCTCAGTTAGTACAGTGATAAGAAAGAAAAAAACATGAGGGAAATGAATTCTCCTTTGTCTCACAACATATATTCCAAAACCCATGCCCTAAGACATCATATGAAAATTCGCAGACACAATCCCAAAGCCAAGTGTTTTGGTGCCCCATCGTGTTTGAAGCCGTTTACTCAGTTAACTCCAACGTACCCAGTGCTCAGCAGCAACCAGAGCTCAGGTACCGGCTCCATCAATTATTCTCTGGAGCTACTTTAACCCAGCAATGATGGTCTCCATTCTAGCATCGCGTTTCAGCCATGGCTGAGCAGTGACAGCTGAAGACACCAGCGATGCAGCTAGGTGGCACGAGAGCTCAGCAAACCAGCCAGGAGCCAGGGAACAGCCCTGGCCATGCTGGGTGCACCAGGATGCTCCATGCCCAGAATCCAGACCCTCTCTCTCCAGCAGGATAATCGGTAGCTATGGGGGGCAAGGTGGGGGACTAGTTTATCCCCCTACCAACCACAACTACCCTTCCACTTTTTAAGCCTGCTGCTAGCCAAGTTCCAGGGGGACTACAGACAGACACAAAAGCTCCTAGTTTGGCCTTATTTTATATAAGCCAGACTGGTCCTGTGGTCCTGCTGTCTTGTGTAAACAGCTGAGGGCCGGAACACTTTGTGAGCTTATTCTTTTTTTGTTGTTTTTGTTTTGTCGTGGTTTTTTTTTTATTAGTGCAGAACAAAACCATGCCAGACAGACACATTTCTGCCACTGCACTTGTGGTCTCCAGGCTGGCTTGAAGAGCACCTCCTCTCCTTGTGCAGTGTGGCTGCTGCACATCCACTCCAGCAAATGCTAGTTCTGAGAGTGGTTTTCTCTTGTTTATCCCCAGAGGCAGCAGACAGGTCAAGGCTGGGGATGAACGTGGAGAACATAGATAAGTTGATCCAGCAGCAAAATCAAACAAAATTGAGTAAGCCGAGATATCAGAAAGCTGAGCAGTTTGAAATGTGTCCATGAGACCTTCAAAGCAAACACAAACCCAAGTTGGTCAGGCTGTCCTGCAGACTGGCTTCAGAAAAGGCTGAGAGGGATTTTAAGGCACTTTGCAGTAATTTTCCTCAGTTTACCACAGTGCAATGCTCCCCCTTGCAAATGAGACCCCAGACAGCTCTGCTTGTAGGATCTCTGCAACCCCACAGACACACGTAAAGGAACACATCTGCACCTGCTCTGCCCTCGCAGGGCCACGAGCAGCTGGCTTGTTGGAGGGCAACTGCAGACTTGGCAGCAGTTGGAAGCCTCCAAGATGGTCTTCTGAAGGTCCAGGTACCCCGAGACTGACTGCATCTTTCTGTGACAGCGACAGACTGAAATCAAAGAGCTTTTAAAAGCATTTTGCTAAACTGAAATGCAGGTCAGCTCTGCGGAGTTTAAAAGGAGTGCCTTATTCTGCTTTAGCTCTAATCTTTTCCTAATCAACTTAAGACAAATTTATCTTAAGCCAGCTTTCCATCTGTTAAGAAGGATCCACATAGCCTTTTGCTCCAGAATTGCTGTATTGATTTTTACAGAAGCATCCACTACTTTAAATAGGTGAAACAGTTTCCAGAAACCAACTGAAGGCTGAAAACGAAGCCAACTCATACAGGCATTCACTAACCCTTCTCTAAGGAGCAGAAAGCCTTAAGATACACCTCAATTTACAGCAGGGAGGGGAAGATCAAGGATTACAACACCAGAACTTGCTCACAGGCCGTGCCCCTCAACGCTGCCTTGTGAACAGTGATGTTAAAGCAGGACCCTGGGAGATGCCAGGGATATCAGACGTGTTGAGGCACTCTGAGTGAGATCTGCCCCAAGACCCGAGCACAGTACCAGCATCTAAAACAGCATCCAGAGATTAACTGCTGTCCCAATTTCTCATAATTAAGCAAGATTAACAAACAAGATAGGCCCAGCAGCCACCAGTATTAGCAGCCCAGACTTGTTTCCAGTAAGGCTGTAAATCAAGTGCCTGAGAGAGGTTTGGGCAACAGCAACTACCTTTAACAGCACTCCTGAAGTACAAAATCTAACAACTTATGTGCCTCAAACCCATTTGTTGTGTACACTGCACCGCTGCTGTTCACTTGGCATTTAAATCTGCAGTGAGAGATGAGCTCTCAAAGGGCTCAGTGGTTAAGGCTGTTTTACAGAGGAGTTCTGTACTGGAGCCTGACACTGGTTTAAACCAAGGTCCAGGGTGAGGGGAAGGGGGAGAAAGGAATGAGGACAGGAGGGACAGACAACCAAGGACTACAAATCTGATAGAAAATGGATTATGGGTGTCTCAAGGTAGGAGCAGGAGTGAATCTAAACTTTTGTCAAGATGGCAGAAATAACTACTGCAGTTCTGTACTCACAGCAATAGACGTTGTTCCCTAAGCATTCCTACACCTCCAAAAGCACAGGACACTTGCGCTGGAAGGGGACAGGAGGAAGGAGAAGCATTCCTTGCTCTGGACACAGGGTAGTTTGCATCCATATCTGAAGAAGTTGAGACTAAGGTTAGCCTAAACCCATGACTCAATCCCTCCCCCCCTACCATACACCTGAGGAAAAGGCAGTTTGAATTTAACACAATTTCCAGCTAGGGAAGGGAATATAGTCTTCGGTTTGACAAAAAGTGCCTGGTGGATGGTCTTAGGGGAACTCCCTTCCTCAGTCCAGCAGAATTACTCCTTAGCCTTCAAAGCAGAATTAGCTGCACTTCTTCAAAGGTGTTGAAGTCTGGTGTAATAGTGTCAAGCTCCTGCAAAACTGAAAAACAACTGATCACGTCAACCTAAGCAAGACTCAAGAGGCTGTGAGGTGTTTCAGGTGGCTGGAATAGCATCAAGTATTGTGCAACCAGTGATAAAGTACTTAGATCAAGTGCTGACAATGCATGAATGAAGAAAAGCAACAAGACTTAACAAACATGATTAGTATTATCCGACTGCTTTGTTATAAATATATTATATACATTCAAACATGACATTAAAATATTATTCCATTACACCAGAAGAGATTAAGGCTTTATATTATTTACAGAAACAAGCAAGCACCTTAAAAAAAAAAAGAACAAAACAGTCATTGACATTTCCCTTCTAACATTACAAGTTTGATACCTTGAGCTCTTGAATACAGCTATTTGCAATGTGCCCAATGCTAGAACTATTTTAAACATTTATTGTCAGGGTAGGAAACATTTACTAGAAGACTCATCAGTGAGCACTCCACATAAAGAAACGCGGCCATGTGTTGTACTGGGTGCCCTCCCTCTCCTCAGAGGCTTGTTAAGTTGAAGGCTTATGCAGAAATGGTTTGCTCAATTCCACGTAGAGTGTAGGACAATTTTATTTTAAGGGAAACTGAAGACACTTGAGGATTCGTGGCCCACTGGTAGAGTGGGATTCTCGAAGTCTGTTCCACATTACATCAATTAGATTTAACATGATAGCGAAGACGGAGCTGTCAGTTTATCAATCACTAAGTGCATTGAACAGTGATGATTTTATAGGCTTCCATTACTCTGACACACTGTTTTCATGCGGTGTGTTTGGACTCAAACATGAAGTGACAAACTTGTCACCATTCCCCCTATAGGTCTTAGGCAACAAGCTCTTTTTGAGGTGTTAAATAATGTTGATACAACACATGTTTACTACGCCACCATGTACCAATGGAGTGACTGTCCTGCCTTCTGGCTTGCCCGATAGTCTTAGGAGATACAGCGATGAAGTATTTTCTAAGATGTAAGCAGACATGGCTAAACAAAAAGGTGCTCAGTAAGAGTAATCATCTTCATTTCAAGTATTGTTTTAAGAATTAGTTCTTTTCGTTACAGTCTGTGTTAGCACTTTTTAGTTTGTGCTTTAGAGTCTGTTATTTCTTTGCAGGTCTTGAATTTGGCTGATGGCTTTTTTTTTTTAAAAAAAAACCCAACATTGGCAACGAGTTAAGGATTGCAGAAGGCTGGCAAAAGTTATTTAATTTTCTGAGCCCATTTCATGTCATCTGCTCTTGGCTTCTCTCCAGTAACCGCTTGGATAATGTTTTCCAAACACCTCCAGAACCTTATCTTCTCTAATGGATAGTTCAGCCAACCTAAGTGATTGCAAAGGAAAAAAAGGATTAGTTTGTCATAGCATCCGAAGTTCAATGTCTTGCAATGTTTGTTTAATAACAGTCTTTAAATTAAACACAAGGTAAATGTAAGGGGAGTTCAGACGTGGACTACTCTATGGCCATTGCAAAAGTATCACAAAAAGGACCATCAAACTGAATGATTTGTGTTAGAAGGAAGACTTTTGTATTAGTAGCACCTTAGATTTCATATTGAAATTTAAGCAACCAAACAAAAACCCCAACCCAATAATTACAGCTATTTTTCCTCAATTAGTTTTAGTTTCCCCGTCACCAAATCCAGCTCAGCTTTTCCATGTGTTTTTCATTAGGCAAGTACAGCAAGAAAGTAAATACACACAATATGGCTCCAAAATCTCAAATACATTATCAATGCCACAGTTTTTAGGAAAAAAAAAATTTTTTTTAAAAATATATCTGAATTCAAAAGGGCTTTAGGTCCCACTTTTAGGATATTAATTAGTACATAACTTGATTTTTTGATACTGTATTTTGATGCCAACCTAACTACATATAACTGAGTGCACACAGAGGCAATTCACAGGGTTTTATTACACTATATTATGTAGTAACTTTAGGCCTCTGTTTTATTAAATATTGTAAAAATAGGACAACCAAAAGAAATAGGCACTGGGAAGTGTTATTTCCATGTAGAAGTTTTCCTACCACCAGGAAGAGATGGATGTACACAGGGTTACATTAGTTACATTTCTGTAAAAGGGAAGATAGCACAAGAAAACAGAACCAAAGGAGAGGCAGGAAAGAAGAACAGACACAGTGAGCTAGGAGCAGAGGTTCGTGTTAGAGGAAAGAGCAGGACAGCATGAGCAGGACAAACACAGGAAAGCTGCTGCAGAGCCAGCTCTGCCAGGTCCAAGCACCATCCCTACAGCAGTGACAGCCAGCAGAAGGAAAACAACTGCTCTTGCTGGTGATGCCTTAGGCTATGTGTATACGTATTATGGGGCAAATACTGAAGGGGGAGCACCTTCAGGGTATTCACTGCTGAAGAATACCATATTGCAGAGTGCTAGATCGTTCTCTAATCGGACACTACAGCATTAATGATCTATGGAAACGGACTGTTTTCAGCCACCTTCTGTAGTTGGACGTGACCTTTCCTAGCTCACCTGCGATCCTGCAGCTCCACTCAACTCACTGCACTGATGTCCTTTAGGAAGTCAGCCCATGCAATTCTCATTAACACAGCCATCGGCCCTCAAGGAATGGACGACTCCTTCATGGTGTCTAAAAATGGCAGTTAGTCCGAAAGCTTTAACACTGGGAATGCCAGAGAGCTCTGTTATCTGATTCCTTCCCTGGAAATGATACAGTGGTGGACCTTTACATCCACAGGTCAGCTCTGAAACCCAGTACACTCTTTGGACTTGGCTGTCTACTCATAAGTCACTAACAAGCACATTACAATAACTAGCCCTATTTTACTCAGTAAAAGCCCTTTTTAAATAGCACATTGATTGCATATTTCTGCCTTTTTCCTCCCTAGCAGATAGATAATTAGGGCTGCAAAAACACTTTGCTCCACTGGAAAAATCACAGTATACAATCTATCATGCTGTGTTATGTCGGACTAATATGGTATGGACACTTACAGAAAGCACACAGTGAACAAAAGCACATGCTTGTTTTAATGAGGGAAAAAAAAGCAACTAGTCCAAGAGTGCTAATAATGATCAAGCTTAAACTTTCAGGACATAGGACTGAAAAAAAGCTCTTAGGGTGGCAAGATTTTTGCCATCATCTGTCAAATCAGGCTTCTTGTAATTGTACCATATTCTTACATGGCATTGTGGTCATGAGAACAGGATTTGTTTCTTGGCAGAAATTTCAAAACTGACAAACTGTCAAAGCCAATGACTGAATGAAGAACCAGAGTGGTCTGTTTCCAGATGTCTGATTGAATTGGTAGCTTATTCAGGACTGCGCAACACTGGTGACTCAGTACACCCGCCCATACAGCGAGCATAACATTTAACATAAACATAAGATGAAAGTAAAGCCAGTTTTCTGCAAGCCTGTCCACTCCTCTGCCCCAAACTGGCATGAATGAATGATGAAAATGCAGGCTTGCTTTAGAAATGAGCATTCAAGGTAAGCTGCACTTGCAGATGATACACTCTTTTGAAGGAACAGGAGCTTTCAGACTTTCGTGGACAAAAGCCATTACCAGTGTGAGATTACCAAGATACCACACAATCAGATCTCAGCACCACTCACTACCCCAGCAGGCTGAATGCTGCTACCTTTGAGTCAATCACGAATCTTCCCCTGCACGTTTTTTCATGCTGTACAAACTCTTAGCAAAACTAAGAGCCCAGTTAGCTTCACCATGTCATTTTCTAGGTATTTAATAGTCTGTCAATAAACTACATCTTGCCAGGTGAATTGTGCAGACTACTAAAGAGAGCTTGGAGTATGAACCAGATGGCAGTACCCGTTGTAATGCAGAAGTACGTCTCGTGTGGAGACACATGATGGATCCTGTGATGCTTCCGTGGCAGGATAACATGCCAGTCCTGTAGAAATATGACCCAGCGTGGAAGACCAAAGTACGTGTGAGACCACTTGTGAATCTGGTTTGTCATGGTTATGAAGATGATAAGGGCAAAGACATAACACTCCCAAGGACATGTTTCATGTAGCGCCTCTGTAAAACAAGATGTGCATCTTTAAATACTATTTATGAAAAAGTAAATTTCTACTAGGAAAAGGACTTCTTGGCCAGACAGAACTGCCTGATGCTACAGGAACAAAGGCCTCAACGACGCTGCTTTGGCAAAAGTGTCACCAGAGCCAGTGAGCCATAAGCAATTCCAGAATGTCAGAAGGCAGGCTGGTACGTGCCCATGCCTGTCAACTCACCAGAAACAGGAAGTTACACTCCAAGTTTACCATCTATAAAATTAATTTAAATCTTTTCATTCCAGTTTGTAAACAAAGTACTTCTACACACAGATGAAGCATTTTTATATACTCTAGGACAATGAATTTCCCTATACGCACACAGTCTGATCCCTCTTATAAAGAGAATATTTCATGTAACTTCTAATGCTTCCTTGCAAGACTTTTTAGCTACCAATTCTGTCAGGTTGAACAAAAATTTTGCCTCCCCTTCAAGAAAATAAAAAATTTTCCCTCCCTCCTCCCAGGAGCATCATGCTTCCAACAGCTATTTCTTGTCATCTCACTTCATTGATTTCTCCTAGCTTCACACAGAGAAATGTTAATTTAAGTATGAACCAAAATGCTAAATCCATGTAAGTCAGAAGTAACAGCTTACCTGGGGAAAAAGAAACAAACTTGTATGCCATGTTTGCCAACGGGACCAGTGTCATGAAGCAGTTGTCTCCATTGGTCTCTATAAAATCATGTCTGGTGATTGCTGTGGGGTCAATATGATGTTCTCTAAAAGGTCTGATGAAAGCCTGAAATGACAATAGATAAACATGTCACCATGGCTCAACAATGACCTTGGAAAGAAAAATATAGAAAACCTAGAAAACCTAACATGCATTCAAATCTGATGACTGAATTTAAGAGAGTTCCACAGTACAAAGCATGTAAGCAGGATTCAAACTTTTGTGATTGACAAGACGTCAGATAATTTGATTTACATTTGCAAAGCACTTCACTTCCCAGACTCAAATTCAGTTTTTGATCACTTTTCAGTTTTATCCTTAATTTTCACTTAGGACCTTTGGCCTCTAGGTCTCAAAAAACAAAGCACCAGCACCCTGTTTTCACAGATAAAATAAGCCTGTAAAATTCACAAATGTGTCACTTGCTAAGCAGCATGAGCCAAGAAAACACACACAAAAAAAAAATGAAAATTCAACCTAACGTTTGGTACAGGCTGATTTCTTACAAGACAGCTTTTGGAGAGTTTAGCTCCAGGAACAACTCTCCACATCTCTGTTTATTGGCCTTTTGAAAGATCTACACAAGTCCAGCCAGGTTTCTATGCTTGTGGTGTCACAGGTCGTTTCCACAGTACCTTGGGAAGGTCTGTGAACACTGGTATTGCAAAACTGCATGCAAACCTTAAACAAGGCGATAAAATGGAACAGTGTCACCTTGCACATGTCACCTAGGCCAAGAGTAAACATGGCACTTTACCAACAACCTACCATGCTGCTTGGTGGAGGAGGGCTCTGGGGGTAGGGGAGCTGGTTACATTGGCAAGACTGCAAGAAAGGTACAGCTTATACACACTGTCCAACACAGCTGAGAATACTGGAAGTGCTTCAGAAAAGTACTTTTTCAAGCTTAAGGATAAGAATCTCAAACCTTTCCAACTATGGGTAGCTCCACAGATCCCCAGGTATCTGCTCCCCAGTGAAACAATCCTGATAGAAAGTCAGCCGTAATAACTCCTGCAACTTGAACAAGGAGAGAGACAGTTAGATATACAAATGCATTTTTATGGATGTACTCACATTTTATACTTGTTTTACAAGTTCACTTATTTATCTACCTCTAACTTGGATATTTACGTCTACCTGAGATCTACCCAACCTGAATAAACATAAGGTCAGGCAGCTAAGATGTTAACAAGACTCCATCTGGATGGTTAAAATCTTCATCCCATCTATGGATTTTGTGTTCAAAAAGAGAAGAGCTTGACAAATCCTTAAAATTGCTGGTATGGAAAATACTAGTAAGTTAGAACTGAGTCACTTTGATCTGCCTAGCCCCTTCTTCAGTAGTGTTTAAGAGATTACTTGGCTATGAAATAGCTGTTACAGCCACCCCAACAGATACACTACCTGCAGAGCTTTCCTCTTCTCCCTTGGCCCCTTCTGTCTGTAAACAAAAAGCATGGAACTCCAATGACTACAGATAAGCACTAATTGAGAAGCCACTCCTGGGTACAGCAACACTATTTACAACATAAGACTGGAACATCAAATGACTTTCAGACCACGGCACCTGCAAAGCCACAGGTGGAGGCCTCAGAAATCACGCTCACGATTCTCTCCAAGGGACACTGTACACTTGTGACACTTGCACACCAAGTTTGATGCACCAATAAACAGAGGTGGTTGCAACCAATGTAAAGATTTTCCTGCCAACCACAGTAATTTTAAAACTGAGTTAAAGATCATTTTCAGTTATTGCGTGTAATGTTCTATTTCTGCCTTCACGTTCTGGATAATCTACTTATCCAAATTTCTGGGTAATCCTGACATTTAAAAGTAAGGATGTAAGAGATATGTGATCAGAACAGCTGTGTATTTTCCAGTTAGTCAGAGATCTGCCAGATGGTGTTTAACAGACACCATCATCCTTCACCTGCCGTCGTCCTACTCCCAGGTTCCCAATCCCTTCAGCAATGAAGTCTCCAACATTCTGAGATGCACCTGCAGGAACTCTACTGCCAGGCTCCTTCTGCTTTTGAGGAAGAAAATTCACAAGATTGCCAAAGAAGTTCCCTCGTTTTTTAGGGAGAAGCTGGGGGAATGTGGCACACAGCATAGCAATATGGCTGTAACAACAGAGCAAGGAGTGAGATACTGCCCTGGGACCTCTACACTTGAGGGATTTAGTCAGACCTTGCCCTTTAATGAACAGAGACACCAAGAGGTACCAGTTCAAGCCTGCATATCTGGCTCTGAGCAGGTCTCAAATGAGATTAACCAGGTCTGGATGGAGTCCAGACTTGCTGAAGAATGAACCAGACTAAGAACTGGGACTAAGAAGCAGACTAAGAGCAGGTAAGTTTTAGAACATGAAAGAGGATGAGGTTATTCTGTTACTGTTGATCAAATGCCCTTCACCTTCAGGGCACAGCAGTTCCCTACAGTGCATGGAGCACAGTGTGTACTTCAGATAACCACCAGGACAGGTGTGACTTACTCTTAGCTGATCCCAAGCCTCTGCAGTCCTTCCCCTCACCTTTCATATTCAAAAGCAGAAGAAATAAAATCAGGATTAGTGTGGCACTCACCATCCCAAAAGGCTTTCTTTTTGCATTATAAATCAATCCCCACTGCTGAATCCATCATTTAATTCACCCCAACACTTAAACACAGCAGAAGACACCTCAACCTTTGGGTACCACCTTGTTATACTGAAGACAGCTTATTTCACAATCAGTTTTGTTTCAGACCACACACATAAGCTACAGTCAGACAGGGTGGAGCACCAGAGCATTTAGCTCTGCACCCAGCAGCTGAAAGAGCAAACAGCCTTGACTCAGGGGGAAGATATCCAAACACTTCACTTTGCAACAACTAAAATACCATTCTTGCTGAGGTAATCACCCTATTAACCTGCATAGCCTCCAGCAGCTGCATTATCAGAGCTTGAAATAACAGCAGGAGGGACAACAAAAGTAGAGACAGAATACTGACAGTTCAATAGATATTTCACATGTTGCTTTGATCTCAGCTGGTAGAAAGCTGAGAGGAAAGAATGGAGGGTGCCTGAAGCAGTGCATTATACCAAGGCAATCTGAAAAAACCTAGCTACCAGAAATCACATTTCAGCTGTACTGCAGAAGGGCCTGCTCACCCTTCAGCAATTGTGTATGACGAGTTGTAATAAAGGAGCAAAAAGTGTACCAAAGGTTATAAATTACTAGCACCATAACACTTTGCATCTCATCACCACGCTCAGAAGGTACAAGAGAGGGCAATGAATTGAACTCTGTATTCTCATACACCTAGCACTGTCCTAGGTTAAAATAGGAAAAAACAAGGCACAGGTGTTCAGCTAAGGTGGTACAAGATCTTGGTGCTCTGTCGTCAAGGTTGACGGGGTGAGATAAGACTGACAGCCCTGAACATGAATTAAGAATTAATCAAAGTCAGAAAAAGCAGGATATCCACAGTACGGATAGACAGAAGGGCAAACATTGGATTCATGCACTCAGAAACAAGATCAGTGAATTATTAGAGAAATACTGTGCTGTGCACATGAGTTTTACTCCAGCCTGCTGAGGGGTGGGATGGAGGATCGGTCCATCCATGGCTTACACCGGAAGAGGAGGTGAGTACTCAGGAAACACAGGAGGAGGGGAAAAGGCATTGCAGTTAAGAAGTGAGCTGCAGAACTTGCTCAAAACACCAAGACTCCCTTATTTTGGAAGTAGACTGCTGAATCGAGAGAAAAGGAAAGGGCTTAGCCTACTGGGAGACCAAAGGTGTGCAAATGAACTTCAACCAGCAGCAGATGCTTTAAACTGAGTGAACAGGACTGATGCACACATCTGCTGGAGCAGCTGCTCTCTTCCAGCCACCCTGCACTTGTGAGCCCTTGCCCAGCCGTGCCTACAGGCACAGCAGCACCCTGGGGACACCGCCGAGGCACCGTGAGTGTCTCTCCTCTGAGCCAGGGGACACCCGGAGCACAACCATGGGCACACCGAGCCACCCACGGGCGGTGGGGTGCGAGGCTGCAAGTGCAGCTGGCCCAGGCACAATTGACACGAGATGGCTTTGCTCCCACTTGTGTTCTGTCCAGAAACCAGAAAATGTACAGGGGGTTGGCACAGAAGAGCTCTCGCTCCTCCTCTTCCTTGCATAAGTACCAAATTAAGAGTTTACAACTCGCAACCCTAATGAAATGCTCCTCTTCTGAGCAAGTCACACACCAGTTCCTGCAACCAGGCTGACCCCAGGTGCCAGCAGAAGGGAGTCAAAGGAGAGCGGGACATCTGAGGTACAAGGTGTTCAAAAGACAAAACCATTTTACATGTTTGCAACAAAAAGTTGTACTTCACCAGAATTCTACAGAGCCAAGTGCAAGCCTGGCTTTGCATAGAGATAATTTTCAAACTGTAACCCAGAAGCCTTACAGTAGAGTATACAAAGTTCCATATTTACTCTAAAAATTCAGTTAGAGTCTCTGGAGAGGGAAAAAACCAGCATAAGATGTTATTAAATAACTTGACAGTATTGTGTAACACCATTGAGAAGTACAGTCACTGCAGATGAGTGGCTGAACCAGCTGAATGCTGAAGAGTCAGGGGAGCGGCTGATTCCACAGCAGAAAAAATTCTGTTTCCCAAAAATCAATATGCTAAAGTAACAGTTGGGTTTTGCCGATAAAAATAAAATGCCTTTGTCATGTGCATTCCACATTAGTGGCTTTCAGAGCTGAGAAGGCAGGGGCTTGATACTATGGCAGGGTAGGAGGCTAAGAAAATAATTCCTGACCATTTCAGCAAGTGTAAAGTGCAGCAGCTTAAAAGCAAAAAAAGAGAAAGGTTAATAATTTTGGCTATTTAAAGCTGAGAAACATTGTCAGAAATGGACCAAATAGTGAAATTAAGCAGACAACACAGCTGAACTATGAAACAAAAGAATGGCCTGGGTATGATATTTATTATTATTACATATAGCAGTTTCCAGATAAGCCTGTCTGTAACGCACGCACTCCAGAGGCAGGAAGAGTCTGTCCCGAGTCACACAAGCTTATTTTGCAAGACTGGCTAAGACCCACGACCCAATAAACTTATAGGAACCACCAAACTTTATTTTCATGCCTTTAACCTTAGCTATTGACACAAAGCAGCTATTCTGACTGTTTCCCCAGCTCCTGGACTGCGTGTGAAACACGGGTCACATTGGAATGACAAAATCCTGACAACTTTACCCAGGCCTCAGGTTCTTAAACAAAACAGACCATTGTGTGCACTTCTTTTCCCTGAAAATGCATTACTAGAAAAAGTAATTAAGCCATCCCAGAAGCAAGTGATTAAAAGAACAGAGAACAATGGGCACTAAATGAAAACCAAGAGTGAGCTTTCCCTGGCTACAAAAATAAAACCCCAATACTCATTAGTCTGACTAATCGAACTGATCCTCTGGGTTTGTCCATTTCAAATGCTCCCAGGAACTGAGCAGGGAGAGCTCAGCTCTCAGGAGCACTGGGTGGTTTTGTGCATGCAGGTTGGCACCCAAGGACACCCAACACCTGAACATCTGCCTGGTGTGGGACATAAGCAGTCCTAGCCTGGGTGTTGCTCAAGGCCTGCATGCTCTCACCCGAGCAGATCGCTGCCACCACTCACTGTAACCCACTCACATGATTCTTGGTGAATCAGGGCCACTGAGACCCACATAAAATCCTCAACCCAAAGCCCTCTGCAACTTTAAGAGAGCCCCTGACAACTTGCAAGCACACAGAGCTTCCTTTGTCCCCACCACTGCTGACATGAAGAGCACACCAGTGGGGATGCAGGGACCAGGCTGTGTCACCAGCTCCCCCCACACCAGGGCAAGCAGGGTCACCTCCCCCCCCCAGGGCACAGCCTTCACCTGCCCTGCCCCACAACAGCTCCCAGCCTGCTTGGGAAATTCATCCCCAAACTGAGCTACACAAACAGCAAACGGGTGTCAGCATCACCCACCCGAGTGCAAACCAGCAACTGCACCCCGTAACTCCAGTTCCAAGCCCAGCAGCTGCTTTGGCACTGGGAGGGCCTGGAGACCCGAGTTAACACACACAAACACTACAGAAGGATCAAGAGCAGATACAAATCGTGTTAGGGCAATGCAGCTTTATTTGTGCAATACATAGTGTAACAAAACTTTGAGTCTACAAAGTTTCATCTATTTAATCACAACTTAGGGAGTCTCCACCTTTAGGAGATCATACAGTTTATGATGGAGAACACAAAGTTACTCCCAGCTGTAAAGTAACATCGTTACTCCAGGTGGGGTGAGAAAGGTCTGGTTTATTTTGACCAACACTGAAGTAAAGGATAACTTTCCTTTGTGTAACTGAGGTTCCCCTGGTGTAATTTCAAGGACCTTCCGAATCAAATCTCAAGTGAAAACTGATTTTAACACATCAAGTAAACACGAAGTGAAGTGACATGGCTGAGGTCCTGTGAGGCAGCAGGACTTTGAAGCTGACCCACACGCAGAGCAGCCCATTTCCTAAAGCCTTAGGGTCCCCAGTGTGCTTTCCCCCCACTGTGTGCCACAGCTTCCAGCTGTGTTACAGACACATCCTTTGGCTCTGCATCGCAGGTAACCAAGTGCAGCTCTGCAGAGCTTGAAACCAGAAGGTTTGGGGCCTTGACCAGAACAAGTTTCTATTTTGAAAGCGAACTGAGTGATTTCCTTCTGCATGCTCTGGCTCACCCACAGCTGCAACAGTGAAACGTGGACATGCACATGTGCTGGCCTCCAGTCAGCAGCAGTTACTGGTACCTTGTGTCGTGCCACAAGATGTTTCTAAACATCTATGTGGGGCAGTTCTGACAAATATAAACAGGTTACAAGACAAACTTAACTATTTTTTTTCAAGACTGCAATAAACAGTATCCAAGAAACATGGCTGCAGATAAAAGTCAAATGTCAGGAACAAGTTGGTCAATTTGGAAAAAAGGCTTTAAAACCCTACACAAAGGCATGAGGAGGGAAGGAAAACTGAAAACCGGAATCCATGATGTAACTTGGCAAACTTTTTATCTAGATACTATCAACATACCATCAATATACAGCTCCTGCATATTGGATAACATGCTGGACACCACAAACTCGCCTGAAGGTGCAAGAGCTTTCAAGCCTAATTTTACATGCTTTGGTGAGGCTTTTCTGCTTGTCACATAAGTGATACCTATGCCAGCCTTGTCCCCAGCACTGCTGTGCTTCTCTTACAGTGGCAGAGGCTGCTCTGGTTCTGCCACACTGCCAGGATGGTGTCCTGCTGCAGCTGAACAAGTCGGGTATCAAACCTCCATCACACCCAGCCTTCCTAACCAAGCCTACCCTGGAGTTAACTGTGTGCTTGCAAATAAAATACCAAATTAAAATCTACATAAATCTGCACAAAACCAAACATTTTCATAGCTCCTCAGCAGCTGAAGACATTCAGAATAGGGCACAACTGGATTTAACACAGGGACAAAACAGAAGAAACTCACCCCCTGACTATTTTGTATTTTTTTTGACAGTGAGGAGCGGAAGGGAATTGTCTCATGTGTCTGCTAAGCCAGCCTGGAAGACAAGTGACTCACATGGTTTCCCCTTCCTTCCCAGCAGGACCATCTTTAGTCAGCAGAAAGCAATGCAGTTACCAGAGCTGTTCTAAAACAAGGCCATAAAGTTCTCTCCCTCCCCTCACCCCACAGCCGGGTGCCCACAGGTGATTCAGCACAGCAAATGGCTGCTCGCCACGTGAGTTGGTTCCTCAGCACACTGCCTGCTCACAGCTCACAAGGAAGTGTGTGCTTTCCACTGCCAGTACGAGCAGGACCAGACCTGCCTTGTCCCAAGAGTTTCTAGATTAGGATATTTACAGTATGACCCACGTAACAGTTATGTGTGCCCTTAAAGGCATGAAAAAAGAAGATACAAGACTGCCTTTAGTTATAGATAAAGGTTTTAGGCCAGGTGAGGAGAAATGATGCACCATGTTCAAACTACTCTCCATTTCTTAAAAGACAAAATACATTTACATAAGAGTACGCTGGGGGTCACAACAAGGCATCTTAAAGAACAGGTCCATGCAGCAGATCAGATCCAGCCCATTGGATCACTGATGGCTTTCAGGTTTCCAAAGACCTGATGAGGACTTGATCTAGAGCTATGTCTTTATATTGAATATTTATTTTATGATCTCAACTCAGAGGTCAATATTCCAATCTAAGCTTCAGGAAAGCTCCCAATAGAAACATGTGACAATGTCTGTGACTCAGTATTCCCTATCCTACCCATTGTGTTGCAGGCAGTGTTTAGGGATTGGGCCATTTATGGAGATGAGTTTCACAGAACTTAATAAAACCTAATCATAACTGGGAATTACAGATATCATTCACACTTTACCCAGAGAAATAATGTATTGAAGGAAGACAGTAAATCAAGACAGCAGGCAGCGATTATTTTATTGCAGTAATTTTTGTACATGCTATCAGTTATTTCCACACCACTTTATTTACACAGAATCCAGATTCCGCTACTTTAATCATTCACTATTGCTTAAATAATATTATCAGTGAATTAGCTGCTTTATCAGTTAAACTGGTAACCAGGATATCAGACAGCTCAAGCTTTTATCAATATTAACTTTGAGATGAAAGCCTGTTGCAAACAGATTGCACTGCAGGTTAACCATCCTTACCGATTCTCTTGTCTACATCTGCCCTCATCACTCCAGAGCAGTTCTCATGCCAGGTTCTTCTCCATTCCTCCCAACACCTCCCTCTCATCAGCTGAGATCAGACAAGACTAAGTCAGGCAAGAGAGCTGGAATCATTCACAGTGAGAAGACATTGCTGCCCCTCACTCCCAACACAAAGCCAATGACCCATGAGGAATTACCATTTCTGGGCTTTGACTGAAATTTACAGCATCTGTCACATCACTGAATCTGCTGGGGTGTTTTTGTTGTTTGGGTTTGTTTTAAAATCATTAGTAATATGCAACAGATATTACAAACAAGGACCATTCACTTCTAAAACATACAACACAAGTAGTTAATATCACACTCAATATGCATGGTGAGTAGAAGACTGGTGAAATGCTTAGTTGCGGTTCTCTTCCCTCCCTCTTCCCATATTAGCAGTTTACCAGAAAGTTATGAAAGGTACACACTGCAGAGCTGACTCTTTCAATGGCTAAATTTAATCCTCTTTCCTTTCCCCATGTCCCCTCCCATGCATACATGACCATATAGAGACCAGTAACATTTGCTGCCCAGATGATGCCATCAGCCTGAGTCAGCCACAGGTGACCGCCTGCTTCAGCTCTGCCTGCTCCACTGCCCTCAAAAAAGTTCCTGTGCAACAGCAGTTCAGTATTATTCTAATAACACAAAGCTCAAGTAAACTCTGACACTTTTTGTTCCAAGAATTAAGCAACCTTGATTTCTACCCAAATTTAGGCTTGGAATGATGTAATGAATGTTGTGGAGTCCTTTTTCACACCCAGCTTATTCTGAGAGGGTTTTCCTTTAGCCAGTTCCATGCAACTCCCAATTCTATCGGTGAGGCTGCACAGCACCAAACTACAATCCTTTAAAGCTCTCCTCCTCCACTGAAAAGGTGAAATCACCAACTCACACTGCATCTAGACCAGCTAGCTCTGCACTGTCACAATCCAGGCAACTTAAACATCTCTACACACCTAAGGCAGAGATGAGTGTGCTTCCCTTCACTTCCAATCAAAGTAGTAAGAGACCAAGAGTCCCGTTTATTACCACAGGAAAGCTGCAGCTTTCTTACATTGCTGGAAAACAGTCAACATTCAGGATAAAGGCCAAACTTCACATCCTGACACAAGCATACATACTCAGAAACCAAAATACTCAGTTCTAGTTATCAGGCCCCAGAAATCCAGCCAGTTTGATGCCTGAAACACCTTTTACAGGATTGCTCTTGGGCTTTTGCTTTCTGAAAAGTTCTTGGAAATATTTTTGTCCATCATTTTGTTTCCATCCATGTATTTTGTCTCTGCCAGCCTGGACAGCTACCTTCCTTCTCAATAGTCCTCACACTGAAACGACTATGGTAAGAGCACCAAACACACAGCTACATTGAAAACTTCACCTCTGAGATACTGAGAAGCCACTGAAACAAAAGACAAAAAGCAGTACCAATTTTTGCAGACGGTCTGTTTCAGAAGCACCACAACTGCACACGCACAAACACCCTTCTCCCTTTCCAACAGCAAGCCAAGCCTAAAAGATCACACTTTCATTTCCAGCATCACAACCGAGTCTTGCCTCATCCACAGCAGTGAGCAGTTCCTACTTACATATCCCAACAATAACAGAGGGCGTGTGTTCCAGCCGCAAGTAGAAGAGAAGATTGTAAAAATTGAAACAGATCAGAGAGAAGCAGAAGATGACAGAGATCCATTCTTGTAGTCTCTTTCCTGTTGGAAAAAAAGGAAAAAAGCATGTTTTACTTTTATCTGAGAAGACATTTTGAAGTCCGAAATAATACAGACTATTCTACTGCCTGGATGACTGATTCCATTTGTCTGACAGGGAACTGAAACAGAAAACTTCTTTCTCCATGGGAGG
The DNA here is from genome assembly GCA_013398125.1 of Aegotheles bennettii. Classification (NCBI taxonomy): domain Eukaryota; kingdom Metazoa; phylum Chordata; class Aves; order Caprimulgiformes; family Aegothelidae; genus Aegotheles; species Aegotheles bennettii. Next base: position 44,277 of record VZRW01000780.1, read on the forward strand.
CGTGCATATTCTGTTAAATGACATTCCTATTCCCTGAGCCACTACTAACCCCTTCCCTCTGCCCTTGCCCAAATCACAGGGACAAATCAGGCATCATCTCACATTGTCCTAGTTTCCTTTGCCCTGCGGTTGCTGGCGTAATGTTCCTCTACACCACATCTTTCAAATTTGCATTTCACTCCATATTCAGTGTTGCTGGTATGGCTGAATCTGGGAACAAAATTCCAGCCTCAGATACACCTTGTAGTTAAATCACCTTATTATCTGTATTATTCAAAATCTCAGAGCTTGTCAATAAAGCTGTTGTACTAACAGGAAAAAGCATCACCCTGTATTCTGATGGACCTAGAATCACTTCCCTAAGTGCAAGCATGAGCTTGGTTACTCAATTCCTGCAGTCTTGTCTGTGCCTTCCTGCTCCCAGGCAGGAGGTTACGACCTCTGAACCATTCTGAGACGACAAGAGATCAAATAAGCAAAGAGATCTGGCACGAATTCTCTCTTGTAATCTTGCTGTACTACTTTGTACCTCTACAAAAACCTCATTTACTGCCTATAAAAACAGAACAGACATCAGAGCACAGTAACACTTTGAATATCCATATTACCAGCAGAAAGCTCCAGCCTGTCCATCACAGCTGGATCCTCCCAAGCACTTATGTCAAGAGCAAGGGAGCACTCAGCATGAGACCCACATGCATTAAGGCACCAGAAACAGACCTTTAATGCCTAAATCCAAGGAGAACAGAGCTGCCACCTTGGCCCAGAAGAGCCCTGGCTATAGTTAGCTCTTACCACACCCAGGAGCAGACAGGTCAGCCTTCACCTATTTCAGGGGACCCGTAAGCACAGCTGCCTCTTGCCCAGGGCTTCCAGAGCAGGTACCCTGCAGGCCATCCCTCACTGCCTCCTGCAGCCTCGTACACTTCACACCACTTGTCTGAAGCAGAGCAACGTGCAGGGGAGCAGTCAGCAAGGACTGCATGTGAGGTGCAGAACCTCTCACAGGAGGCACACTCACATCTGACACGCTCAGGACAGGAGATTCTTTCCTACTACTCCTCTGTGTGGACCTAGTGTCTGATCAAATTCTCTTCCTAACTGCTAAATCAAGTCTTTCTCAATTATACTGTGCAACGAAAATGAAACCAAGAACATCAAAGGAGGATGAGCATTACCTTCAATGTGCCTACAGTGCAATACATTAAAGAAGCATGAAGAAAGACTTCTCCAGTTCAGAGTTCTGTTCTACAAAGGCTGTAAGTATATAAAATAACATCCTCTGCAGTCATGGAGAAGAAAGTTATAAAATTAAATTAAGACACGAGAACAAGAATATTTCAAGACAGCATCAGGCCACAGTGTGGGATATTCTATAAAGAGATCCCTGGAGTAATGAAAGTAAGAGTTAATTAGCACTGGCTTCCTGCATAAGAAAATCACACCCTGATTAGAGGAGCTAAGTGGGTAGATCCTTGGAACAATTAGCTGACTGTGGGGAAACACGAAGCTCCTCACTGGCAAGTCCCATGAGTTCAGTCTATGCAAGCACCACTGTACCCTGACCATGGGGATCCCAGGACTGACTGCCTGGAGATACCAGATCCAGAAACACAGCCCCTGCCAGGACAGACTGGGAAGGCAAATCAGTTGAAGGAGCAGAGTCAGCACCAATAAATTAAAGAGTGCTCAAATCCCAAACTAAGTCCTGTATGAAGGAGTAAGGTGCCCAAGCCACAAAGTACACGCTTAGAGAAATCGTGGAAGTTCTCCAGAGTCACATTCGCTCTGTACAAGGACTCAGTAGTTCAACACCCTCTGCTTCCTCCCTATCACATATTGTGACATTGTTTATGTAAGTTATTTATGTAACGCCACAGAAAAGTTGCATGTCTAACCCATTATCACAGCTCACTGCTGATATCACTGCACATTCACCACTCAATGCTTCTCAGGAACTCCTGCCTACAGCTAGAGAGAAGGGGAGCGAGTTATTTGGGGAGGAAAATCTTTTCCTTATGAGCAAGAGCACAGCACACAGGTAAAGTCAGTGACTGCCTTTCTATAAAGCACAGGAACCAGTCACTGTCTGAACCAGAACTGTGTCTCCAGCCCAGCTGAAAGACATCACACAGCCCCTTCTCTGAAGGCAAGGAAGAGGGGACCAGCACAGGGTGAAGTGGGCAGATTGCCCTGAACAGCCTGGAAAACTGACAAACGAGTGAGTGCCTTCATTTTCTTATCATCACTTGGCTCTGTGCATCACCTGCTTTCCCAGTGACTGCCTTAAAGGTGCAAGCTAAGCTGTTCAGCTGCCACACTGGAAAGTTGCAAGATTCTGGAAATGTGTCTTCCCTTTCCCACCCCTTCACCTGTGAATGGATCCCTGGGAGTGGCATTGCTCACACCCTGAGCTAAAAACCAGCCACACATTTTATTGTAAGGAGTTTGCAGCCATTTCCATAGCATCACTGAGTACCTGCTGTCACTTCACTGAGCTCTAACAAATAGCAAGCTTCAGGGAAGACCAGACCAACAGAAAAATTCAAACATCCCCCTGCTGCTTTCTGAGATGTCAGGACTGGGCACCTCAGAGCAGGTCACCGAATAAATATTCTGAAGCAAAAGCTCTGTTGTTACCTTGCTTAGCAACCACATCTGTACGTCTGCCCTTGGGTGGGAAGGTCAGCTTTCTGTTCCTTTGTTTTTAAGGTGAAGGCTGGTTTGCAAAGCTCCCTCCCAGCAGCCAGGCCCGGCTCTGCAGTGCAGACACCAGCTCCGCGCTGGCGCCTTCCACAGCCGAGCACTCACCTGCCCGGAACAGCGCTGTGCCAGCCTCCCCCCGCCCCGCCCGGGCTGTGCGGTGCCCACCGGGTCCCGCTCTGTGCACGGGAACCGCCACACGCCGCGGCGGCTGGAGCCCGGCAGCGCCCGGTGGCCGCGCACGGGTGTCCCCAGGGCAGGCACCGAGGGGCGGCCCCTGGCCTGG